>CM037777.1:80496023-80546023 GCA_021229015.1 Solen grandis
CCACCGGGGACGGTCTGCTATTTATGTGCCTTTTCACTCTTCAATAAATTTGACTTCTTCATCAGTTTGGCTCTCAACTAACACCAGGTAATTATCCCACATGCTATGTTCAAACCTTTATTATCTATTCATTGAATACTTTAGATAAATATGCTTGTTTTTGAATTACCAACCCAATAAAACCCACATTTATTTTTATTCTCTTATACAAGAGATGACAATGTGTTATCGAGTACCCAGTAAATAGTTATAGCATTTAAGTATCGTATATTAGCCCCATTTCTTTCGTAGTCGGTCGACTCTAATGTAATATTTTACTTATATAATGGGCATACATGCAGTTTTTTCTTACTAATAAAAGTATATTTTGACATATTTACACCCATGAAGCCGATTCGAATGGATATTAGTGGCATTCCTGTCCCTAGGTAAAAGTCCCTACACAGTCGATGATAAATGAAAAAAAGCCTACAGTAGATGAAAATTTATTAAAGGATCTAAACGAAGACAGATCTTGAAGATTATCAATGGTATGGTATGAACTGATTAGCCAAGTGTTAGTATGACATCAAAGTGAATGGAAACACGTTCATATTAAAATTGCAATATGATGTATATTGTTCCAGAACATTGTGTTGTGTTTATTTTACAACTTTACTACATCGGATATCATGGGATAATTCGGAAATGTGGGAACACATTTTAAGTTAAGCTCATGGGTGTTTAGTTTTAAGTGATCCGTACTCGCCAAAATACGTCACTTATCGTCCATTGAAAGCCAGAAGGGGCTATCAGCATATGTAAAAAGAAGGCTTATAGCCCCTTCTGGCTTTTAATGGACGTTATGTGAATAGTTAAACTATTTAAAGTGTCATCTGACTTAATGCGTATCCTTTCCTAAATTATATCTTAGTAAGCTTATTTCTAATTTCTGTGAGACAATTGCTGCATACGATGTAAACGAAATGAAATGAAATAATAACTCTTTGAAAAAAAAATATTTAAAAAAAAATATTTTTCATGTATTCTTAGACGTGTAATGATGAAACCTGAAGCAAAGTAATGAGTGTAATGTCGGTTTAACAAAGCATAACTAAGGTTACAATCAAATCGTTTTAAATCGCTCAAACTCTTGTCCGAATAAGAGCTATTTATTGCCACCCCTTATCAACGCGTATATAATATATACGTACATGTATTGCTATATATGCGTTTTGCATATTAGTTTTAGCTTGGCCCATTAAATACAAAATTTAATTGCCGATATCATCACTTTAAACGAATGCAGATAATTCGTTAAAAAAAAACGAAAAAAAACAACTACTCATGATGCCATCGACGGCAATTTGCATGGCTCCACCAAGCAGATATTTGGTTGATGAAACGCGAATCTTTACCAAAATATGAATTCCGATCAAACAGGAGTGCCAAAACTTATTAAGTATGTCTACAGATTTTTAATAAAATATTTTGATTTTGCTTACGTATGACCGATGAATCATTTTGTCTGACATTTAAATTAGTTGGCAGAAATCACGATGTGAAAAAGCGCCTTTAAAGCTGATATTGCGTATTGCTCTGAAAATTTCCATTCACTAACTTCTTCCGTGAAGCTATATACTATATAAACATCCATAACCAAATCCAAGTTACATACATATGACGTGAAGTTATCAACTTAATCTCAAATCTGTAAATAAACATTATTCAGCACGCCATAAGATATGGTCGGATATTTGTTTTAACACCAGTTGGTCTAGAGAGGTGAATTTCTGCACCCGTGTATTTATCGTGATTGAACATGTTCTATTAAGTCTATATAATAGAAATACAGAGTCCGTCACACAATAATGGGATCTGTCAGCATGTTTGGTTGATGTTATCGTTATAGGAAATATGCCAGGCCTGTGTTTCACGACTTTTCCTAATCTCAAAATTACAATGGTGAAGTCCACTACAATCTGATTAAAATCAGCTCCTAACGTCACTCCGCCATGCTACTTCAGCGTAGCTCCGGCGTTCGCGTTGTCGTCGTCGTCGTCCGGAATCTTAACGTTGGCCATAACTTCTCTACTATTGCATATACAACTTTTATTTTTGGTATGCATATTCATCTTGACAAGGCCTATCCAGACATATGCACATTTTTCACCTATTGACCTTGACCTTTGACCTATTTTGCTGTAACTTGTGGCAAGACCTTTCCATCAATGTTAACTTTTGGACTTTTGACCTTGACCTTTGAACTTTGACTTCTATTTGAAATGTTTAACAAAAAAAAAGAACTTTAACGTTGGCCGTAACTTCTTTATTATTTGACATACAACTTTTATATTTGGTATGCATATTCATTTTGACAATGGTTTTTCAGATATACCTCAATATTTTATCTATCGACCTTGACCTTTGACCTTATTTTGCCATAACTTTGGATAAGTTTTATAACAGATATTTTCTTGTTATTTTTCAATATTTAAAAAAAACAAACAAACAAAAAAAACTTTTTATACTTGTTTTTTTTTTAAAAAATGTCTTCAAATTTTACAGCTTTGTGTTGATTATCAAAAACTCAATGGATTAGCAATTGTGGTTTTTATTTACATATTTTGCGTCTTTGTTTTGTATACATTCTATTTCATGCATAGGTCAAGGTCATCCTTCAAGGTCAAAGGTCAAATTTAATGGGTATGGTACTTCAACTTTGCATTTAAAGGCTTATAGTTTTAGTTGTGATTTTCAAATCAACTTTTTGAAACGTTTAACAAAAATATGTAACGCTGGCAAAAACAGACGAGCGTTGGCACCCGCATGCGGTGCTCTTGTTACTTTGGAAATACTGTGGACGTTCATATCTGTCGAATTAGTAAAAAGCTATACTGGGACTAAAAATATTATATCGAGTACTAGTATCCATCCCAAGTTGATTTTACTTGTAAATGCAAATAGCTTAGGAACAACATCGTTTATTAACTAAACTGTCGGTGTTGTCAACCAGATAATTTGTCCTTTTAAACCGAATTAAAGCCATTAGTACCAGATAGCATTTCGTGTTTTCATATCCCATGATATTTTCCAGACAGCAGATTGGTAACGGTTTCCTATTCAGTAACACTTTGGTTCAATTCAGACAATGTAACGAAATATAATTTAAAACTTAACAGTCTCCATTTAGAGAAATATGATTCTTAAATAAAGTGTTTTCTAAAATTTTACATTTTTTTTTTTCAACTTAAACGTTTGTTGTGTTTGCTTGTTTTTGAGTGTGTCTCAAACGCTATAGATGTCTCCATGCATGGGAAGGTTTATAATCTTCTCTTTCACATTGAGTAGTATGAATGAAAGTTTATTCTGAATAAGGTACTTCTATTCTAATTTTAATGGAAAAAAGTAAATACGATAAATGCATATTACGAACTACATCGCATAAAATCATATAATCTTTATCCAAAAGGAAGTATATATTTCAGAATGGGATGAATTCTTTCATTGATATTTCTCACCATTTTCATTTACAAACACGGTTAAATATTCTCAACACACAGAACCACCCGGCGCCCATATGTCAGTCAATCAAAATCTTGTTACAGCTAAGAATGCCACTATGTTTCTGAATAAATAGAGAAGGAAAATATGTACTAGTATCTTTTAATTATTCTCGACAGTTACTAGGTTGTACCCATCCCATCAATGCAACCTGGAATCAATTCCAAAGACAAAGCTGTACTGTTTTGTATAATAAATAAAAAAATAAAAATAATATATTGTTTTTGATTGTTTTTATGGTAAAATAGGACCCCCCCCCCCCCCCCCCCCCCCCCCCAAAAAAAAAAATCCTAGAAAAAAATAGGAGATGTTTGCTTTAAACCTATCTATAGTTGTAACTTGTCACTGCTGCAGAGTTGTTGTTTTTTCAACCACAACCCCAATTAAGAAAGGATGATAACCGATTCGTTGCGTTTTGAATGAACACTTGAAATCGTTTTTGTTACATTTGCTTCAGTTCTTAAATTTAGGATTTATAACATTCGACTGGCTACTCAGTGAATAACCCTCTTTTAATCAGGAAGAAACCAGCAGGAGAAATGGGAAAGATGGAAGTTTGTTAAATTAGGCATATAACAATTCATTATCTCTGTACAATTTATATATTCCACGTGTGCACTAAACGGATGTCACAATTATTTGTTTAATATTCTCCTTTGATTAATTTAGAATCAAATCAACAAAACTGAAAAATCCGTTTATAGCTCATGCATGAGACGGCAGTTCAAATGAGAAAAAAAAACCAATGATCTCGTATTTTGCAATTGAAATACGGAAGGATACAAGTCACATCAGCCAAGGTCTCTGAATGAATAAAAATTTGGCAGCTACATCAATCAACTGATAACAATTTCGGAGAGTATCCATCATGCCTGAACAAGTCAACGCTTATTGTGTGGACCAGCACAGATATCAGTATTTGATGCAGTTCGTTGAAATGAAAATGCTTCAAAGTTCGATTGCAATCTCCAATAATCATCTGAATATTTGGAATTAAAAATAATTTCTAAACTTAATACTTGAATTTTTTAATTATCTAACCAGTCAAAAAAAAAAAAAAAAAACGGAAAAAAAACGCTCTTACGTGGAATCAAACTTAACTATATACTAGTTCATTTCTCAATAGTATAGCAAATCAAGACATAAAACGCATTAAATATTTGAATTCTAGTGAGATACTATTGGAAGAGATCAGCAATGCTTCTACATTTAGAACAGCATATGAACTCAAAATGCATCCAGATAAGTCATTCAATTATTTGCTGTGACAGTAAATTGGAGAACAGCTTATATTTCTCGATAATACAGAACAATTTGAATGCATGTGTTCCGTAACATTAAAGATTTAAACGCCGCTTCTCAGAAATAAACACACTTAATTTACTATTCGTACTTTGACATTTCCTTGAAGAATGTTCAATCAAATAAGGATTGATATAATTTCAAAGAAGCCTTTCAATTCAAAATAAAGATAAGACTAAATTATTTTCAAATCTTCTTTATTAAAATGTCTCAAATCGGTATATATCTCTACGACATTGTCTTTAGTTGCATCGTGATTTTATTTCCAATATTCATTTAGTTACACCTGCTAGGATAACTCGTGCTGAATGATGCCAGTATGAACTGAGTCATACTGTGATTCCTGACACCTTGCATACTTCTCTTACCTAAAAGGCATGTTCAAATAGTTATCCCAGTGGCCAAGACATAAACTTCATTTTCTTTGAAGTGCAGTAATATGAAATCCGAATAAAGTTTCTGAATTCTAATTGTAATATGCTATTTCTCTTTAATTGCAAGTAAAATATGCAAAGACCATATGCATTACAAAAATCATGCGCTCTATTGCATCAGAAAAAATGTTTAACTTTCATTCTTGCCGTGCTTCTTTGTCTTGGTGATTTTCTTATCTCATCTAGTTGAGTGATTTTCTTATCTCATCTAGTTGAGAGATTTTTTTTTGTCATGATGTTGTAATGAATTTGCGACATATCTGTATTGTGAATATATATAATTAATCATGCTTGAAATACACTTTAATAGAAATAGTTTTTTAATTTGTAGGTTTCCTAGGCTTAAATCCTCTTGTCCTGCTTAATCGAAACGTTATGGTTTTATCTTCAGTAAAACAGTCTAATATGAAGTGAAAAAGGCGTCGTTAATTTACAAATAAAACATTTAGCCAAACACGACAGTGTTTTCCATCCTGCAACTAATTGATAACATGAAATTTGTCACTCATATAAATGATGAACATGAGAATAAATGTTCCTCGATAAAATCTATCCAATGCCACTGCACTGATCTCTCTAAATATTTTTATCATCATTATCGCTCCTTCGTCAGTAATAATGTATAGATAATGTTGACACAAAATTACCATAACTGAAAAAAAAAAATGACTGTAAGTAGAAACAACTGTAGATGGGAAAACATTACAAATGTTAGCCCGCTTGCCGCCTTGTCAAACCGTTGAATGACAAATTCTATACTACCCTTAAAACACGAAGACAACATGAGAATCCTACCCACTTAAGAGAAGCGGTGTACAAAAGGATATATAATATGAATAATACCGTCCATTAAGGTAAATTCCCTGCATTGGTCCCGCTATGTCTTGGACCACTTAACCTCTACCAAGATAACCAAATACCCTAATGATCTTGGTTATCTCCGTGAAAGGCCATGAGATCCGAAATGTAGCGGAACCACTACAGGAACTTTACGTTAATAAATACATTTCTTTTACCACTATATCTTACGGATTATCCATGAGTAGGATAGTACATCTTATTGGACATAAACCTTTTATTTCCCCGGATTGTTTTGTACGTATAAGTCAATCAGCATATCACTTAATCGAGCGCTTGGCGCTCAGCGCTCAGTATATAAGGGTAGTTGCAGGACTGGTTGGCCCGGTGTCAGGATAATGTGACTGGGTGTGGTATCATGCCACATGTCTACGGCGTGATACTGCAGTCTGACAGCACTGTATCTGTTTCAAATAGACATCGTCTCCAAATGACTGAAATGCTGTCGTTGGGACGTTTAACCCAACAAACAAACAAACAAACAAACAAATTTTATCGAGCGTCAGTATGTTTCTGAATGAGATAGAGGAGAACATGTTGTTTTTATTTTTAACATTTTGTGTTAACATACCACGTTTCGACGAGTACTTAATAATATCCGGTCATTAAAAGTATGATAGAAAATGGAAATCAATTCCCCAGTCTAAGCCTGTACAGGTTTTTCCCAAACATTTCAAGTAATAGCCAGTTATACTGATGACGATTGCTGGAAATTGCTTACAATACGACGTTCATGAAAGTAACATATTAAGTACTTAGACTGTTTAATCTATGTAATAGAATTCCTCCAAGAATGATGAGAAAGGATATTGAGACCTGTTGATTAATTCAATGTTGATAGACTTCGTGATTTGTTCTTGCCAAGGGAAGTAGACAACTAATAGCCAATTTTCTGTCTGTTGAGTTCTTATTCAGCAATGCAAATTCGTTGATTGTCTAAATCATGCAATAAATTTTATCATGATAGACAGCAACAAAGAATATGTCTGACAAGCAAAGTATCTAGGGTAAAATTCTAGGAATAAAAATAGTAATATAGACATCATGTTTCTTTTCCCACATTTACATTTCTATGATAATGCTAATAAGCACTTGCTCTATCCGTACACATAAAGGGACACAGCTAATAGAATTATTGATTGATTGACGAGAGAGAAAGAGAGAGAGAAGGAGAATTTTCGAAAAAATATATTTATGGTTAATTAAAGGCAAATGCTAAACATTGAATTGGACCGTTTTAAATGTATATATATCACGTGGTATTATTTTTATTATTATTATCGGTTTGATTTAAAAAAGAAAATGGTCCAGAAAAGAATGTCACTGCGCCACTGTAACATATAACCTCACGTACTTACTTAATTAACTGATACTGTTGTGATGCAATCACATTTCGTCATTTTTTTTAAATGCGACATTGGTAAAATCATGGCGGAATATAAAAGAATCGACTTAACTGACGAAAGCAGCTGCAAATAAACTATAAATATACAGGGGATTTTGAAGAAAAGAAAAAAGAGATAACGTAAAAATCTACATGTTATTGTTTGCAGCAGGGTTTATATGATGACAAGTTCTGATTTTCCTGCGAAACTTTCATGTTTATGATGCAAATCAGTTTGTACCAATACTGTGTTTTCATTCATTATATTTAGCTCTGTTTGCAAATTTTGCGTGTTTTAAGGAGACAAAAATGATTTTTTTTTATCAAAGTCCAAGTATTTACTGCTTATTATACTGACACTGGCTTATTTTTGTCTGAAGCTATATTAACCCTTTCCCTCATATAGACTCATTTTGACGCACTCAATAGGTACCACATAAAGCCTGATCTGTCTTAACCCTTTCCCTCATATAGACTCATTTTGCCGCACTCAATAGGTACCACATAAAGCCTGATCTGTCTAAACCCTTTCCCTCATATAGACTCATTTTGACGCACTCAATAGGTACCACATAAAGCCTGATCTGTCTTAACCCTTTCCCTCATATAGACTCATTTTGACGCACTCAATAGGTACCACATAAAGCCTGATCTGCAGAAAACCAGTTAAACCTTACCAAATTTAATTACAAAATCCTCATTTCCAGACCACTGAGGAGCAGCGAACAGCATAAAACCTGATCAGCCTGCGAGTTACTCGCAGGCTGATCTGGTTTTATGTTGTTCGCATAGGTCTTTTCATGGTTTCCTCTATGAGGGGAAGGGTTAAATTATTTGCGGTCGTCTCATCATTAAAGTTTTAAATTGAATGTGGACATCTATTTTTGCAAATCGGCAGGTGGCAGGGCGGGCGCATTTTTTGTTCGCGCGGCAGGCGGGGCGCAGGGCGATTTTTCCTCCGCGATCGAGACCTCAAGAGTCTACAAAAATCGGCCGGTGACTGCTAGAAACTAACTGCCACTCTCCAGCACCCGGCCTGCCACCGCTCTGCCACCGACATGCCACCGCCCGATTTTAATATATCGGCCGGTGGCAGCGCGGAGACTGGGAGGCGGCAGTCAATGTCGGTAGGTATGATTTATATATCAACCGAAAATCGGGCTGCCACCGCTCTGCCACCTAACTGCCACTTGCCGGATATTTTGGGGTGTCACGTTTCCCGCGAGCCTTTGAAACCAACTGCCGCCGATAGGCGGCATTTTGTTGGCAGTTATATGTGACTGCTCTCAGCGATGTGTAAAAAATCGACCGGCGGCAGCCAACATCACGACTCTGCCGATGTCTAAAATCGGCCGGCGGAATTTAGCAATTGTGACGCTAGTTTAACAATGCCATATTATTTTACAAGTATTTGACTAAAAATATCAAATATCAGTTATTGTTCACTTCAAAATAAGTCACAACTGTTTTCTGTATGATAAATAGATATGTAAAAATATCACAATAAAAAAGCCTTATAATTCAAAACATAATATTTTTCATCTCAGAAACTTTATACTTTTTGATAGAAATATGTATGTAGTTGGTAAAACAAGTGAAGTGTTTTGGAATATCGGTGAATAATAATCAGACAGTAATGCAATTTATATGACGTAGAATCGGCCATAGAGTCAGATTGTCTGAGAGCTCAACACCTTTTTTCCTCATATCATATCATTTATCAACCGTAAAAGAGTAAACTTTTGCGGGAAGCATTTTGATATTGAGACTGAGTCATACATGAATGCTTCGGAAGCCATCTCACTATATATATAATTTTTGTTGTTTAAGGTCAAAATTTACATAAACACCCTGCACTGCCAAACACAAACAAATTGTTTTCCCGGTATTCACAACTTTATAAAACACAATTGTTATTTATTTCTAAAATCTTAAAATAGCATACCAATAGGTTTTTAACTTTTCACGATAGTAAAGATTTTGTTCATCCGCTCTTTATGTTAGACAGACTCTTGAGTATATTGAGTTAATATATATAAAGTTTATGATGAATCTGGAATATAATGTATTAAAAAGCAAATAAACAAATCGCCAAATAAAACTTCATAATGTTGGTTGCGTTACTAATTGTGTTTAATGTACAACTGAACTAAATTTTTCGTTGGTTTCCACCATAATTTACCGTACTCCACCCACTTTTGTTTATACTGCGGTCGCTGAACTAGTCGCATTTTATGGTACGAGTACATAGTTTTATAATATATACATGATATATGTACGTGTATATATATTATTCGTCTTATCCTTTCATTTGTGAGGTTTTGCTTCATTACAAATTATGTCATATTTTTTGTGAGTACACGAGTGTCTTCAAGTTCCTGAGTAGATAAGCTGCGTGGATAGGAGAGATCCACTCTGCATCATGCTATGCAACAACTGTGGTGATCTCGATTTTTATCCTAAGCAATACATGGCCGAAATGTTACGAAGATTATATGGCCGCAAGCTTAAATTTATTTACACTTACTTTGGTTTGATTAACGCTCCCTAAAAGTAAGTACTAAATACAGATCTTAACATATACTAAATGCCATGTCATTAACATATTATGACCAATATTAGGCTGCATTCTTTTCAACTTAAATTTTGTAAAGGTCTTCAAATCAACGTCACCGAATCCAAGAAATTTCATCCGCACGAAATGAAATGATTTCACAGTATTGTTATTTCTCTGGTCTGTTGTAAAGCGTCCAGTGTGCCCTGATATGGCCGGTTCACTTGTGCAAATTGTATGTAACATTTAATTCATCCCTTTGTGTATATGGATATAACACAAGGGTCTACTTTTATAAAATCAAAGCGATGAAAGCGCTGAGAGAACAGGGTTTTTAATATGATGATGTCGCATTTCTTCTGTTTATCAAAGTAATTTTAATATTTGAAACAATAACCCAATGTTATAAACCCACTTTTACCTGTTAAAAACGATAATACATCATTTGTCTCAATGGATTGCTAACAAAAACATATCGACACTCTTACTCTTGGCTACAGTTTATAAAATGCAATCTAAAAAACAAACTTTCTGTCAGAGATTTGAATTAATGTAACTTAGTGTTTTATATATAAAAATATATGCACATATGTACTAAATGATTTTCATTAGACAAACATATGTATGTCTTATATTGCAAAAGAAATTTAAAAAAAAAATAAAAAAAAAAAAAAAAATTAAACAAGTTAACATCAAACAATCCCGCTGGGATTCGAACCTACAACATTTGCCATGCCAAGCAAACGCTCTATCACTGCACTCTTTCGCTATTGTGACGTTATCATGATTTTTTTTTAAATTTTGTTGACTATCGCTGGAAATTCCAGCTTGTCATAGATCGAACTATCTCCGCATGAGTTGCGGATTTGTCTCCTGCGTATTATCTTTTGTTACAGTTTATTAAACACGGTATCTCCAGCATCGATTTTCAACACATTTTTATTCAATTACGACTTAAATAACGCAATCGTACTGAAATGAACATGAAAGTTGTCACCATTTAGTGTTAAGAGAGAAAACAAAAATTTCAGACATTTTTCTCTGTGTACTAAAACGGAGGGAAATCTATAAATATAAAATTTTTAATACAGCCCCGAATCGTTTTCCGATCAAACATCTGTGCTTCCTTAGAACAGCGTTGCAAGCAAAAAATGATAAAGTTAATCAGAAAGGAAAATGTAAAACAATATATTGAAAACTTGTTATATTTATAAATGACTTTTATGAAATTAATGCTTTTACGTACGTACCAAACACAGTCAAAATTTTTGTTTGCAGATAGAGACCAAATTTTTTTTAGATGTAGACTATCGTTTTTTAACAAATCCTTTAATTAAATTGAAAAGAAAACTGCGAAAATAATGGGGGAAAAAACAATTACTCTTATTGCATTCTGAAGAAAGAAATTCAAGTAAGAGAGACCAATTACCTCGTATTTTACAAATGAAAATGCGAACGGATACAATTTGCTACGAACCAAGGTCGCATAAAAATAAATATGACAGGAACAACCAATTTTGAGATGTTTTATCACGTCTGAAAAAGTCTCGTCGTCGGGTTGTGGGACAAGCAAAGAAACCATTATTTGTTGCAATTGGTTTGGTTCATTTTTGTGGCAATGTGGATTTTGTTGAACTTCAGTGAGGTTTGTAACAATCACATATACATTTAAAGTACTGTGTACGATTATGTATTCAATAAAAAGTTGTATACTAAAATGCAATTTTTAAGTCTTACAGCAATTTCAAATGTTTATACTCCTTATGATTAATGAAAATTTTGTATCCTCTTTTCCTCCACAAAACATAGTTAAATCTTTATGCAAGTGCTTAAAAAAGCATGTCTCTTTTTTAAATAAAGATATTGTATTGTCCAAATAATACTAACATTGTCCTTACTTCTATGCAGACTTTTTTCGGCGTAGCTGTATAATTTCGATTTCAACTCGCATCTTAAACCAATCAAATGTACGCTAACAGCGGTAAATAATTCTAAGCTGAATAAAAGGACTCCTGTTATTGGTTAACGCATCGTTATGGACTATAAAATTACTGTAAATAAGGGGTGCAGCTTGTATATATCATTCAGCTTGGTGTTATTACTTTTCTTTTTGATGTAAACATGAAAGTGATTTCAGTAAGTTAAATACAATCCTTTTCCATCAATTGAGAAATGCTACTTGAAAATGATTTAAAACAACAAAAAAGAATCCACCGTGTTATGACATGAAACCCCTTGATTACTATGCATACTGAATTCTTCCAGCCTGCCGAGATGCTCTCATTGAAAATTAATTCGCCAAAACCAAAACAACTAATAACGCTTTTATATCATAATTGTCATATGATAAAAAAAAATATTTACAGATATAATTTTTTGTATTACCGTCTATAAATAAGTATATTTCATAGAAAATATACTGAACTATTTCTAGAGCGTACTAAATTTGTTGTGCGTCGGTCTTTCGCGCGCTTTTCCTGGGAATGTTCTAGAAGACTGGAAATCTCGTTTTTCTTTCATCCTACGCCGAATATCTTTTTTAAAGATATTTTTTGTTTACTATGACTAACTCGAAGAATACATTAATTTCCGAGAAATAAATTTGCTTCGTTGTAATTCCCTTAATCATACTGTATGCAAATATGAGCGTATTACGTCTACCTCTCTCTTATCTAAACAAGGGTCAACTGTAGTTACTATATCATAAAACTTAAACAAGGTATTTCATTTTGGGAAACTGGTTTTCTTCATTCAATTTCCGTAAGAACTCAGGAACTTTTGTTACTTGTACGGTGGATATTGATGTCAAAATTATACAAAGACAAAAAAAACCTAGTATGGAAAGTTTACAAGTACTAATATCAGTTTTGATTATCAGATTAATCACTAATAGTCTGGATGATATGAAAGGTTGAACATTGGCATGTTATTGTTAGCATCTCTAATATTCTGACCCAATCACATTATATTTTGCTGGCCGCGACATACCAAAGTCGTAAAATGGTACTGCTATAGCTCCCTTGCTTGGCGCTCAGCATATAAGGGTAGTTGCAGGACTGGTTGGCCCGGTGTCAGGATAATGTGACTGGGTGTGATATCATGCCACATGTCTACGGCGTGATACTGCAGTCTGGCAGCACTATATCTGTCTCAAGTAGACATCGTCTCCAAATGACTGATATACTGTCGGTGGGACGTTAAACCCAACAAAAAAACAAAAAAAACAAAAACATATTTTATCTGATATTTCTATCCATTTAAAGAATTTCCATTATCTAACATTCCTAAATATAAAATTTATAAAATTCTATAATGTTGTTTAGCAACACTGTGCCAAGAACAAATGAATAACGATATCTATTTATGCTATTTATTTATGACATCAAGAGCCTAGAATACAATAATGATGTCTCCTTGCTTCTCTGCACGGAAACACACTCCGACACGAAGGATTTAATGCACCAAAGACAAACGAGAGATTTGGATGATTGTGTTATACTAAGTAACTATCCCAAGTCAGAGCAACTTTATTTAGATTTTTAATTTTGCATTCAATGTGATAAAATTGGATACAGTAATAAGATGATAGATGAGATACATTAAGTATCAAACGTACATCTTTCATATAATGTGTTTTATCTCAAGAACATATATGTAGAATTTATTCATTACAATGAAAAATGACAATTTTTTGTTGTTGTTTTTTCCTTTTTCAAAAGTATGAAAACACATTTTAAATCACATAGGCAGAGATATATCGAGTAAATTGTGATACTTGAAAGCTTTAATTTCTTAGATACCGCGCAGGATTCGTAAATGGTGCACTCGTGTATTAATTAGACAGCTGATGTTTCTGTTTAAACCAAGTCTCTACTCTGATAAACATTCGATTAAACTATCTCCATTTGATTGGATGATACACATGTACGAGATTCAGTCAGAGATAATTTACCATATCTAATAGCTTTTTATTAGGTGTGTGTGTGTGTGTGTGTTTCAAAAAGGCAACAGAAATGATTATAATTATATGCCTTAAACCTGACGTTCTCTTTTTCTTCCTTCTATTCATTCTATATGTGCTCTATGAATGAACCACTGCAAACTCACGTTTTTTATCTTTTTTTATCTTTTCTTAACACTGTTCTTTCATAGATTAAAGGATAAAAGATATCATACCATATAGTGGTGAAGATTGGCTAATTCTAGTGAACTTCTATAAAACAGAAACTTATAAACAGACTGTTTATAAGTCTCTGTATAAAGGAACAAGTTGCCTTTCGAGCCTACTTTCCGAGTGGTGTATATATGTATATGCTTATTACAAGTAAATTTGAAAGGTAAATGGTAAAATAACCGTCGCGCGTTTATTGCATATTTTGCGTTTAAGTAAGTTTAAGTTTATTGTATTGTATTGTATTGGGGTTTACCGTCGCTGCGATAGTATTTCAATCATATAGCGACGTCCAGCTAATTACAGGTGGAGGAAGACCCCGAGTTCGCAGAGGTACCCGGGTAGAACCACCGACCTACCGCAAGCCAGCTTGAAGGCTTCCTCGCTTGAAAAATCCGAAGTCCCTACCGGGATTCGAACCCACAGCTTAAACACCGTTAAGTAACGAATGGTGTGTTCTTAAAAAAACAAATTAAAGTCATTATTAGAAGCTGAATAACTAACGAAAGCACAAAGTTATTTTTCAAATAGTATCTGGTTATTTTTTCATGATGTAACATTTGTAAATATAAGCATGTCCTTTATAAAACTTCATACTTTTGTTTTGCACTATATAGCGCCAGTAACAAATGTACATGTATAACGATATCTGTGACGTGTATACTATTCAAATATTTTCTTTGAAACTACGAAACGGACATCTGGAATGATGTATATACGCTTCTCCGCATAAAAATATACTCAGATACTCAAAGATGAACATTTTTATCCCGATGCAGCGAAGACAAGTAGATTATTTTGTTATATTCAGTTATTAGCTTAAGTTGAAACATTCGATAAGAATACTTATTTATAAGTATAAATTTATAATGCTGCACTCAGCTTCATAAAATTGAAAGCATAAAAATTTGAAAGATGGTGCATTAAAAGGCCAAAAGAGCATCATTACAGCGCTGTCTTTTATCCCAAGAACACGTGATTGATGCTTTTAAGCTTCAGCTATATATAGAATTTATCCATTACGAAAGGAAATATCAGTGTTCGTTTAAAGCATATAAAAGAAAGAATAACTTCCCATATGCTGGGATATATTGGGTAAATTAAGCGAAATATTTCGTAGAATGTAGCAATTTGCGCTAGAATTTCTCAGATACTGCGCATGTTTCCCGACTGGTGTTAATATCAAATTCCAACTGAACAGTTGTTTGTCCTATGGACATCGACTCTCTTCTGTATTGTCCATTCGTATAAACCATTTTTGTTTAAAATAATGGTGTACAAGAGTTAGTAAGTAATTACTGAACCTTACTAAATAATGTATTTTATTTTCTTTCTTTTTTTCTTTTAAGGACGTTTCAGCAGGTTACCATTGATTTTAATTTTGTAAAAAAAAAATATTATTTTTAAATTCTCATTTATTTTAAGTACAATGTTAAAGGGAAACCCCAAATTGTAAAATTCACAACTAAAGACATGATTAAAAGTACATTTGCCATGTTCTTAGGGTCCAAATAGTCACATTTAAGTGTTTTGTCTTTTTTTCCATTTACAGAAAGCCTTTATTTCAGAGGACTGAATCTTAAACAATAAAAGAAATCTGTCCGAAAACTATATATAAAATTTTATAGCTTTTTGGTAGTTTTTGTATATTTTCACAGTATTTTCACATGTAGCTTATAAAACACATTGAAGTTACAAAATATGATTAAATATTCTGAAATATCATTTTGATATGTTATTAAAGTATTGAGAATGCAATTTTTCCAATTTTTAAGCTTTTTTTTGTTGTTTTCAACACATTTTAGCAAACAGTGATTTTTATTGTTATCGGGTTACCATGCAAATGCAAATTCTTGTCTGGTGTGTCACCCATAACATTCTCTTCATTTAGTAGGATAAGATATGCATTAAAATATTTTAGCAATATTTTTTTCACAAGTGAAACGTGCTTTATGAATGACGTCAATAAAATAATGAACTGTTGATTTTCTGTTCCTCTGTCTCTAAATTGAAAAATTATTCACAACATAAATAGTACTAGGACAGATTGATAAGTATTTTTGGCCTTTTTTGCCTTTCGAAGATTTTTTTTTTTTTTTTTTTTTTTTTTATTACCAATACTTTCAATGTGAATGTGATCAGTCATTTGACGGCACACCAAAAATAGAACTTTTAATATAGGTTTTATCATTCTAAATATAAATCCAATACTGTTCGTAACGCTATTGCCTTGACGGAGAAATCACCCATGTTTTACAATCACTGAATGTTGCATTAAGGGACTATGCGTCTGTAGATGGGTATCGGCAGACAAAACAAACACATATAGTTAAAAATCAAAATTTTAGTCAATGGCCATCTGTGAACTAGCTGCTTTAATATTGGTTTCGTATCTTCTAGACCTTCAGCATGCCTTCACATAGCGCGGAAGGATTAAGGTTGAATTTCTTTTCAAAGTTTTAACTTGCAAATATGCTTTCATCCCTATTACAAATTTTTAGATTATGTTTAGGAAAACACAGATTGAACCAAAACAAACAAAAATGTGATGATTGCCGAAAAAATGGCATTTATTATTTTCTCCAAGATACCCAGAATCAACTTAAACATTATTTTTATCGATACAAGATATTTACTAGTGAAGCGTCTTGGTAAATATAGACCTTAAGTATCATCATATTGATTCTTTATGACCGATTTGTCTGAGCATACGTACAGAATATATGTCATTCCTGATCGGAAACAGTGTTGTCAATTTTATTAATGTGTGGTAATATTTTGAGTGTACACTATTAGTATTTGTTTATAGTCTTTATCACAATTTATGTGCTCATTTAGCGTTTATTAGCACATACGGAATCAGTAATACATTCTGTTTCCATGATAAACATACATGGAAGCCTTTTATATTTCAAACCTTACGAAACAAGGTTTTTTCATGTAAATAAAGATTTACTTATTCTTAACGAAGATTAACTAAGACTGATATATTAAGATTAAATCACTGCTAAAGTCTGGAAAGTCATATCTGATATGATATTCTGAAGGTCATTAAACTTAAGACAGAGTGTGTTTATGACGGTGAAGTATGTACAGAGAGTCTGGTCTCATGAGTATAAATTTTATAAAGTCTTACTTATGTTTCGCACTTTCGCACAATTTCATCTTTGGTTTATTACAATGGCATTCGAATATTACGTTCATTTTCTATATGAATGTCGTGAGAAATTAGTATAAGTTGTAAGATCTTGTTTCCTGAACGGCGTAAAATAAATAGGTCTAAACTTATTCTTTTTTTTTTTTTCATAGAAGAAACTTTCACATTTAGATTGAATCTCCTCAGTATTTAGGATAATTATAGGGGCTTAAAGGTAAGATATTCATAGTTTCTAACATAATGTACATGTATATGCAAAAATTATACATTTATTGCATGAAACTTGGTGATTTGGTCTAATTTAGATAATCGAAACTTCGGAATAATTATAGGGGCTTAAAGGTAAGATTTTCAATCAGGCCCAGATCTAAATCGAATATCACAAGATAAAAAAATCAGGTATTGTTATGAAAAATGTTATTTTTTAGGAATAATACCTACGAGTATATAAAGTTTGAATCAGTGGATAATGTGGACGAACGGTATAGGGGATTCTATGTATTAAACTTATCATCCATGCAGAAAAAAAATATTCACATCTCGAAATGAGACTAATATTTTCGTGATAAACTACATGTCCATAAACTTGACAGGAATTATGGTTTTGGGACAAAGGTCTGTAAAATGTTTATATGCATGTGTTTGAATAATGATGCAATATTTGACTTCATATACAGTAGCGTAGTTTTGTGCTAACACATGTCGCAAAAAGGATATCGGGCTATTTACAAAATGAAGATCTAATCCAACTTGTTGCAATTTTGGGGTAATTGAATCGTGGTTTCCAGACATCATATAATCAGGCTGTCTACTCGACTGAGTATTCTTGTGTTTGGAATGGTTATTCTTTCATAGGAAACCTCAGATATAGATCGTTAGAAGAGAAAATGCCACGGTGATTTTTTTTTCCATTCTAGGTATTGTGACTTTGACCAACGACAATAAAAATAGAAACACAATTATCTAATGAATTCGATGAGTAAAGTTATCGATTGAATTTTAGATGTTATTACGTAATATAAACTGTATTTAATAGGAATAATTTTCAGAGAAAACAAGTCATATGTTTCTTTTACTGTATCTGGTATGTTCACACATTTCTTTTTGTATTTCAAAGTCAATAATTAATACTTCAACTGAAATTTAAATCTCACTCTCTGACTAAGACGTGATCATATAAAGAGATCTACGAAAAGAACTGAACAATTTCCATAATAAACTTTGCTCCTTGTACAATTATAATACGGGATATTTCAAGAAGAATTCAACTTGTATAAACAAGTCAATGTGTTGCATAAATACAAAATGGCATATACATCGACAGATAAAAATAAAATGAAAGAGCCTAAACTGATTAAAATGATGTTCCTAGTTCAATTTATTTTAGATCAATCATCTATGATTTTACCAAACATGATATGTAAATGGAATTTTGTTTCAGACGTTTTGATATGAGTTATTCCTGTAAATTAGTATCTGTTTACATTTAAGTTCAGCCATATTTGTAAATATGTTAGTAAACATACTAAAATCTTACGGTTCAGTAGCAAAGGGATAGTACGTATTCAGAGATGACATTTGAAAAATAGATAAATAAAAAAAAAAAAAAATAAATATGATAAGAAATGTTTATGATTTTGCTTTTTTGTTTGTTTTTACTTGACTCTAATGTCATGTCCAGGATCTAGAATATGTTTTAGGTATTAATTAGTATGTTTTAGCGTTTAAAGTCTAAAACCGGTGCAGAATATAATTTTCAACTGTGGTCTTCTGCAATCATCGGTGAGAAGTGAGAAGGCAGACTATTGATCTCATATGAGTATAATTATGCATTCTTTAAAATGCAGAAAGGAAGATTTAATCACCAATGCATAATACAACGGTGTAACCTTATCTGAATGCATGAGGACAACTTGAATAGAAGATTGCAAGCGATGAGATAAGGAAAAATCATTGACAATGCTTCTGGTAAGTCACATTATCATAACACCGGGAAAACAAGCAGTCCTAGAAATACCCTTATATGCTAAGCGCCATGATTGTGTTTGCGGGGGGGAGGGAGTTCACCAGTACCTGTCTTCATGACTCTGGTATGTTGCTGCCGATATTCATAACCACGACCTGCTAACAGCGGGTCGGACGCTTATACCACACACTCACTGAGACCGGTTTGGAGCTAGTGTTCAAGCAATTTTTGGATAATGAAAATATAATGTTTATTGTAAATAGTGACCATTCTCTTACTTCTTACAAACATGAAATACAGCCTAGACATCGTGTTCATTAGACTAAGGAGAGATATATCAAGTATGTTTATTCCCTATGAAGCATTGGATAAATAAAAACATTTATCATATCATAAATCTAAAAATGAATGAGTTATTCGTAACTGCTATTAAGCTATGCATTTACAAATGCAAAGCTATGGAATAAATTTGCTTTGTTCTATAGTGCACAAGCATGTGCTATCATAGAGAACTACCGGTGCTTTTATAAAACTTTAAGTTAATGAGTAACAGAAAATGATTGTATATATAAACTGTGGAATTAAGTTACTATCATTATCATTATTATTTGACATGAGTGACAGATAAAGTATGCTCTGTGCACAATCTTTTTGTTATATCACAAACACGCTTTTAAGGAGTGCGTTGTATTGTAAGGTAATAAGACGCAATAAAATATAACTTTATAGTACGTGTACATCTGTCAGGAAGCATACAAATTGTGTGATAATCAATCTATATTTACAAGCTTAACATACGAGGGGTGTTCGAAAAGTATCCGAATTATTCGTCATTGTAATTTGTGTCACTTTTCCTTTCGGACTAAGTTAAAAATGTATAAGACTATCATTTTTGGACATTTTATTCCAATCAGCATATTAAAAAATAAGCTATGAAACTTTTCCAGATTCTTTTCGAACACCCCTCGTATATCGCTCAAATTTCACAGTGACTTAGATTACGAGCCTTTTAGTTTGTTTTCCGTGTAATCGATATTATAGATTGGTGGGACATTAGAAGAAACCGGAGGCAGTCGACACTGTAACAAAATTATGACAGGAATCCTCTGTCTGTTTCCGGCAAACACAGGAAACACCGATAGAAATTTCGCAATAACTGATGCTTATGGTCTTGCTTGCAACAGAAAATGACTTTTACAGAAATCACTGAATCTATCAGTTGATGCAGTAAAATGTAACATCATTTCATGTGCCATTACCTTTTGTTCCAAACGGTCGACATCAAGATGCACTGTGTATTTGTAATAAATACTTTATGTATGATAATAAATAGTTAAAAAATAAACTTGATTTTTTTAAAAAAAAAAAGTGGGATAGGGAATAAGACGTATACAGCAATTTTCAGTTAAATATGATAATCAATGTTACACTTCTTGGCCTTATGGACATCATACCTTTGCTTTTACTCTCCGCTATATTTCAATTACAGCCGAATTCTGGTTATTCGAATTGCCGGGCCTGGCGTTTAATTTTTAATAACGCATAGTTTCGAATAAATCAAATCTAGACGATCGTTCAGATAAAACCATGTCATTATGATGCATGAAAGACAATTGATAATTAAGGTTTAGTTTGTAACTGTTTTCTGTTTATACATAAATGGAAAACATAATTAAGTAACGTAAACATCAATAAACAATACCTTGTTGTGATAGACTAAATCACAAACCCATTTTGGACATGATCAGCGTCTAACTGACCTTACCTAATCCTTGTTAATTGATTAAGATAAGATTAGCCAATTATGATCGTCTATCCTTTAAACAAAAATAGTTGTCACATGCCTACGAATAAAACCGCTATCAAAATGGCGTAAATAGTTAATTATTGGCCACTTTGAATTTCTAGCTCTGAAAATCATAGAAATCTGGTGGCAATCTGTTAGCGCGGACAATCCATTTCAGATGCGGCTATGTCTTTTGAATAACACAGATTGTTTTTATACACAAACAAGAAGGGACGGAATATGGTTCACAGGAGTACTTCGAATAAGGCCGTGTATTTGAATAAGGGGTTTTGGAGTTACCGGAGTTGGACTGTTACGAAAAGTATAACTAGATCGAACCATGTGTTACATTATGCATGATAAATCGTCTAAACACAAGGATTGACAAAGTTAAATATACTCCTTATATCTGCCAGTAAAATGCAAGGAAAATTCACAGAGTATTGTGTGATGATAGTATTCCCACATATCTGTTATTCATGAAATTAAGATTATTTATATATTTTACTTCTTTTCCAATTACATGCGCAGGTATAACCATATAGTTTCAATAATGTAAGAGTCCATGTTTAAATATACTTTGCGCAATAAATAAGAAAAGAATATCGACTTTTTTCTCTCATTTAGAATACACAAACGAAAGGAGTCTTTCTTCTGAATCTTTGACTAGCTGATTAATACTGATGATATATACTACTCAAAATTTGCTAAGGATCACTTAGTGAAATCCCATTTACTTGTGTTTTTGATAGATTTGCTTTTGACGATCACCATTTTGAGTGATACCTCTTAGCTGGTTTATTTGATTATTTGAGGCAATAATAATAATCAATACAAGTTGCCTTCCAATCATTATATTAAATAATTCAAGTGTTCTGATATGCAATGAACAATAAGTGATCCTTAGCAAATTTTTAGTAGTAAGCTGCTGAGCTAAATTGAGTAATTTGTTACATGTATCAAATACGTTCAGTTTACATAAATGAATCTGAAACCTACAACATTTAGCTGAAGAGTTCATTCATCGACCTTTTTTTTTGGTATTCGTCGGCGATAAAGCACGCTATTAGTTTTGCTGCATGTGTTAGAATTCTGATATTACTGATCTGTTCTTTTGAAAATGCTTCAACAAATAGCATGGACGATAATCAGATAATCACGGGATAGAAAAAGTAGTATCTTAGTTGCATGATATTAATAGCAAATCAAAGTTTAGGATGACTAAGCGTCCATTTCGCAAACATTAAAATATTTCCGTTCCAAAATCTTTTCTTTTTCCAAAGCATGTACCAGTATTATTACTGTTTAGTGATTCTTAAAGTATTAAATGAGTATAACATAATATTACGTTCAATGTAATATTGTTAAAAATTACATGTACCGTAATCTTCAGTTGTTTGAGGAAGATCATAGCTTTAGTTAATTAGTGTACGAAGCTGTTATACAGATTTGTTTTCCAGAGTCCAGCAGCTTTAACATGCTTATAGAAAAAATGCTTGTTTGCAAACAATACAAGTAGCAGTATTGATTTTGAAGTGAGTTATGTGGATTAACATATTTAAAAATATGAACTGAATAGAATATGTTGCAGTAATATTGATGCATGCAAATTAACAATTAAGACTTCCTGTGATAGTTCAGCGGAATTGGAACGAGGTGAACCTGATATTTCACAAGAAGAGCAGATTTTGAAATCGTTGGTTGTCTAAGTTATCTGATACAAGATAAATGAAGCTTCAGCATTGGATGTTTTGGAATCCTTTTTGATTTTAGGCTTTGCTTTATCTCTTAAATACAGGTTTCTGAAGAAAATCAATTTTAGATATGAGAAAACGTCTAGCAATTAAATCATTGTGTTTGTACAAACGATTTAAGGATTTTAAAACTGAAAAGCGAAACACCGGTATAAGTGCTACCCGTTAATTTAAAACAAAATCTACGTTCTTAGTATTGGTGTGGGAAAATAAAGGTACTATATATTTTTTTTTAGAAAACAATGTATGTAAATAGCATAAAACTTATTTTGTATATATATCCATCGTTAACTTAATGCATATCTTTGAGTTATGCGATCAATGATAGAAAATCAATGGGAGATAGAATTCACTTATATAAACGATGAAAATAAACACCAGTATCCCGGCAGTCTTTTAGATGATGTTTTCTGTAACGGTGACGGTGAGCTATCGATATATATGAATAATCATTTTTCACCGAAATGATAAATGCAATGCTATCAAGACACACTCTTCTAAAATGCACCAGATTTCCATATGTTTATACGAAATGATTTATATCAACCATAAATTTTACTTTGAAATTAACGGATCAATATCAGAATGATTGCTTATTTGGGTTTGCGTGAAGCGGGTAAGATTTTGAGAGACAATCTATATTGCTAAAAGAACGAGCTGATTTTTATGTCGGATTTGGCGTCGTTACGAAACATCACAACGTATACAGAGTATCACGGATATTCAGTAACCATTCCATAGTTGTTTTATTTGTGTTTAAAAAAGAATGACATTGTGCATTTGGTGAAAATTTATGGGGAATCCATCAAATTGGATAAGTCTAAAATAAGTAACATTTCTGGGTAGCACCTTATATTGGGTCTACGTACTGTTAAAAAATCCGTCTTCAATTCTTGGGGAACCTCGACTAGCCTCGCGACCACGTTAATTCGTGTTTTGAGTCCCAAGTTTAACTACACGGGTCCTATATTTATATTTTAGAGTTTGGCGTGCATATAAACCACGATGTTCACGTATTCATATACCATGAGGTATACGTGAAAAGCATGGTTTATATGGTCCTAGGCTAAGACAACTTCATGGCTGTGTGCAGTACTAAGTGGAGTTCCTGACGTCATTCGATGTTAACATTGTCATACCAATAACGGGCAACGGATTTAACCTGTGCATTTTGTTAGCACCATATGATTAGTCTCAGATTTGTGATATGTTTATTTTTTTAATTCGTTTGTTATTCATATAGAATAAGTTTAATTCTGCTATGCAGTTCGCAATACAACTATTACTGTTCACAGAAAGTGAAAGTTGTCATTATAAGCCCATTCTCCATTATGTTCCAATGCTGCAACTATTATCTCCCCATTTGAAATTAAAAACACACAACTTTAAACATGTGACAGTAATGAGTCCTTTTCAAGCTTCTTTTTTGTGTGTTAAACTTGGTTTATTTGATGTTATTTGAAATATTTAACGCCATTTTATGCCATCAAAGGCTAGCAGTTCACCTAACAAATCTTTGTCGGGTTTCTGATAGTACTGAAGCTTAAGCATTCATCTCTGTAGTTTACTAAGTACAGCGGTGGAAGACGAATTTCCATCCGTTTCTCCTTACTGTAAGTTCATCACGGAGACCGTGTCTGAACCGAGTGGGGATCGAACGAACAACCTTCGGCTTCACAATAAAGCGCTATCAAGGCCGGTTCATATATGAATCCCATGGTTCCTTTGGGCATTGGGACAAAATGTAACTCATATCTGTCCAGATAAATCCTAACAGTAAAATACATTCCCGCGATTTCGCGAGACTTTTTCTAGTTTATAAGTTAAGCCAAACACCAAAGATACAGTCATTTAACCCAGTTCTGACGCTATGTCATTTGTACGGAAACTGAATATATATTCGTTCATACCGTTCTTATAATTTGTGATTGTCTGTTTATGATTTAAATACTTGATTTATAGAAGAACCTCAATGAAAATAAAGTAAGCTAATTTTGTCATGGAGATGACTAATGTGACACAGCACAGTATCTCGTACACAGCAATACTCAATTGATTTAGAAAAAAAAAGCAATATTTACAAACCATAAATACAATGTGCTGCATCAGTTGAGTTTTTAAACACTTATAAGTTTCGCATGATGGCATAAATATTTATATTTTAGAAATTGAATTGCAAAATTACACGGATAGACGAATTGTCGATATCATTTATGGCATATAAGTGGAAGATCGTTCAAATCAGTAGGTCAAAGTACGTGAATATAAGGATTTCTTCATATTCCAAATAAGTTGAGCTGAATATAACTTAAACTACACGGCATTATTATGTAAAATCATAATCCATATTGCTGAAGCGATAAATTACTAAGCCGAGCAATATCAACGCACTTTTTCCCTCCTTGAATATCTTTTATTGTTTACTCTGATAATTGTATTCCTCTTTTAATCCTTGAATTCATTCCTATGATCTATCGTTCCCGGTCAGATAGGTTGTGGGTCTGATCCATATTTTTAGCAGATTCTCTTCACATCATTGTCAAACGCATGGAAGCTCAACACAAGAAGCATTTCGATCAAATACTAAAATGAAAGAAATACACAGGATATTATTAAAGTATCTCACAAGATTATCGATAGGATCATTAGAGGAGTAATAGAAATTCCGAAGTATATGGAAATGTAGGTGATATAACTGCATGGAAAGTAAAGCTTTATAGATCAAAAACAAAGCAGAGTTGGAATTCTGTAAACTACTTGAGTCTGGCTTTGTTGTGAAATATCAAAATAATTGAATGATAACTAAACAGAAAGAATTATTCGAGTATATATACATTACGCCGAGATATGTGTACACGTTGACAAAAAATCCTGTCGTTAGTTGTGAGGTTATATCTATATGTTTGTGATCTTGAGTCCGCTCCAAAATCGTTCTGTGTGTTCTATTTTGTAGCAGTGTAAACGTCTTATTGAGCGACAGCTCTCAGCAGTTGTTATCCGGTGATCCCGCTGTGTAAAACTGAAAGTTTCGATTTGGGAATCTTTAACTGATACCCGCAGTTTGACGCGGTCATATCGGTTTTTGGTTTTTTGTTGTTGTTTTTTCTAATTCTGGCAAGTCAAATCTAGATAGACGCTTCTTATCAAATGAAAAATAAACTCATTCAATGTAAAATTCAAACTTGGGTTTTAACTTGCAAATATGCTTTCATCCCTATTACAGATTTTTAGATTGTATTTAGGAAAAAAATGTGATGATTGCCGGAAAAAAATGACATTTATTATTTTCTCCAAGATACCCAGAATCCACTTAAGCATTATTTTTATCGATACAAGATATTTACTAGTGAAGCGTCTTGGTAAATATAGACCTTAAGTTTCATCATATTAATTCTTTATGACCAATTTGTCTGAGCATACGTACAGGAATATATGTCATTCCTGATCGAAAAAAAGTTGTCAATTTTATTAATGTGTGGTAATATTTTGAGTGTACACTACTAGTATTTGTTTATAGTATTTATCACAATTTATGTGCCCATTTAGCGTTTATTAGCACATACGGAATCAGTAATACATTCTGTTTCCATGATAAACATACATGGACGCCTTTTATATTTCAAACCTTACGAAACAAGGTTTGTTCATGTAAATAAAGATTTACTTATTCTTAACGAAGATTAACTAAGACTGATATATTAAGATTAAATCATTGCTAAAGTCTGGAAAGTCATATCTGATATGAAATTCTGAAGGTCATTAAACTTATGATAGAGTGTGTAAATGATGGTGAAGTATGTACTGAGAGTCTGGTCTCATGAGTATAAATTTTATAAAGTTTTACTTATGTTTCGCACATTCGCACAATTTCATCTTTGGTTTATTACAATGGCATTCGAATATTACGTTCATTTTCTATATGAATGTCGTGAGAAATTAGTATAAGTCGTAAGATCTTGTTTCCTTAACGGCGTTAATATAAATAAGTCTAAACTTATTCTTTTTTTTTCATAGAAGAAACTTTCAGATTAGATTGAATCTCCTCAGTATTTAGGATAAATATAGGGGCTTAAAGGTAAGATATTCATAGTTTCTAACATAATGTACATGTACATGCAAAACTATAATTAATTAAGTTTTACCTCGCGGATATCTGCATGAAACTTGGTGATTTGGTCTCATTTAGATAATCGAAACTTCGGAATATCACAAGATAAAACAATCAGGCATTATTATGATAAAATGTTATTTTTTAGGAATAATACCTACGAGTATATAAAGTTTGAATCAGTGGATAAGTGGACGGTATAGGGGATTCTATGTATTAAACTATCATCCATGCAGAAAAAAAATATTCACATCTCGAAATGAGACTAATATTTTCGTGATAAACTACATGTCCATAAACTTGACAGGAATTATGGTTTTGGGACAAAGGTCTGTAAGCATGTTTATATGCATGTGTTTGAATAATGATTGCAATTATTTGACTTCATATACAGTAGCGTAGTTTTGTGCTAACACATGTCGCAAAAAGGATATCGGGCTATTTACAAAATGAAGATCTAATCCAACTTGTTGCAATTTTGGGGTAATTGAATCGTGGTTTCCAGACATCATATAATCAGGCTGTCTACTCGACTGAGTATTCTTGTGTTTGGAATGGTTATTCTTTCATAGGAAACCTCAGATATAGATCGTTAGAAGAGAAAATGCCACGATGATTTTTTTCCATTCTAGGTATTGTAACTTTGACCAACGACAATAAAAATAGAAACACAATTATCTAATGAATTCGATGAGTAAAGTTATCGATTGAATTTTAGATGCTATTACGTAATATAAACTGTATTTAATAGGAATAATTTTCAGAGAAAACAAGTCATATGTTTCTTTTACTGTATCTGGTATGTTCGCATACATTTCTTTTTGTATTTCAAAGTCAATAATTAATACTTCAACTGAAATTTAAATCTCACTCTCTGACTAAGGCGTGATCATATAAAGAGATCTACGGAAAGAACTGAACAATTTCCATAATAAACTTTGCTCCTTGTACAATTATAATACGGGATATTTCAAGAAGAATTCAACTTGTATAAACAAGTCAATGTGTTGCATAAATACAAAATGGCATATACATCGACAGATAAAAATAAAATGAAAGAGCCTAAATTGATTAAAATGATGTTCCTAGTTCAATTTATTTTAGATCAATCATCTATGATTTTACCAAACATGATATGTAAGTGGAATTTTGTTTCAGACGTTTTGATATGAGTTATTCCTGTAAATTAGTATCTGTTTACATTTAAGTTCAACCATATTTGTAAATATGTTAGTAAACATACTAAAATCTTACGGTTCAGTAGCAAAGTGATAATACGTATTCAGAGATGACATTTGAAAATAAATAAATTAAAAAAAAAAAAAAAAATATGATAAGAAATGTTTATGATTTTGCTTTTTTGTTTGTTTTTACTTGACTCTAATGTCATGTCCAGGATCTAGAATATGTTTTAGGTATTAATTAGTATGTTTTAGCGTTTAAAGTCTAAAACCGGTGCAGAATATAATTTTCAACTGTGGTCTTCTGCAATCATCGGTGAGAAGTGAGAAGGCAGACTATTGATCTCATATGAGTATAATTATGCATTCTTTAAAATGCAGAAAGGCAGATTTAAATAATACAACGGTGTAACCTTATCTGAATGCATGAGGAAAACTTGAATAGAAGATTGCAAGCGATGAGATAAGGAAAAATCATTGACAATGCTTCTGGTAAGTCCCATTATCATTACACCGGGAAAACAAGCAGTCCTAGAAATACCCTTATATGCTAAGCGCCATGATTGTGTTTGCGGGGGGGGGGGGGGGGGGGGGGGGGGCAGTTCATCAGTACCTTTCTTCACGACTTTGGTATGTTGCTGCCGATATTCATAACCACGACCTCCTAACAGCGGGTCGGACGCTTATACCATACACCCATACACTCACTGAGACCGGTTTGGAGCTAGTGTTCAAGCAATTTTTGGATATTTGGATAATGAAAAAATAATGTTTATTGTAAATAGTGACCATTCTCTTACTTCTTACAAACATAAAATACAGCCTAGACATCGTGTTCATTAGACTAAGGAGAGATATATCAAGTATGTTTATTCCCTATGAAGCATTGGATAAATAAAAACATTTATCATATCATAAATCTAAAAATGAATGAGTTATTCGTAACTGCTATTAAGCTATGCATTTACAAATGCAAAGCTATGGAATAAATTTGCTTTGCTCTATAGTGCATAAGCATGTGCTATCATAGAGAACTACCGGTGCTTTTATAAAACTTTAAGTTAATGAGTAACAAAAAATGATTGTATATATAAACTGTGGAATTAAGTTACTATCATTATCATTATTATTTGACATGAGTGGCAGATATAGTATGCTCTGTGCACAATCTTTTTGTTATATCACAAACACGCTTTTAAGGAGTGCGTTGTATTGTAAGGTAATAAGACGCAATAAAACATAACTTTATAGTACGTGTACATCTGTCAGGAAGCATACAAATTGTGTGACAATCAATCTATATTTACAAGCTTAACATACGAGGGGTGTTCGAAAAGTATCCGAATTATTCGTCATTGTAATTTGTATCACTTTTCCTTTCGGACTAAGTTAAAATGTATAAGACTATCATTTTTGGACATTTTATTCTAATCAGCATATTAATAAATAAGCTATGAAACTTTTCCAGATTCCTTTCGAACACCCCTCGTATATCGCTAAAATTTCACAGTGACTTAGATTACGAGCCTTTTAGTTTGTTTTCCGTGTAATCGATATTACAGATTGGTGGGACATTAAAAGAAACCGGAGGCAGTCGACACTGTAACAAAATTATGACAGGAATCCTCTGTTTGTTTCCGGCAAACACAGGAAACACCGATAGAAATTTCGCAATAACTGATGCTTATGGTCTTGCTTGCAGTAGAAAATGACTTTTACAGAAATCACTGAATCTATCAGTTGATGCAGTAAAATGTAACATCATTTCATGTGCCATTACCTTTTGTTCCAAACGGTCGACATCAAGATGCACTGTGTATTTGTATTAATTACTTTATGTATGATAATAAATAGTTAAAAATAAACTTGATTTTTTTTTTTAAAAAAAAAGTGGGATAAGGAATAAGACGTATACAGCAATTTTCAGTTAAATATGATAATCAATGTTACACTTCTTGGCCTTATGGACATCATACCTTTGCTTTTACTCTCCGCTATATTTCAATTACAGCCGAATTCTGGTTATTCGAATTGCCGGGCCTTTTTTTATTATTATTTTTAAATAACGCATAGTTTCGAATAAACCAAATCTAGACGATCTTTCAGATAAAACCATGTCATTATGATGCATGAAAGACAATTGATAATTAAGATTTAGTTTGTAACTGTTTTCTGTTTATGCATAAATGGAAAACATAATTAAGTAACGTAAACATCAATAAACAATATCTTGTTGTGATAGACTAAATCACAAACCCATATTGGACATGATCAGCGTCTAACTGACCTTACCTAATCCTTGTTAATTGATTAAGATAAGATTAGCCAAGTATGATCGACCATCCTTTAAACAAAAATAGTTGTCACATGCCTACGAATAAAACCGCTATCAAAGTGGTGTAAATAGTTAATTATTGGCCACTTTGAATTTCTAGCTCTGAAAATCATAGAAATCTAGTGGCAATCTGTTAGCGCGGGCAATCCATTTCAGATGCGGCTATGTCTTTTGAATAACACAGGTTGTTTTTATACACAAACAAGAAGGGACGGGATATGGTTCACAGGAGTACTTCGAATAAGGCCATGTATTTGAAAAGGAGTTTTGGAGTTACCGGAGTTTAACTGTTACGAAAAGTATAACTAGATCGAACCATGTGTTACATTATGCATGATAAATCGTCTAAACAAAAGGATTGACAAAGTTAAATATACTCTTTATATCTGCCAGTAAAATGCAAGGGGAATTCACAGAGTATTGTGTGATGATAGTATTCTCACATTTCTGTTATTCATGAAATTAAGATTATTTATATATTTTACTTCTTTTCCAATTACATGCGCAGGTATAACCATATAGTTTCAATTATGTAAGAGTCCATGTTTAAATATACTTTGCGCAATAAATAAGAAAAGAATATCGACTGTTTTCTCTCATTTAGAATACACAAACGAAAGGAGTCTCTCTTCTGAATCTTTGACTAGCTGATTAATACTGATGATATATACTACTCAAAATTTGCTAAGGATCACTTAGTGAAATCCCATTTACTTGTGTATTTGATAGATTTGCTTTTGACGATCACCGTTTTGAGTGATACCTCTTAGCTGGTTTATTTGATTATTTGAGGCAATAATAATAATCATTACAAGTTGCCTTTCCAATCATTATATTAAATAATTCAAGTGTTCTGATATGCAATGAACAATAAGTCCTTAAATTTTAAAAATTTAATTTGTTACATGTATCAAATACGTTCAGTTTACATAAATGAATCTAAAACCTACAACATTTAGCTGAAGAGTTCATTCATCGACCTTTTTTTGGTATTTCGTCGGCGATAAAGCACGCTATTAGTTTTGCTGCATGTGTTAGAATTCTGATATTACTGATCTGTTCTTTTGAAAATGCTTCAACAAATAGCATGGACGATAAACAGATAATCACGGGATAGGAAAAGTCGTATCTTAGTTGCATGATATTAATAGCAAATCAAAGTTTAGGATGACTAAGCGTCCATTTCGCAAACATTAAAATATTTCCGTTCCAAAATCGTTTTTTTCCCCAAAGCATGTACCAGTGTTATAATTGTTTAGTGATTCTTGAGTATTAAATGAGTATAAGATAATATTACGTTCAATGTAATATTGTTAGAAATTACCGTAATCTTCAGTTGTTTGAGGAAGATCATAGCTTTAGTTTAATTAGTGTACGAAGCTGTTATACATATTTGTTTCCCAGAGTCCCGCAGCTTTAACCCTTTCCCTCATAGAGGAAACCATGAAAAGACCTATGCGAACAGTATAAAACCAGATAAGCCTGCGAGTAACTCGCAGGCTGGTCAGGTTTTATGCTGTTCGCTGCTCCTCAGTGGTCTTGAAATGAGGATTTTGTAATTAAATTTGGTAAGGTTTAACTGCGGTTTTCTGCAGATCAGGCTTTATGTGGTATCTATTGAGTGCGTCAAAATGAGGGAAAGGGTTAACATGCTTATAGAAAAAATGCTTGTTTGCAAACAATACAAATAGCAGTATTGATTTTGAAGTGAGTTATGTGGATTAACATATTTAAAAATATGCACTGAATAGAATATGTTGCAGTAATATTTGATGCATGCAAATTAACAATTAAGACTTCCTGCGATAGTTCAGCGGAATTGGAACGAGGTGAACCTGATATTTCACAAGAAGAGCAGATTTTGAAATCGTTGGTTGTCTAAGTTATCTGATACAAGATAAATGAAGCTTCAGCGTTGGATGTTTTGGAATCCTTTTTGATTTTAGGCTTTGCTTTATCTCTTAAATACAGGTTTCAGAAGAAAATCAATTTTAGATATGAGAAAACGTCTAGCAATTAAGTCATTGTGTTTGTACAAACGATTTAAGGATTTTAAAACTGAAAAGCGAAACACCGGTATAAGTACTACCCGTTAATTTAAAACAAAATCTAAGTTCTTAGTATTTGATAGCTAGGTAATGGGAAAATAAAGGTACTATATAGCTAAAACGACCGCGTATAAAAATATTAGATTCTTATCGTTATATATTATTACATATTTAGAACAAGCAATGTATGTAAATAGTGCATAAAACTTATTTTGTATATATATCCATCGTTAACTTAATGAATATCTTTGAGTTATGCGATCAATGATAGAAAATCAATGGGAGATAAAATTCACTTATATAAACGATGAAAATAAACACCAGTATCCCGGCAGTCTTTTAGATGATGTTTTCTGTAACGGTGACGGTGAGCTATCGATATATATGAATAATCATTTTTCACCGAAATGATGAATGCAATGCTATCAAGACACACTCTTCTAAAATGCACCAGATTTCCATATGTTTATACGAAATGATTTATATCAACCATAAATTTTACTTTGAAATTAACGGATCAATATCAGAATGATTGCTTATTTGGATTTGCGTGAAGCGGGTAAGATTTTGAGAGACAATCTATATTTCTAAAAGAACGAGCTGATTTTTGTGTCAGATTTGGCGTCGTTACGAAACATCACAACGTATACAGAGTATCACGGATATTCAGTAACCATTCCATAGTTGTTTTATTTGTGTTTAAAAAGGAATGAGCACCTTATATTGGGTTCTACGTATTGTTAAAAAATCCGTCTTCAATTCTTGGGGAACCTCGACTAGCCTCGCGACCACGTTAAATCGTGTTTTGAGTCCCCAGTTTAACTACACGGGTCCTATATTTATATTTTAGAGTTTGGCGTGCATATAAACCACGATGTTCACGTATTCATATATCATGAGGTACACGTGAAAAGCATGGTTTATATGATACTAGGCTAAGACAACTTCATGGCTGTGTGCAGTACTAAGTGGAGTTCCTGACGTCATTCGATATTAACATTGTCATACCAATAACGGGCAACGGATTTAACCTGTGCCTTTTGTTAGCACCATATGATTAGTCTCAGATTTGTGATATCTTTATTTTTTTTCATTCGTTTGTCATTCATATAGAATAAGTTTAATTCTGCTATGCAGTTCACAATACCACTATTACTGTTCACAGAAAGTGAAAGTTGTCATTATAAGCCCATTCTCCATTATATTCCAATGCTGCAACTATTATCCCCCCATTTGAAATTAAAAACACACAACTTTAAACATGTGACAGTAATGAGTCCTTTTTGAGCTTCTTTTTGTGTGTGTTAAACTTGGTTTATTTGATGTTATTTGAATTATTTAACGCCATTTTATGCCATCAAAGGCTAGCAGTTCATCCAACAACTCTTTGTCGGGTTTCTGATAGTACTGAAGCTTAAGCATTCATCTCTGTAGTTTACTAAGTACAGCGGTGGAAAACGAATTTCCATCCGTTTCTCCTTACTGTAAGTCATTCATCACGGAAACCGTGTCTGAACCCAGTCGGGATCGAACGAACAACCTTCGGCTTCACAATAAAGCGCTATCAAGGCCGGTTCATATATGAATCCCATGGTTCATTTGGGCACTGGGACAAAATGTAACTCGTATCTATCCAGAAAAATCCTAACAGTAAAATACATTCCCGCGATTTCGCGGGACTTTTTCTAGTTTATAAGTTAAGCCAAACACCAAAGCTACAGTCATTTAATCCAGTTCTGACGCTATGTCATTTGTACAGAAACTGAATATATATTCTTTCATACCGTATTTATAACTTGTGATTGTCTGTTTATGATTTAAGTACTTGATTTATAGAAGAACCTCAATGAAAGTAAAGTAAGCAATTTTGTCATGGAGATGACTGATGTGACACAGCACAGTATCTCGTACATAGCAATACTCAATTAATTTAGAAAAAAAGCAAATATTTACAAACCATAAATACAATGTGCTGCATCAGTTGAGTTTTTAAACACTTATAAGTTTCGCATGATGGCATAAATATTTATATTTTAGAAATTGAATTGCAAAATTACACGGATAGACGAATTGTCGATATCATTTATGGCATATAAGTGGAAGGACGTTCAAATCAGTAGGTCAAAGTACGTGCATATAAGGATTTCTTCATATTCCAAATAAGTCGAGCTGAATATAACTTAAACTACACGAAATTATTATGTAAAATCATAATCCATATTGCTGAAGCGATAAATTACTAAGCCGAGCAATATCAACGCACTTTTTCCCTCCTTGAATATCTTTTATTGTTTACTCTGATAATTGTATTCCTCTTTTAATCCTTGAATTCAATCCTATGATCTTTTGTTCCCGGTCAGATAGGTTGCGGGTCTGATCCATATTTTTAACAGATTCTCTTCACATCATTGTCAGACGCATGGAAGCTCAACACAAGAAGCATTTCGATCAAATACTAAAATGATTGGAAAGAAATACACAGGATATTATTAAAGTATCTCACAAGATTATCGATAGGTATTTAGAGGAGTAATAGGAATTCCGAAGTATACGAAAATGTAGGTGATATAACTGCATGGAAAGTAAAGCTTTATAGATCAAAAACAAAGCAGAGTTGGAATTCTGTAAACTACTTGAGTCTGGCTTTGTTGTGAAATATCAAAATAATTGAATGATAACTAAACAGAAAGAATTATTCGAGTATACATGTATATACATTACGCCGAGATATGTGTACACGTTGACAAAAAATCCTGTCGTTAGTTGTGAGGTTATATCTATATGTTTGTGATCTTGAGTCCGCTCCAAAATCATTCTGTGTGTTCTATTTTGCTAAGCAGTGTAAACATCTTATTGAGCGACAGCTCTCAGCAGTAATCCTGCGATCCCGCTGTGTAAAACTGAAAGTTTCGATTTGGGAATCTTTAACTGATACCCGCAGTTTGATGCGGTCATATCGTTTTTTTTTTATTGTTTTTTTTTCTAATTCTGGCAAGTCAAATCTAGTTAGACGCTTCTTATCAAATGAAAAATAAACGCATTCAATGTAAAATGCAACAGATATATTTTCCACAACGATGATGGAAAATGTAAAATTATAAAAGCCTTTATTTATCAATAAAGCATATTAAGTATAGCTGAAAAGTAGATCAGAAAAGTAGCACATTTGGTATACCGGCAACGAGTTGCCTTAATAATCACAGGCAGTCAGGTTTTCATTTATCTGAAATAAAATTGGTCGACCTAACCTAATTCTTGGCACAACGAATTTTCCGAATGAACATATCTTTTAAGTGATAGTGGTTGCAAATATATGTCGAGATTCAAAATTCAATTCATGATACAGTTCTAAATTTGTGAAAATGCTTTTTCCACAGCATATTACGCATTAGCTATCAAAAAGAAAATGCTTGATCTGATTGAGTTGCATGGTAATCAGGTGCACATCAAGACCAACTGCATGAATGTAATCCATCGTTCATTAAATCATAATCACGATCTTTTAAATGCTTAAAAAGACGCCAAGGTTGCGTAAGCATCCATTAACTTGGACTTATAGGTTCTTTTGCTCTATTACGTCTATAAATGTTTGCATTTACTACAAAATTCCCACGATCACATGATGGATCATGACCATGATTAGTTTAAACATATTTATTCTCATAGAATACATACACCAAATAATTTAAAATATTTACACAAAAAGGGATAGGATAAAAACGAAAGCTGTAAGCTTATATAGTTCTATTCCTAGAAACAAAGTTAATGTTACCTTCTATGTCAAGATACATTTACACTACATATTTATGATTGAGTATATTAAATTAGAGAAAGAGAAAAATAACCAAATATCGATAACAATGAAACGGTGGACAAATTATATAAGCAACTGCTTCAACATTATGTAAAGCAAAGAAAAAAAAAGAAATAGTGGTTTGGAATTGATTCGTGGCGGATGAATTACCTTAACTCTTAATATGGGATCAAAAGTACATCAGAGGATTTTTCTACAGTAATTGTGAATGCCGTCTACCTATGTAATGGCCACAGTGGTAGTGACGTCATAAAGAGTTGATTTGAAACATACCTTGTAGGCTATCTATGGAACAGAATTCGGGCAAAAAATACATTTTGCCTTTTGACATGTTTATTGCTTCATTTGTCTAAGTGACTAGCATCATTTTGACTAGTACAATACGGTGTAATCGTCGTCTGCGTTATTTGTTTTTGTTTTTTTTTTACATTAAACATTCACATCATAATTAACTACTGAAAATACATCTGCTTTTATTTCCATTTCATCACCGTATAGCACTGTGTATAGCTGGACAGTCCAGTTTCGTATTAAAATGGAATTTCGTCGGTTTAACGAATCGATGAATGACACGTGTAGCTAAGCAAAATTACACATGTACGCAAGCAGAATGACAAATGTCAAAATGTGCACCTAGCATCATGACGTTGGAGGGCGCTCTGCCGGTTTGACTTGGAGCGAGTTCAGTTTAGCTACTAGAGTTAACTAGAGTTACCAGAGTTGCAAATAAAACGTGCGGGGTTTTTCCATACGAACTCTGTAGGGTTACGCGAGTTCAACCCAGAGAGGTAGGTGGGTAGACTAGAAAGCAATATGGCGGACGGAAAGCATCTAGGCAAATTTATAGAAATTTATAAATATCTATGATATCCTGTCTTTAAATAAGCATGTAAGATGGCAGCTACTTTATTAAAGCCCAAGCTCGAAAAAAGTCATAAATAAAAGATCTATTGTTTTAATCATATGTCTATTTATATATAAAGTCACAAGGGGTAAGCCTCATACGTTCAGTTGATTGCTAACTAGAGTCTATTTATTACGTCATCAATACGAGTTTACTCGAGTAGTGTGTGTTTGTTGGGTTTAACGTCCCACCGACAGTATTTTTAAGTCATTTGGAGACGATGTTTACTTGAAATAGATATAGTGCTGCCACATTGCAGTATCATGCCGTGGACATGTGGCATTATACCACACCCAGCCACATTATCCTGACACCGGGCCAGCCAGTCCTGCATCTACCCTTAAATGGTGAGCGCCAAGCAAGGGAGCTTTAACAGTACCCTTTTTTTTGCGACTTTGGTATGTTGCGACCAGGGATCGAACCCACGACCTCCCGCACCCGAGGCGGACGCCCTATAACTCGAATAGAACTGTAGTTGTTCACCTGAACTCGCTGTCGGTAGTTCGGAGTAGTATATACAGAAATTTCGTCCTCCACAGAAAAGGTGGCGTGCCTATAATAAGTCACTTTATACTACTGTTCGGGAAGAATCGGCAAAATGAAGTACGAAACTGTGGCTGTTTCCAAATTCGAAAAAGTTATTTCTTTTAAACAAATTGTTATATGAGCTCAGGTTTACAAAGATGAATATTTAAAAATAATGAACGTTACGCAAAATTTTATATACGAGCACATCTCGTCGATCTACATACTGTTCGTAGTTTCGTAATTAAGTCCCAGAGTCACCGGGCCGTGGCCGAGCGGTTACAGTCGTGGACTACAAATCTCTCAGCCCCCCACCGCTGTGGGTTCGAATCCCGGTAGGGACTTCGGATTTTTCATGAGAGGAAGCCTTCCAGCTGGCTTGCGGTAGGTCGGTGGTTCTACCCGGGTACCTCTGTGTACTCGGGGTCTTCCTCCACCAGTAATTAGCTGGACATCGCAATATGATTGAAATACTATCGCAGCGACGGTAAACCCCAATACAACAACAACAACGGAATTGTGTCTGCTTTAATCTGAATCAGGCAAACGCCTTTAGTATTGCTGAACATACATTTTATTTTCAATTTTTTTAATAAATTATTGACAAGTTTTTAATACATATCACAAAAAACGTCCCCAAGCTTGATTAGAACTCGCAACCTAGCTTTGCAGCCAGTGCCATAAAGTTCGTATTAATGTCACTATAAATCATGTAGAAAAATAATTTCATGATCTATATATTGAATAAGCGGGTTGTGAGTTCAAGCCCGGCGGCTACCTACCATGGTTTTGTATGCGAGATTTTTACGGAGGATATGAGTCTAGTACTGGTCCTTCCTAAGAGCAATAATAGGTTAACTGCCCGCCTACTGCAACAATTACCTCCAAGCGTTGTCATTCGCCCCCATTACAATAACAAGAGGGTCGTGGGACAGGAATCTTGTCAAAACTGAAAAAAAAATATACCAAATTTCCCTCAGATGCCCCTCAGAATGCATCTCCGTCCTCCTAGAAAAAATATTTCCCAAGGGGCTATGCCCCCCTGTTATGATCATATTACTTTCCAAGTTCCGAGTATTCAGTTTCCTCCCCTGAGTAAAAACGAAACGCAGGATCTTGATTCTACGAATTAACTTCTCTTTGATTGAGGCAGTTTAGACAGTTTAACGTAAAACAAATGTCACATTGATAGTTGCTCAACAAAACATTAAAATATAACAGCATCAAATTTTGACACATGAAAGCCAAATCATTAACTAATGTAAGATACACAAGAGCATTAGTCAGTAGACAGCATTGATAAACGCACTTAACATAATACAGCATATCACTTGTCAGTATGGCAAAGGCAGAATGTCACATGAAAACATGGACTTGTAAGACGGTGAGATGCAATTTTTCCCTAATTCTGTTCCATAGCTATCGGTTTTGTAAAAAATGAAATTACAGACCTCGGTGGATGGTGAGGCACAACGAACGTCAATTCATTTTCACGGACGTTGGAATGACATATCTGCAGAAAACTGGCATATAGATCATTAAGAAAGGTTTATAAAGACCACAAGTTTGGTGCAGCAGGACACAAATAACAAACTCTGTAACTGAATATAGTTTACAAAAAGTGCAGACATGCGTTGAATCTGATCGAAGGCAGACCATTGTGATAATGTGAACACATGTGACTTACCAATGCATCTATATACTGTATATTAGCAGGAAAGCTAAGTATATCATTATAAGAGTTTATCGATTGAGAGGTGAGAGTGAAACTAGGCTTAGTGTATATATTTATTTTTCGCTCTCACCCTCGAGATGTGTTTAGCACATTCATAGAAATTTGTTTTGATAAGTGGGCAATAGAGGCGTGTCATAAAAATATTGACGCCGTTGACGATGGAAAGCAATTGTACAAAACAGGAAGTTGTTTTGTGTTGTTTTATTTTGTAAAGAATGGTATTTTAGATAATATTTGTATGAACATTTCTGTAAATAAATATACATGTATTCACAAAAAGTCATTTCTCAAAATCCTATGATTTATAGATTTATTCTTCCAATTGTATATGTAGCTATAGGTAGATTGTAATATAAACATAAACTATTTGGTGTCGTTTTAATGAAAGATTTTGGCCATTTATTAAATATGTTTTGTACTAAAAAAACTATCAAAATGATACGTATTCAGCATTAATTACACACTATACATCTCGTGTTTGAGAAAGCCAAAACAATATACTGCATTCCAATTCCAAGAAATTACGCTTTTTGGGGGCTCAAATTTAATATCTTTAATGGGTAAAATTGAACACAAATGTGAGAAAATCGAGCTCGAAAGATTTGATTATTCATTAAGACAGTGCAATTTAAGTGGCAAATGATAAGTTTTCTCCTCCAATGCCTAAATAAATTGCTTTAACATTTTATAGAAACTGGGCTAAGGGGCTTGCCTTTTTTATATCGATGTTTTGAGTCGTCAAACATTATTTTCTTGGAATGAATTGTGGCAATTAAATGATTTAACATGAAATATGATGCCTTTAAATTCCTTTACGATCCAATCTTATGCAAGACTGTAAAAAGGTTGCTAAGTTTGTTTAATGCTTATCGAAAATAAATATCCAGAACATTGCCTTACCATTTATGAAAATCAATTAAATACAACCTTCTTTGTGTGAGTATTGATCATGTGCTTCTGATATTTTATTATAGATGAAAAATGAAATCATTAAGCCACCAAAATACTTACTTCTACCTTATCTTGCGTCTCTTACATATTTCTTCTGTATTAAAACGTCTGACTGAATCCGATAAGTTCAGAGAGCATTTATAAATATCATTTTCTCCATGACTGCTTGTGTGCATATAAACAAATAGATTTACGTCGTCCCGCAGGAAGGGTTCTATCTGAAATTGCAGCCATATAGCATGATATCTGCCAGGAACATACTTTTGTCAGCGTAACTCTTGGTGGACCTAGTCTGCGTTTGCTCATATCAAACGTTTTGGTTTTAGCAATGGATGCATCAGATTTGAAGAAGATACATACTCAACCAAAAACGAAATTTCAGCTTCTTACTTTTGTACGAAAATTGATTATTGTATCATTTTATGGCAAGGTATATATAAAACGTAAATTCTGTATGTTTTAAACAGTGAACTATCCGGTGAACAGTGAAATATCAGGAAATTGAACCCGACTCTACGTTATTAACTGATCGGAGCGTCAATTGTGCTGGGTTTAACGCAAGAAATGATGTCATAAATAACGTCACGCACACGAGGTTATCCCGCCGTTTTTCACGTCTTTAGTGAATAACACAGCTATTTTCTGGCCCTTTAAAGCATTAAATAAAAAGAAAAAAAGTTTGTTTTGGTGAAAGATCGATTTTAATTTCATTCGTGAACATAAAAAGAAATTATAACTTTTTTTTTTCACACTGTGAAATTATTAATCGATCTTTCACCAAAACAAACATTAATCATCTATAACTTCTGAAGGTGGTGAAGTAACGATATAATGGGCATAACATACGGAGACGGGACATTACATTAAAACAACAACAACAACAACAACAACAACAAAAAAAAACATACCAAAAGTTACCACCGGTTAGCCGGCAAAAGGACCAATTGGGTGCTGAATACAGGGTTTAGTAGGGGGAGAACCTCGCACCTCCTGAATGTACCTCTTCTTAAACAAGCCGCTTAATGAAAATATCCCATCAACGGGAAGCAACATACAGTAGGCACCTGCATCGTAAAAAAAAAATAGAAAAAATATATGCATGATGTATGATGAAAATTAGTAAATAGAAGCTTCCATGAGAGTCAAACAATATTGCTGAGCGTCCAATAAAACATGGCCATAACAACTGCTGAATTTATCTCACTATGTAGGATTCGACTGAAGACAAATCGCAATTTCACAATAACACAATAATATTATAAATAGGGACGCAAGTCTGTATGCCAAATGACAATTTTGAAATTTAAATCAGTGAGTATAAACACCTTGAAAATGTTATAAATACTTTTATTTTATAGCATATTTCAATGAAATATGCATCAAAATAAAGCAAAGAATATATAATACATTAATTACTGTCTGTAAATAAATCTTTGTATAAGTACATGTAGTTGTCAAGTTTAATAAAAACGGTTTCTCTCAAGCATTTAATGTTGCATGTAATAAAGCGGAAACAAAAGGTATAAAAATCCCCCAGAGTCGCTGTTCATTACGATGCTAGTATTTTTTTTTTAATCGAAAACTATTGCTGATAAAGTTATTGAATTTTTGCTATGAGTATTGCTAACCGTAAAAATTGTTTTAAAAGGCTTGGTATCCGCCTATATAAGTTGGAAAGCTGTATTGAAATCATGTGGATGAATGTACGGGCACAATCTAAATATATGGTAATTTAATGCGACTCTAAAACAAGTCATTAGTCGTGGCAGGAAAAACCGTCAAACTTCCTTGTATAGAAAAGACAAGTCCTTTCAAAGGCGTCCACGGTTTATTGCTCTGCGAATGAAAGGTTGGGTTGACTTTTTGCAATGAACAAGATATTGCTCAGTTTCAATACAAATGTGCATTCGGTTAACTCCGTTAACTTCGTCATTTAAGAGGTAATATATTTTAGCAAATGAAAGACAGGATAAAATCATTAGGGGTACAATAGTTGAAATTGAAAAAAAAAGCTTTTACAAACCTGAAATCGATATGATTAAAACACCTCTATCATTGACAAGCAAAATCAGGATAATAATTACATTTGAGATTCGTACATGTGTGTTAAAAGAAAATGGCAGTTTGTTTTGAAGCAGACAGAGGGACTGGAATAAGCACTCTTTTATAGGAAGCACGTTCAATTAGATGAGTAAAGAATATCACAAATAAACAGAATATCAATAAATATCCTTTGGTTTAACCTTAAAAATCTGTCTAAAATCATGAATAACCATTAATGATTGAACTGCTTTAACGAGCTTAACAATATAGCAGTATTTACTTTCCAGCAAATCAAACATAATTTATGAGCATTTCTAGGCAAACGTATTGCCTACCAAAGCAAAATGTTTTATTTGCGTCCCTTAAAAAGTCGGTAAATCGGTTGATCGCGAACCCAGGCGGCATAAGATGTAAAAATATGACAGGAAATATTTGCCTGTCTCCTGCAAGAATGCTCAATTTCAAAACTATGTTTCTACCAATCATGTTGCCTGTTTGTTTGTTTCTTTCTTTCGTGTACATCGAACTCATATAAACCGGAATATATTTTTTCTGATTTTTAAGGTTATTGTTGTCTGGCAAATAATAAGGAATTAATCTCAAGTGGCGACAGTTAAACCATAGGTTTTGTTACGTGTTAGTGACTCAAGAATGTCTCACTCTTTTAAATGGATAATGCGATTTTTTGTGATCTATAAGAAAGAAGTAATGTCTACTGACGTGCAGCTTGTGTATAATATCCAATACAATCCATTACTATTTGGATACGTTTTTACTTAAAATAAATAAATTTAAAAAAAAAAAAAAAAACAAAAAAAACAAACACGATAGTTGTGGCCTATACATGTTTTATTTACCTTTATGTTGTATGTTCCATAGGAAAGTTATCGTCAAATGTCGCAATTGGTAAAAAATGATTAAAATTTTGATTAAAATATGATGCACTTGAACTTTGGTTTTTTTTTAAAAGTTTACTGAGAGATTTGGTCTTATATTTTTTCCATGATCCCTGGGTTGGATCAAGCCGCTGAAACACTTGGTTTATTTTAAGTAATATCCGACTTAGATCGTTGCATATGGGCCAAACTTCAACGTATTCTAATAAAGTATCAGTTTCAAGACACTAACATACATGTATAACTGTTCAGCAGGAAACTCGCCATCGTATTTAACCGAGCTTTTGTCTCATCAAGAGTCAAAACGTACCTTAAGATCATCTGAATCCTCTGTTGTTTGTTATGTTGTTCCTTTTAATAAGAATAATACTTTCTCTGACAGAAGCTTTAGTACGGCAGGTCCAAAATTGTGGAATGAATAACCTCTGAATCTGGAACAAAGTGAATCTGTAGAAAATTTCAAAATACAACTAAAATCCTTTTATTTCAAGGACAGTTTTGCACTTTTTGAGTGACGTGTACGGTATCGCTAACTGTTCCTTAACGTTTTATGTATGTATGTTTGTATATCCCATCAGTTTTTATTATTTTCATTTTACAACGCCATTGAATACGTATTTTAATTGTAGAAATAGGCGTTTATTCAAATTTTAAAGTTTCAATTTATGTCTTGTAATGTTCCTGCCGTCGATGGGGTTCGAACCTGCTACCTTAAGCAGTTATTTAGGCTACCACTGGACAATTGTGCCTTTTTAACTTCGGTAAGAGTCTGTATATTAACGTGATAGAGAATACATTTGATAATAAACACATCCCCTATTGCATACCACGAGGAAGTGCTGAAGAAACAACAACAGTAACCAGCACTTTTCCTTTGAAAACCAAAACATACGAGTTACTGAATATCCTAATTATAAGAATTGTGAAATGTATGTATAAAAATCGTTGAAGAAATTTTAATATAAATGAGATATTTGAATGTAAATACTTTTCAATCTGTGATTTTTACATTTGGTATTTACTCGACCTTGCGGGATTATGTCCTTTAAAATTATACCTTGTTTGATTAAATTTGATTTGGTAATTTGTGTTAAAATTTACACACTGAAAAAATACAATTAAATAGATTGACCTGATCTATATACATGTACTTGCATAATATATATTGTGTATTGTACTTACCAGCATTTAAATTTCCTTCTATAAAATAATAACAATTCGAATATTCACTATATATTTCATTAATGTTATTTTCAAATTTTTTATTTTATTATCATATATAGGTGACCCCTCAGGTGTATGTAAAATAACAAATGATATCGTTCATGTTATTAAATAAAGAGCTTCTAAAGTGTAATACTGCAAAATGTTTAAGATTACAAAATATTCGTAACCGTTATCAATCAACCATTCCTTCACAAATACATTCACACCGCCACAACTTTGTATATTGTTTCGCTCTATCTTTCTTACATGATCAAAATGAATATAACCTTTTAAAAAATATCAAATTCATGGTAAATTTTGCTCTAAGTTTCACACAAACATAATATATCAAACTGTTTTAAGTATGATTTAATATCACTGCATTTTTCATGCAATCCTTCAATGTTCCATATATATGTTCAAAATATATTTGGACGTCTGATCAATGTCCGAGCCGACCCTCATCCAATCTCCCACCTGTACCTCCTCCAGTAGCACCATTTGAAACGGCCGCTGTGTATGTTTTGTTCACGTGACTGTCATTGTCCAATCGGGATCGTCTGCCCTTACCGTTCGTCTGACTTGCACGTAGGGACATCTGCTCACCACTCCGCACAGCTCGTGTTTCAATACAAACAATGTTGTTCGAAAGATCATCAAAGTGGTATACCTTGTTATCAATGAAAAGTTTATCGAACCTGATGGATGCATATTGACCGTTGTTCCGTGCCTCGATCATTCTCTTCCCAAGCTCTCGCCTGTGCTTTTTTACACGCTCTGTATAATCTTGTTGCACTGAATACGTCGGGTCTTTTCTTCATTTACAATTTACGGCCCTCAACGTATTTTCGGCAATCTTTATAGTGGGATAATTTAACGAGGAGAGTACATTTTTCCTGATCCTTTGATTTACGTCTATGAGCTCTTTCAATCCCGACATCATGCGCATTTTCTATCTCTAACTCACAGCCGTAAAATCTCGCACCTTATTTTCACATGTATCCCAGTTCTCATTTTGTGTGCCACTTATAACATTAATTCGAAAATTATTCCTTCTTGACTGACCCTCAAATTTGTCTAATTGGTCTTCTAATGAATTAACCTCCGACTTAAGTTCATTTTTTGACTGTTTCAGCTTTTCATTTTCTTGTTTCAGCTCTTTTATTGAATCATTAATGGAATCAGTCTTGCTGTTCATCGCTGATAAGTCTCGCATCACGAATTCATTTTTATTGGCAAAGTCCTGTTTCATTGTTCGTAAAAATGAAAACATTTCATCTTGGGTATTTAACTCTAACTTGTTTTGATCATTGTGATCAGTTGATAGACGTCGATCAGGTTGGGAGCAGGTCAGAGTTGTTTGTCTGGTTGCTCGATTAGAAGTAGGCTGGAGACGTGGGGCCCGGGGTTGCTCTCAATGTCACCACATACAGTGAAAACAACACAAAAGAACAAAGTATATCTTATGAGCACACAGTGTTTTCACTAAGAAAGTCCTCTTTCTTGGCTGTACATTACACCCGATTCTTGCTCTCCATAAATATACATCAATACCCATTTTATAATTTTCTTTGTATTTATATGACACAATACAAAAACACATCCGCCATTTTCCAGGGTACACAACTCAACTATACTCATCATTTAGTTTACTGATGTAGCTAAAGTGTCTTATTCTTGAAATATTTGTAATTATATTATTATGTCATTTTTGCATTCAGCAGACATCACATTGTTCACACAATATTTATGTGACATTTTATATTACAACAAAAAGGATTTTCTTTTAAAAATGTGGATCAATTATACTGTCTGCAAGACAGATTTGTCTGAACACATAAAAGGGACAGTTTACATATATTTCTCACATCAGTCAATAGGTTAACCCTTAAACCCCGTGCTATCTGGCCTGAGTCCTTGGGGCTTGTAATATTCTGGTATAAATAAAGAGTGCTTTAAAATATTTATAGAAGGATTCATTCAGAATAGCAATTAAATTATAGTTTTGTCTGCGCCATTTTTGTAACGATATTCCTCAAACAAGTTAGATATCAATCTCGTCCTTCGGGAAGAATGTAAAAAAGCAATATGAATAGTTTTAATACATGTCCATTGTAAATAGATGCCATTCGTAGATGGACATTCTTTTAGCATATTGTATAAAGCAGTTATTGTTGCACCATTGAATACCCCCGGCTGGCTTATTCCCTTTCACAACATGACGCCATGCCGTGGAGAAATACGCAGACAAATGTCGTTATACAATAGCTATTTATTAAATTATCGTCTAATGAAAAGGCGCCTTTTAAATTCAACACTTTTCAGTTTTGAAGCTAAAAAGTCATGCAGACAATAAACAATGCTGTGTTCGGCAGCTGTATAAAAGCTTTTATGATTGGTCTCAAAAAAGTGGTGTTACCAATGAAATGGCGTAATTTGACACACCATAAATGGCAAAATCCAGTCGTTAAATCCAACGGCTGATAGATGATCAATCGATCGGCCGTGGGTATTCGTCGAATTTATTGTAGTGATTCAGATAAAAAATTATCTGAAACTATAAGAAGAACCGTTTCAACAAAACATCAATCATCATTGCAGATATGAAAACGGAACAATATGAGAGCAGAACAAGTTGTGTGTGTGTGTGTGTGTGTGTGTTCATAATTCGAAAACTTTGTATTTTCCATTTTAATGTTTACGAATTTGTTTCATATTATCAGCCTTGGTATGAACAATGAACAAATGACAAGAAAACAACAGAAGAAAGAAAATCAATTATGTCGTCGATTTATATCCAAATTTTTATTGCATTTTTCTTAAATTTCAATGTTCGCAGTTTGCTTAGGTATGTATGCTTACTTTTTTCAAGATTGCATTTTCTGACATAAAGATGTATTTTACAACTAAGTTATGTAAGTCATATGGAACTAAAATTTTCATCAAAATCAATTCTAGGATATTGCTAATTCAACATTATACGAAGGTTGATCTGACAAGAAACTTATTTTAACACATAATCTTTCAGCAGATAATGTAAAATTTGTAGACAACCTCCTATAACGTGAAGAGAAATAAAGTGCAAGTTGCTGCTGGTGTATCCATTTTCAGATTTATTTGGAAATTGGCTTGTTTTGTGGCACTAACAAAATATATGTTTTCAGAATAATTTGATTAAAACAAATTACATTATTACAGCATTTGCAAATTCTGCAGGCTAGACAAAATATATCAATTTGAAATATGAATATTAGCTTTCACATTTATAACATTTTACTAAACAAAAGAACAAAGTCTGCCTTACTATAGTCGTCCAAGACAAATTAGGTTTGACGTTTAAACGCTTATATGTCTTAAAATGTTATGCCAATTTTATTCGCTGAAGTACTCATTCAGGAAGTGATTTACTTCTATATTCGAGAAAATAATCGCATTTCGTGTAAATTACTTCCGTATGATGCTCACTTAAATATTTCTGATCTACAAACTGATGCACAACTGCATTTAGATAATACCCTACACTCTATTTTAATGTTAATAATATGCTTCATAATTGTTCATACTTGCAAAACGAGTAACCTACTTCTTGAATGTAAGAAGATATAAATATAGATATAGTTATTTTTAGTGTCTTGACTCTGACCTCATCGAGTAAAATCCAGATTCTCAACTAACTATCCTTAAAATTGAGTGCATATACAAATTGTCTGGATCGTCGCAAACGACTTATAATGAAAACTTCAATTATAAACCAAACCAAAAATTATATAAAACCAAGTTAGGCTCCTCATTATATATATGACAAAGAATGATCTAACGAACAAATTGGTTAAGTGTCTATTTTCCAAAAACGATTCATTGGCTAAAATGATATTAATCCCCAGAACTCTATAGTTAACCACTACATATATAACTTGCAAATTTGCACAAACTGCTATCTTTCACAAATTAAAATTCACGACCCTGGGTAAAAACATATATATCAGTGGTCGGCAATGGAAACAAAATACTTAATAAAACTTAATGTCGAAACAGTGAATGTTTAACATACTATTGAAGGATACATCACCTTATAGAATCAACATTTACATGCCTTGACCGTCATACTATTGAATTTATATGGCGTAAAAATGATACAAAGATTATATAATTATAAAACTATTCCAAATAATATTTCTTTAAAACTTTTACGAGGTGTATTTTAGCATTATAGTAAAGTCGAAAACACTTGAAGCTATTCTTTTGAGAATGTTTTTTTAAAGTTTTGGAAAACGGAGAGTTTCATCATAATTGTGAGAGATTAATTTTGAGCCATAAAACATGTTCTCACGAGTGTAGGTATTGTGCTTTTTATTAGTATTCTTTAACGTAATTGCTCAAAGCTTTATCAAGGCCTTATCTATCACAAGGGTATTCACCCTCATATTCCACTTACGAAATTAATGATACAAAATTTATTTGATGGTTTTAAGACAGTTTATCTACTAGCTTACATTTATATCTATCAGAATGTTGACACAGAGACTAATCAATTCATACAAACTGAAAGATAACAAGAAACATGTCGTCCATTGAAAGCCAGAAGGGGCTATCAGCATATGTAAAAAGAAGGCTGATAGCCCCATGGACGATGTATCTAAAATCTGATTCAGATACGGGATGACTTTTATCAAATATTTGCTTTTAGCAAATACGACTTAAAGATGTATCAGATTATTCACTTTAAAACACTATATATCTAGCTATCTATAAGTAACACTCTTTATTTGTTCCTGTTTTGTCTACAATCGGAGGACATGTACTTGAAAATTACAATGCAATCTATACTTTTAACCACGTATTGAAATATTGCAACATTTATTTCACGAAATGCAAGTTTTGCTGCTTTTAAATTGCATGCCTCAGCATAAAATTATCTATTTGAAAGAAACTGCGGAATTATATGAAAGTGACTGTATACGTGTTTATACATATTCAAATGGTTATTGGTATTCCATGCTGAGCTCAGTGACAAATCCAAAATCATTACATTGTAATTTTGTCTTTTTCAGGAACTTAGCTATCAGTTAGAGACTGTTTTAAAGTCAACAAAATAACGCGACCCATACAAGGACACAATTAAGTATAATACATTTAAATGAACACTTTTCCTAATTTTAATAAATTAACGTTATTGTTTTGTATAGTTTGTAAGTAGGTGCAATAGTTCTAACAAATATTTTAATTAAGTTATATTTTAATATTAGTAAGGCATATTTGTTATTATAGCAGAGCAAAATATAATAAATTTATGATTCTCCAAAATATATAATAAATACCATGACAAAAATAGAAATATGATTTAT
>CM037777.1:80546123-80596123 GCA_021229015.1 Solen grandis
TATGGAAAAGCAAAAGTAAGGAAAAGTAATCAAAACGTATGTGACATAAAAGTTTATCATTCCGTTAACCCACCTCTCTCTCTCTTTCTCTCTCTCTTTCTCTCTCTCTCATATCTAAGCCGACCGGATATAAAAGTCAATTTACGATTATCAGTGATATCACGACTTCAAAAGAAATCACGTGTAAAAAAAACTCATTCTGATGACATTATCATAATCTGTTCGTCATAAACCAAGCCGCATCATCATCTTCGTCTTTCTATTGAAATGAAGGAGGACCTGAGGATGTTGCAAGAATATTTCAAACTTTTCAATAACATTTTGGTGTTTCAAGACCGGAACTGGGTTTCAAGCGAAGACCTGCAATTGTTTACTGACAGTGCTGGTGGCCACTCCTTGGGTTTTGAAGCATTTTTCGCAGGTAAATGAACATCTGCCCAGTGGCCTGATCAATGGACTACATCTGGCATTAAAGATGATATTACCGTTTTGGAGTTCTTCCCAATCCTGGTCTCAGTAGAGATATGGGGTGAAATAAAAGAATTGTATTCCATTGTGACAACCTGCCTGTGGTCCACATAGTTAATTCCATGACATCGAAATCTTCTAGGGTCATGACTCTGCTTAGGTCATTTACTCTACTATGTTTGAAGCTAAATGTAGCTTTCAAGGCAGTGCATGTCTCGGGTAAGTCTAATAAGATTGCAGATGCATTGAGTAGATCTCTTTTTCGGAAATTCAGACAACTCACTCCAGAAGCAGCACCAGAGCCAACCCCAGTGCGAGACCATCTCTGGAAGTAAAATATGCATACTTTGGCAACTGTGTATATATTTAGCAACATTTCTGTTTTTTAAATTGATTTCACGGTAAAGTTTTATTAAAAAATCGGGGAAATAGTTGCTAATATCCGCAGTGACTTGCTATTACATGATGATTGCATTCTGCCGTAATCACTCTGACATGACGGATTACGTCCCATTGAATCGTTTAGAAAAATCTAAATCCCGTGAAAAGCACGGAAAATGCACTCAGAATTTCCTGAAAATGGTCCAAATGCGGAATGCCTCGTTCCAAATTAAACCGTTTTAAAATGGTGCCGTTTTTTTTTCCACTTTTTTCATAATTTATTGATTTGGCATATTTTAGATGCATGGGACCAGATGTTATTTTCGTGTATCCGCAACTTTATTTACGCGAAAATAGCTTACTTTCGTTATCTTTACCGGCCTATTTAGGTGCTGATTTTATTCCTACTTGTCAGAAAGTCGGTAAAAAGCTGTGACAACAACTATAAGAATTAATTCATGCATGGAAGTTTATTGTGTTCTCCCGGTTCACTTAGAGATTCATGATAAACATTTTTCTTTGCTTTGCTCACACCTTTATTCCAAAATATGATATTATACATAGGGGAGAGTGACACCCAGAACAGGCTAGTGAAGTACTGTATTAGCGCGTTAGGCCTTTTGATATGTTACGGATTTGTTTAAGTTATCTTGACGGAGGAGGATTTTATATTGGATGGATGAACTGGTTTTTGGATTTGCTATAACACATGTTGAAGGATTTAGATTTCTAATAATCTGATGCATCAAATGATTTAAAATGTAGCATATGTTTTTATAACTGGAAGCGTTGTAGGTCCGTGTTGTCCGCTCCGCTTGCTAGAACCCATTTGCGTCCGATAGCGTCCACATAGCTATTTTATGTATAATTGCTATTTTATGTATGTATGTTATTTTTGTATGTTTTGTTTAATGTCAGTATCCTAAAAAATATAATTATGAAGAGGAAAATACATAAAAAATATTGCGGCAGTACAAATATAAACGCTGCAACATAATTCCCTTTTTTGTCATATAGGAAATATTTGATATTTACCAAAATATCGGCAATGATTTTTTTTAATTAATTGAATTATTTCTTTCCTGAAAAACTTCCTTCCCAGTCGTTAATCAATCAAAAGGACCCTGTATTGACTACTCTCGGATTTAAATAGAATAGAAGAAGTATTAGCTAGGACTGCATGTAGAAGAAGACTTGTAGTGACAGAAGACGTATTAGCTAGGACTACTTGTAGAAGGAGGACTTGTAGTAATAGAAGAAGTATTAGTTATGGCTGCAAGTATAGTCGAATAAAAGCTAGAAATTGAAGAACCAGTAAAGCTAGTAGTAGTTGTATTAGATTTAGAACATGTAGTTGTAAAATTTATAATAAGGCTAAATTATTATTGATAAATCTACGGATCCACTTGTCCAAACATGTCCTGAAATGCTCCTGTGGAATTTCAAAGATTGTTTCCCGGACAACTCCTTATTTTGACTACTTTTCCTTAAGTCTTGCACGAATGTCCTGACCTTGCGGTCGGCAAGATCGTGCGAAGGGTCGTTCTTGAAGACGTTGAACATCTCATATATGCTGGTTTTCTTCATTGACGTAAGTTTGCATAATCACGGACAGCACCTCTGATTTTGTTTTACACATTAATACATAGAATAGCGAAATTCACAATTTTCTCAAAATGAATGTTAACGGAAATGTCGTAAGATTTCAGTCCGTGACATTACGCAGGCTTTTAGAAAAAAAGCGCGGGTGCGATACGTACGAGTATACGATGGGTATTTTTGACATTTGGAATATGCCTTCATGTGATCTTTAAAGACAAGTAAATATGTGACAATTTGACCCGCTCAACGTTACCCGACGTTGCCATAGTAACTGTGGATTTGCATCAGTGCAATTTGTATATTTTTTTTTCTCGATCGGATAAAGTGCAAAGTATAGCAAAGTATTACTTTTGAAATTTTTATTCTAATAACCATATTGAAAATAATGAAACTATTGAATATATTTTAATGAAATGTTTTACACTCAATGACTTTAAAAGCGCCCCACCTTGGAGGAATGGGGTGTATTTTATTTCATTTTATTTTCAAATGACTTTTTTCAGCAATAAATTTACGCAGAAAATAAAATGCATCAAGACAAGGTCTAGCAGTTTTCCTTCGAACTTGATTACACAACCGTTTGGAAGAAAATTCGACCAGTAAAAGGAGCTAGAGCATCTTTGAACGATTCGGGATGGACTCATATGTTGTTTAATGAATAAAATACCAGGATGTGTCCTTTCATTTCACTGTCACACAATCTATGATTGGCCTAGAGGTGGTTATTGCAGACCTCAAGCTAGGTGCACACATGAAGCATGTGGCACATTTGTCCTCACTATCAAGAGGGACAAATGTGACAGTCAACGTTTTAGTTGACACTCCGTATTACTATCATAATAGAGATAAGATAAGGAAAAGACGCTTGCAAGGGAAAAAGAAGAGAAATTCAATAATCTGCGAGACATTCATCTGCTACAAACTGCATATGATTTATTTGGGGAAATGGATGAGAGCACGTTCAGTGAGGGTAATTACACTCTTCCTCAATCAAAAAAAAAGTTTTGTGAAAAGCAAAAAGTGAATGGAATATATATGACGTTGAACACCAAGACCCGTTCACAGAGTTGTGTATCATATCAGACACAATTCATAATTTGAATACAGGAGATAACATCTGTTGGGTATAAATAGTTACGTGCAATACATTGCATATTAACTATTCCAGCTGATACTGTTTACAAGTCACTTGTGGTTGCTAAGTATAATATTCAGTATGGAAATGGAGTTTTCAACATTGATGCGACAGGTTCAGTTGCATAATTAGCCCGAGCAAAGATACAGAAACTTCTATACAATGCTGTGGTTCAAAGGGATGTACAGGAGAAAATGATCTGTTGTACCTGTGTTAGAGTTTCTACTTGAAACACAGACCACTGCAGCCATTGTCAACCCGCTTTTGCTGTACTTCAGCTTAATATTAAAGACACTGACAAAGTTCTCTGTCTGAAAGAGAACTGAGCTCGACTTAAGCTGGGCTATTCTTCACAGCGTTCTACTTGTGCCAAACTGCACTGCCATACATGTGAACATTAAGTACACATACAATGTTGTAACCGCAAAATGTACAGCAGACAATGGGTTAACAGTTGTCCATCTGTGCTCTGCTCATATGATTAAAGCCTTAAAAAAGAGCATGAGAGACAAAATTTCCGACAAGAAACATCGGAAGAATACGATGAATGCATTTGTTCTGTGCACTACAGATTTGTACCTAGGTGGCTCGGCTAGAAGACACGTAGAGGTTGCTAGGAATTGTATTCGGGACAAGGTTTGCAATAGGGAGAGTCCAAAAAGAAATAAAACGATTCAAGGATATGCCATCAGAAGAAACTGAAGAAACAGTCAGAGAGGGATTGTCTTATGAAATGGCTCTATTTTAATTTGTTTCTGAGTATCTTGGGAAAGTAGTTTCAAGCTCTGCTTTCTGAATATGACACAAAATATGAAAAATTATAATGATGTTTAATTGATTAGTGAAGCATACTTGTAAATGTCAGTGCTCATTTTTTATGGTCAAAGGGAGACAAGTCATTGAAAATTTGTATAACTCATGAAAGAGTTGCTTCCCTTATTACAAAAAAGAAAGTTAGATTTTTTCAATTGTCTTATTTGTTTGTTTGTTTAATTGTTAGGAGATTATTTTAAGATTTGTAAATGCTTAAGGGTTGTTTTATAAGTAATTACTTCATTTAGGGTAATGTTTTAGCAGTCAAGTTTTGATTTGAATATTTTGTATCCTTGATCCGTTTATCAAGTCGTGTTCCGCATTTTAAACTTTATAACGTCCACGCCATGTGCAAGACGGTAAACGGCTGGGTAAACGCAACGAATATGAAAAACGTAAATTGGCCCCTTGGTCATGGGTAATAAGGTTACATTAGCATACTGTATATATAACTGGAAAATAATAGTGTCTTTGTATGACAGTGCAGTTTCTAGCCTTATTTTGTGAAAGTTGTTGAAGGTAAATTCGCCGCCATTGCTGTGAATGGGAATCGTCAAAGTTTATACATGAATGTTTTCCATTTAAAGTAGGATATAGCTGATATGTTTATTTGATATACTGATCATTGCAATGCTTTCACAGGATTCTTTATAGATTTTGGTCGTAATTAAAAATTATGCATTGTTGTTTACACGTGTATGAGGTTATATCTAGTCATGGAAGAGTTGTCGTTCTTGCCAATTATTAAAAAGGGTTTATTATGTTAAGTAACATAAAATGATAGGTTTAAGAACAAAGTGTTTTGTGTATTAATGTTTGTTATTGATATAATGATGTCTTCTTTTTTTTCTCATTCTTTCAATCATGCCTGTCTTTACTTTATTTCTTTTTCCTCATTCTTTCATTTCTCTTTAGTATATCGGGGTTGATGATGTATTTATTGCAACTTAACAAGTAAGCTAGTAAGAATATATGTATATGCAAGTACTATAACGTGTTATTAACGTTATATTAATGTAACGTAGGCTATATAAATGCATGTATTTTTAACGATTGTTTGCAATGAATTCATTATGTTCTTGATGTACTATTGCTACAATTTCTTATTATTTGTATCTTTGTATTTTCAGTTTTACGGTTGTAAAGGGAATAAACAAAAGAAACATCAATCAACCCGTCTATATTCTTTATTCTGACCAAGGCCGCCACAGTAAAACTTATTACCGGATGTGAGAAAGGAATGTATCCCTGAAAGAAGATTCTTGTGATGTTAATTGAAATAAATACACAATGTCAGATAAAGGTGACGCAACAAAGGAAGTTAGAAAATCTGAGCGGGTTTCAATACCGACAGAGAAGATGTTGCAGTTCAAGGAATCTGAGTGTATTAAAAAGGGAAAAACTTTGTTCAAAAACTATGAACAATGGAGGGTTAGTATCAGAGAACTGAGAAATTTATTAAAAACTGAATGTAATGCAGAGAGTATGTGTAATCTTCTAGACTCGGTCAAAGGAAGAGAAAAGGCGGTAATTCAGAGTTATGAAGATTTAAAGAGTTACGCACCTTTGGAAAATACCACTGTAAGAAAAGTTGACGCATGCATGTCTCTTACATCAGACATTACAACATTAGTTAACGAAAGGATAGCTGAAATAGACACATATGATTTCGAAGAAGAAATTTCAAAATTAAATAAAGAAAAATGAATATGCTCATTCTGTGTTCAGCTTGTTAACAAATGCTGCTGAAAACAGACAACACCCTATTCCTGACAATGCAAATGAGGAGGAATATAGAGTCAAAATACCCAAGAATGGAGATCCAGAGGAAGTGTTCATGGACAAATTAATCTCAGCAATAACTGACACTTTTAGTTTGAATCGACTTCCTATCCCAGAACCACCTGTATTTCATGGAGATGCATTGAGCTACCTAGAATGGAAGACTGCTTTTGACATTTTGATAGAAAGGAAGCATATTCCTCCAGAAGAAAAGATATTTTATTTAAAACGCTATGTGGGGGGTCCAGCAAAAAGGGCGATCGAAGGACACTTTTACAGCAACAGTGTTACTGCTTATAGGAGTGCCCGAAAATTATTGGAGGAACGTTATGGTCACTCTTTTGAAATTCAAAGGGCATATCGAGAAAAATTAGACAAGTGGCCACCAATAAATGCAAAGGATCCGGTAGCACTTCGTGATTTTTCTGATTTCCTCAGTGGCTGTAATGATGCCATGAATCACATACCAGGTCTGAAAATCTTGAACGATTGTGTCGAAAATCAGAAACTTCTACAGAAGCTTCCGATTGGCTTGTCCAACGGTGGAATCGAGAAGTGACAAGAACAGTTGATGAGTCATTCATGAATCCTTCATTTGATGCATTCGTTAAGTTTATTCAAAATGAAGCTAGAATTGCATGTAACCCTGTGTCATCATTGCATGCTCTACATGAATGTAATCCAAGGGTCAAGGGCAAGGCAAAGGTATTTGCTACTTCAGTTGATGAAAGTACAAGCAGTAATAAGACAGTGTGTGACTATTGTCAGTCCGACATGCATTACATCATTAATTGCGAAAGGTTACTAGCTCTGAATATTGAAGGAAAGCGTGACTTTGTCCGTAGTAACAACTTATGTTTTGGTTGCTTAAGAAAGGGTCACATTAATAAGGAATGTCGAAGGAAACATATTTGTAAAACGTGTAAGGGTAGGCATCCTACTTGCCTACATGAGAACAGAGCAAGGCCAATAGACAACTCTGAGAAACCAAAGTTTTCAGTAAGCTCCATGAGAGTTACTCAACATAATGTTCAAGGAAGCTCTAAGACAGTTCCTGTTTGGGTGTCGCATGAGGACGAACCATACCGTGAAATATTGACATATGCCTTACTTGATACTCAAAGTGATACCACATTTATACTGAATGAAACTGCAGCAGCGTTAGAGGTTCCATGCAACCCAGTAAAGCTCAGCCTGTCTACAATGACATTAAAAAATTCAGTGATCGACAGTTCTAGAATTACAGGACTTAAGGTTAGAGGATTCAAGTCAAATAATGGAGATAGACTTTGTATCAATCAAGCATACACTAGAGAGTTTATTCCAGCTGATCGTGCCCACATTCCAGAAAGAGGTGTGGTAAAAAACTAGCCTCATCTTTCATCGATTAATTCAGAGTTGCCTTCCTTGCAGTCATGTGAAGTCGGCCTGCTCATTGGATATAATTGTCCACTAGCACTTGCACCACAAAGGGTCATATTAGGTCAAGATGAGGAACCATATGCAATACAAACGAAATTAGGATGGAGTGTAGTTGGTTACTCAAAGGGTGTACCGGGTACATCTACATTTGGCATCTGTCATAGGATATCTGTAAGAGAACATCCACCTTGTTCCACCAGAGACTTAATTAATGTATTAGAGTCAGTCTTTGCACAGTGTTATGATGAAAACGTAAAGGTTTCACAAGATGATATCCAATTTCTGAACATACTGGAAAAAGGTATCACACAAAGAGAGGACAAACACTTGGAAATGCCCCTTCCATTTAAGGAACGCCCAAATTTACCAAATAACAAACCACTCGCCTTGCTTCGGCTAAAGTCATTTGAAACGTAAGCTTGAAAATGACAAAACATATAGGGAACATTACAATAAGTTCATGAAGGAAATCAGTGAGCGTGGAGATTGTCAACTAGTTGATACAGAAGCAGTTAAGGGAAATCAGTGGTACGACCCTCATCATGGTGTCTACCACCACAAGAAGCCTGAAAGGATACGTGTGGTATTTGACTTCTCAGTAAGATATCATGATGTATCTCTCAACCAACATCTGCTAACTGGCCCCGATCTGACAAATGGACTTGCTGGTATCTTGTGCAGATTTAGAAGGTATCCTGTAGCAATCATGTGTGACATTGAGAAAATGTTCCATCAGTTCTATGTGAATGAAGCAGATAGAAACTTCCTAAAGTTCTTATGGTGGGAGGATGGAAAGATAGATTCAGAGCCAAGTGAATACAGAATGAATGTTCATCCCTTTGGTGCTGCGTCATCTCCAGGGTGTGCGAACTACGGTTTAAAATATTTGGCTAAATCTCAAGAAAAACAGTTTTCAAATGTATCATCATTTATTCAGCGTGATTTTTATGTTGATAATGGACTGTCCAGTGTAGAGACTGAAAACGAAGCTATACATTTAGCAAAGGATGCACAGGAACTATGTGCAAACGGAGGCCTGCGGCTTCACAAATTTGTCTCAAACAGATTGAACGTTATAAATTCAATTCCTGTGTCAGAAAGAGCTTGCTCAAAAGCAGTGAACTTGGCATTAGAAGAATTACCAATGGAAAGAGCACTTTGTATTCACTGGTCTACTGAAGATGACACATTCAGTTTTCAAGTAAAGGTTGAGAAAACTGAAGCTACAAGGAGAAGTATGTTGTCAGTAGTAGCATCAATCTTCGACCCACTGGGATTTTTGGCACCATTTACATTAGTGGGCAAAAGAATTCTACAAGAGATGTGTCGTAATGGTGTTGGATGGGATGATCCTATTTCAGAAACTATAAAACCAGAATGGTCAAACTGGATCAGTGATATTCAAAATCTCCAGGCAGTACGGATTCCCAGGTGTATGAAACCTACCGATTTTGGTGTGCCACCTGTCATTGAATTACACCATTTCTCTGACGCAAGTATAAACGGATATGGACAGTGTTCATATGTTAGACTGATTAAAGATGAAAGGGTACACTGTGCATTAATCATGGCAAAATCGCGAGTAGCGCCACAAAAGTATGTGAGTATTCCCCGACTGGAGTTAACTGCTGCCCTACTTTCAGTGAAAGTCAGTTCTATGCTGAGGGAGGAACTAGATTTGAAGGTTAACAGAGAATTCTTTTGTACAGACTCAAAGGTGGTACTTGGGTATATAAATAATGAAGCAAGAAGATTTCATATTTTTGTAGCCAATCGTGTTCAAGCCATTAGAAATGTCACCGACCCATGCCAATGGAACCATGTAAGCTCTGAAAACAATACGGCTGATTTTGTATCAAGAGGACTATCAGCATATAAAATATCTCATTTAACATGGTTAACTGGTCCCGAGTTCTTATGGCAAAGGAAGATCGAACAAGCCATGTCGATACAGAATTAAAGCTTGGTGAACCCGAAGTGAAATCTGTTTGGACACTAGATACAAAGGTCGACAATCATGTTAGTCTGTTAGAACGTTTAGATAGATTCTCATCATGGTCAACAGCTGTGGCTGCAATTGCCAGGCTTCAGAGACTAGCCAAAGGTGTAAAGGGCACACATTGTTTGTCTGTTACGGAAAGACTTAAATCTGAAACGTTCATCATTAAGCTTGTTCAACAAGAAACATTTGGAGAAGCTATCAGGTTACTGCAAACGTCTAGTACTTTACCAAAGACCAATAATCTGTACAACTTAGATCCTTATTTTGATGGTGAACTTCTCCGAGTAAAAGGCAGACTAAGAAAATCTACTCTTCCATTTGAGAATAAGCATCCCATAATCTTGCCGCGAGATAGTCATGCTGCAACGCTCATTCTAGCGCATATTCATCAAAAGGTACAGCACCAGGGACGATGCATAATATTGAATTCCATACGATCTCATGGGTATTGGATTCTTGGTGGCAGTAAAACTGTAGCAAAGTTCATACGCAACTGTGTTGTTTGTAGGAAGCTGAGATGCCCAACTGAAGCAGACTTACCAGAAGACCGTGTAGAACCTTCACCACCTTTTGCATACTGTGGGATGGATTGTTTTGGGCCGTTTGTAGTGAAAAACGGTCGCAAAGACGTAAAACGCTATGGACTGTTATTCACATGTATGTGTTCCCGTGCTATTCATATTGAAATGTTAGATGACATGTCAAGTGATGCATTCATTAATGGGCTTAGGTGTTTTATGTCAATCCGTGGTGCAGTGAGACAAATAAGATGTGATCAAGGGTCTAATTTCATAGGTGCTAAGAATGAATTTGAAAAGGAAAGTGCTCTGAGTAAGGTATTATGCTTTCTGCCAGGAAAGAAATGTGATTTTGTGTTCAACCCACCAGATGCAAGCCATGTAGGAGGGGTTAGGGAACGACAAATAAAGACAGTGCGTAGTGTTCTCAATTCAGTGCTTTTGTTGTGTCCTGGTAGGCTAGATGATTCATCACTTCGAACCTTGTTCTACGAAGTTATGTCTATAGTCAATTGTAGACCCCTTACTGTGAGTGAAATTGACAATCCTTGTGTGTTAGATCCTCTGACACCAAATCACATTTTGACATCAAAATCAGAAGTCCCTCTTCCACCACCAGGTCAATTTGTGAAGGAAGACATGTATCTACGTAAGCGGTGGAGACGAGTACAATACTTGTTAGAACAATTCTGGGCGAGGTGGAAAACTGAGTACTTAAATCAAGTATCGCTAAGGCAAAAATGGCATGAACCCAGACGAAACATGCGTGTTGGAGATATAGTTCTTGTGAAAGACATTAACTTGCCGCGCAATCAATGGCCATTAGCAAGAGTTGTTAGTGTTGTGACAGACGATGATGGACTAGTAAGGAAGGTCAATGTGATGCTGGCCAAGACAGACATTTCAGCAACTTCAGTATTAGAAAGCAGTGTTCATAAGTTGGTGTTGCTTGTTGCTTGTAGAATATTTTGTATCCTTGATCCGTTTATCAAGTCGTGTTCCGCATTTTAAACTTTATAAAGTCCACGCCATGTGCAAGACGGTAAACGGCTGGGTAAACGCAACGAATATGAAAAACGTTAATTGGCCCCTTGGTCATGGGTAATAGGGTTACATTAGCATACTGTATATATAACTGAAAAATAATAGTGTCTTTGTATGACAGTGCAGTTTCTAGCCTTATTTTGTGAAAGTTGTTGAAGGTAAATTCGCCGCCATTGCTGTGAATGGGAATCGTCAAAGTTTATACATGAATGTTTTCCATTTAAAGTAGGATATAGCTGATATGTTTATTTGATATACTGATCATTGCAAGTGTTTTCACAGGATTCTTTATAGATTTTGGTCGTAATAAAAAATTATGCATTGTTGTTTACACGTGTATGAGGTTATATCTAGTCATGGAAGAGTTGTCGTTTTTGCCAATTATTAAAAGGGTTTATTATGTTAAGCAACATAAAATGATAGGTTTAAGAACAAAGTGTTTTGTGTATTAATGTTTGTTATTGATATAATGATGTCTTTTTTTTCTCATTCTTTCAATCATGCCTTTCTTTACTTTATTTCTTTCTCCTCATTCTTTCATTCTCTTTAGTATATCGGGGTTGATGATGTATTTATTGCAAATCAACAAGTAAGCTAGTAAGAATATATGTATATGCAAGTACTATAACGTGTTATTAACGTTATATTAATGTAACGTAGGCTATATAAATGCATGTATATTAACGATTGTTTGCAATGAATTCATTATGTTCTTGATGTACTATTGTTACAATTTCTTATTATTTGTATCTCTGTATTTTCAGTTTTACGGTTGTAAAGGGAATAAACAAAAGAAATATCAATCAACCCGTCAATTCTTTATTCTGACCAAGGCCGCCACAATACTTAAACGAGTCTTCATTTATCTTAAGCAGTGGAATGTGTAACATTTATCTCATGTTATTTTAATTTTTATATTACGTATCAATTTTTCTGTTTCATCCTAACAGTGTCAATTTCGTGAGGGACGATGGTTTATAGTTAGGTTACGGTTTTGGTATATATAAAATGATGTATAAGATTAATCCTAAAGAGGGATCAAAGTTTATGTCTTCATTTTTCTCAAGTTTAATTCACTGGTACCTTATAGATGTTCACGTCCTCTGACCAGAAAAAAAACAAACAGCAATACCATTTGCCACAAACCTCTACCCTTAATGCAATGTGGAAGTCTCAAAAATGAGATTTTTTTTATAGCAAAAGATACATCGACAAATAAAATGTTATAGCTATTTAACAAAATGACGAAGATGGTACTTTGTTTATTGGGAAAGCGGCCTGTGGCATCCGGGAGTCGTAACCTTTCAGAGCACATTTTGATCGCATTATAAGGTATATGCAGATACAAGTTTAAATATTTTTTCTGTCACTTTAAGTTCTATATTCAGTTTATATTCCTAAATATATATACATATAAGGTGTATTCAGGGTAGACTTTTGCATATATCTAAGTGTTGTAGTATTAGATGGTTTTCATATTCAAAACACATGTAGGATTAGAGTTTTTTATGATTATTACCCTTAAATTTGAAATTTTTTGCCCTTAAGGGCAATTAACTCCAGTTAGTCCACGAATTTTACGTTCCGATCATCTTTTAAAGGACTCAATCGATTTAATTCATCTTTGGTTTAGAAGTATATGTTTATCATAGCAACCTGCAGTTTTTATTTCCTATACATTTAATATTACCTGAGCTATGACCCTTTGTTAGAATTTTAATTTCTAGTTTCCAATCATTAATTTTTTAAATGACTCAATGGATATAATTCATATTTGGCAATAAAGTATTGAATACTTTTAGGTCAGATTTTTATTTTATCTTATTTTTTTTTCTGCTTTCAATTCAATATGTTAAAGTCAACTAAGTCAGTTTTGTTGCTCTGATTTGGGGGTCAAATTAATGATGTCGATTGCTTGATGTGCTGTTTTTCTTCTTATATATTTCTAGTTTTTCATCATTTTCAAAATATCAAACTATAAAGCCAAACTGCGATGTCATCTGTGTCCCATTTATTAATTTCTAGTTTTTAAGTTTTTATATGAATAACTGACCTGACACCATTTGCGTGAATGACACAGTGGACAGTCAGGCCAACTACTATTATTTGACTGCAGTTATCATATTAGATTGATATTGTTTTTACTATTCTATATAGTGTACGGAAATAACAAAGGATAACGTCAAATAAAATGTTCCAACTATGGTTATATGTAATTCGTTTGTTTTAAAATTACACTCAATATTACCCGGAGTTAACCACTTCTATCTCATCATCAGTAATTCGGTGCATTTTAGCTTTCCTGAAACCTCGTGCTTATAATGAGCTATTAGTATCGTTGAATATTCATCGTCTGTCCGCCCGAGGTCCAAAATTTGTTTACATTCTAGCATTTTCATCTCTTAAGCAATCATCTTCAAAGTTGTGAAAATGTTTATAGCCATATCGAAGCCATGTTCACTTATCGCTGATAATGTCTAATTAGATGAGGAGGTTTGATTTTAATATAAAAATGCACGATTTCACTTTGTTTACAATCTAGCATATTCGTTTACTAAGCAATCATCTTCAAACATTTTGACCATGTTTTTAGATATAATTTCTCGGCCAAGTCAGGTTATTGTTGATTTCGGGTAATAAGGTCATGATGTATGGGCTTATTAATATAAAAAATGCCAAATTTCTTTTTGTTTACTCACTAGCATCTTTCTTCAGCAAGTAGCTATAATCTCACGGCCATTTACGACTATGGCTGATACCGGCCATTTAGATCAGGAACATGACACTTAAATTGTAAAAAAATACCCTTTTTTTAACTTTGTTTACACTCTAGCACCCTACAATTATTGAGCATTGTGTTCATGGCAACAATAACTCAGTGGAAATCGATTATGACCTATATTGGACTGACAGATTGACAGTTAAGGCCCTTGCATTATCAAAACATCACACAGATATGCTCTTTTTATACGCCGCCGGAGGCGGTATTATATCGGCGTCATCTTCTCCGTCTGTCCGTCCGTCCGTACGTACGTCCGTACGTCCATATCTTGTGAACGCAACTCCTCCTTTTTACAAAATTTGTGTCCCTTGAAACTTAGTCTCTGTAGCTAATTGATATTGCAGCCTTGTGAACGCAACTCCTCCTACATTTCTGAATGAATCTTTTCAAAACTTGGTCAATGTCATTACTATAATGGGTAGATGTGCATGAAGTGGCGATTTTCCGGTCCATTGATTTTTTACAAGATTTGTGTCCCTTGAAACTTAGTCTCTGTAGCTGATTGATATTGCAGCCTTGTGAACGCAACTCCTCCTACATTTCTGAATGAATCTTTTCAAAACTTGGTCAATGTCATTACTATAATGGGTAGATGTGCATGAAGTGATTTTCCGGTTCATTGATTTTTACAAGATTTGTGTCCCTTGAAACTTAGTCTCTGTAGCTGATTGATATTGCAGCCTTGTGAACGCAACTCCTCCTACATTTCTGAATGAATCTTTCAAAACTTGGTCAATGTCATTACTATAATGGGTAGATGTGCATGAAGTGGCAATTTTCCGGTTCATTAATTTTTCAAGTTTTGTTAGCCTTTCTAAACATGGTCTCTTGAAAACACAACTCAAGTTTCTAAACAGGTAAAAGTGCATAAAGCAGGGATTTTCTGGTACAGGGATTTTTGCAAGAGTTATGCGGAGAAAGAAAAAAGGATTCATATTGATACTGCTATTTGACCTATTGTCACATTGGAAGCATTTTTAGGGTTCTATCTCTGTTCAGTCTTACAGACTTCATTATGAGATTATGCTTACAGAAATGTTAAAAGCAATAATTAAAAGACCCCTCTTGGTCTTGATATTTTGTGGCGGCGTATATTGTGGCATCACCGGCACTCTTGTTAAATTTAACATCCTCATTTCTTAAGCAGTGCATGCAATAAAGATAATGTTTCTTAGAGCCATCTCAGCCCTCTTGTCTACAGTAAGAGTAATGTACATACTTTTTATGAGTGCCAGCTGAAACATGAATAAAGGCAATATATTCAGCCAAAGCATTTATGGAAAGTTTATCGGGTATTCAACAGTTATATGATGCATTTTATTCGAACTGATGTGATTTAATATCATTATGGGATTTTTGATACTTTTACAGGTTCTTTTGTTTTCAGAAGTTTTGCTACGTTCTATCCTATTAGCGTATAGAAGTAAGTGCATTTGTTCTAGAGAATTATTTCCTTTCCAATTCAGTTTATTATGTTTATGCCATAAGCAAACTAATATATGCACGGACTGCCTGTTGGCCAAAAATGTTATTAATATAGGTTCTATGTAAGATTATGCTGTTCAAAAATACTAATTTGAACACATACAAAATGTTGAACATGGTTGTTTCGTGGTTACTAGTAATAATACACTTGACTTTACTAAGTACTTATTTTATCGTGTTCATTTGAACTTATTCCACATAAATTATTTTGCAGGTATTTCATATGTAAATGTTGCACAAAAGAAGGTAATTAAATCATACACCAACACATCCAGGTGTGTGCTACACACAAATCATTGTTTTGTCTTTTGATTGGTTGTTCCCTTTGTTTTTAATTGGGATCAAATAATTTACACTGCATTCCTTCAGTATTCCTGCTTGTACTTGAGTAGAAAGGTTCAGAAAACACTACTTTCTAAAAGTAAAGGTCGAGTACATTGTGTGTGTCTTTGACGTTAAATGCATCAGGTGATTTTTTTAAATTATATTTTATCGAATTTTCCGATTTAACTCAATCAGTAATTATTGTATATGTACATTTTAATTAATTTAACGTTTAAAATTTAAAATGGCGCTATCATAACTTTTGTAGAAATATATAATAACTGTATTTCTTCTTAGTTTGAAATAAAGGTGATATCTTTATAAATCAATCCGTATATAATAACGTGTATTTGTTTCACTAGGCCTGTGCTGTACCAATTGATATTAAACAGTCTTTTATGAAACTGATTAATATTCAGTTATTTCTACTTATTTAACATCTTGGACAATGCTGTTTTGGTAAATACTCTTGAATTGTAATATGTAGCCGAAAGGTCAAGCTAGCTACAATGACACTATTATGTTAATATTTGTTCTTTCTTTCCCAGAAAATGGATATGATGCGGTTGTGACTCAGTTTCAGTGAAAACCATTTAGTTAAGACATATTCCATCTTTTTCGTCGATTGTAAGGTAAAGCATTTATAAAATTTTATAGACTCTTATTGTCTATCTAAGATTTAACAGAGTAAGCTTACTGTAATACTACAGTTAACTATCATCATTTTATTCTAGATTATCAAATATTTGTTTAATAGTTTGTGATGATTCTGGCGTTAATTATGTATCTAACAGTGAATATTGCTACTGTTACCTTTGGATTGATTACATTTTCAATTCTGTTCCTTTTTAAATTACCTGAGCAAACCGTTCTCATGGTGAGCTAATAGGATCGTCCAGCGTCCTTGCGTGTTATTCAAACTGCAAGGTCTAGAACTTAGAAAGTTGATATGTAGCATCATTTATTTAAAATCAAGTTTGTTCTAATCATAAAGTTCGGTACAAACTGGGTCCGTTTCAGGTGTCACTAGTTTTTATACAGAGTTCTGTAGAAAAATTTGGAAAATCGTCTTGCCAAAAACCACAAGGCTTGAAGCTTAGATATGTGTGTAACATAGCTTGGTGTACTACAAATCATGGCCCTGGGGTTAAGATTAGTCATCGTCCCATTTTATAAAGACTAAACACAAGAAAACAGTGGAATAATTATCTTTTCAGAAACGACAAGGCTTGGAGTTTAGATATGACTTAGTTGACCTCTCGTGGCCCATGGGTCAAATTGGTCTGCTCAAGGGACTTCTTTGTTTATTATAGACATTTTTTGCCAAAAAAAAAAAGTCTGGAGTTTAATTTCGGTGTGTAACATGACCTTGTGAACCTCTTTATAGTTTGTTCCGATAATGGCATTTGAGTTGAAATTAGTCCCGCCCTAGCCGTAGAGTTTTTTTGTTTGGCATTGGACATTGAACTTGGGTGACCTTGACCATGACCCATTGACATACATTTAAATTGTAAAGATACAACCTTCAGATTAAGGCAATTGGTAATGTTTGGCATGTGCTATATTTCTGCACGTTTTTGTAACCAGTACGACAATTGGGGGATGTAGTAACTCGTACAGGCAATGAAGGCAATGTTTCTCAAGTTACGACTTCAGGGCCCTCTTGTTTCTCGCGTTTCATTTCAAGTTTTGAACATTACTTTACACTAGGAGATGGCGAAATAACCTTTCTCAACAATATAGAGCACCTGGAGGAGAATACCTTTGTTTCGGAGCACTTCAGGGCACTTATCACAGCTGTAGACCTAATCAAAGCGCTCATTGCGCTGGGAGACGGCAGCCGGATTAACAGGGGAAAAGCTGTGATTCTTAATTATTGATACAATAGAGGCAAAAGCCACATGACGCAAAAACTCCATACACTCTCCCGCAACTATGCAACTATAGTTGCTAGTAAGACAATCGATTTCACACGCTGTTTGTTACAAAACAATCCAGAATTAGGGTCATGAACCTGACTGTATGAATTTCATAAGTAGGTTATTCCCTAGGACCCGATTTATAAACACTATTTACTGTTACTTAAATGTAGAACTTGACAAGGAACTTGATGTTTTAGATACTTGAATGTTGATTCCTATTTCAAAGTTAAGAAATGCTCTTGGAGAAACCTAACTCGCTTTCATGCAAATTACGCGTGAACTACTTTAGGTCAAATAGACATTCGAAGCGCTACTTTTTTTCTTTTTACAGGAGTAGATCTTCAAGTATGTAAAATGAGTTGCTGTTCTGATTTATAAGTGTCACGGATATATTGTTCACGCTTAAAAAGGATGTTTACAGAGCAAAATAACACGTTTACAAACAACAGCACATGAATAGCGGTTACGGTTTTGAATAAAAGGTCTGTGTAACATATTCCATTCGTATTCGTAAGTGCAGAATCGCATTGCGTGGATCCGCACTAAGCGCGGAGAGGTACAGTTAAACTTGTCATGGAAAATATGCAAATAAGCAAGGTCAGCGATGCCTAGTAAGCATTTCTAGCTACTAAAGACGGCAAACTGCCGTCTAAAAACTCTTGACATGTAGGTCGGCTGAATTACAAGATACTTGCACATAGTAATGAATAACTGGCGCTAACCTTAACTCAAATATTAATTCATTCCATGCATACTTTATACATATTGCGATCTTCAAATATGGTTTTAAGTTATCACATGTTGTTACAGCGTATTCTCTGTGTATGTAAGTAATGTCAACATATGCAGTTATTTTATCATGAATATTTTATAAACTGATAATAACTATTGTTTATTTAGGTTGTCCTTGCGTACATGTACCTGCGAAATGTCGAGAACAGTTGTCCATGGGTGTCTATAGTCGACCCTTTCTTTGGTAGCTGCCCGGCTGTAACTTTGTTCTGTATGGTCATGTTTTGAAGTGATTTGGTACAGATGATCCTTAGGACAAGACAATGTGTCGCGAACAAGAAACAGGTTGCTAGCTAGCTTGAAGATCAAGGTCACATCACTTGTTTGAGGTCAGGGTCACAGCGTTCAATATCTTAATATTATTATCATTTTCTTTTATATTTCCAGTTTCTCAGCATGTTCTAATATAAGATATCATTTGCGATGACATCCGTGTCCTATTAACACATTCCTAGTTGATTTATGCACTAGCTATTGAAGCGTTAATTGACCCCCTGAGTTGACGTTATAAAGCTGATAAAGTCAACATAACGACGTCCAAAGCTAGTACGAAGAACTTTATGTCGTAAGATAAGGTATATATGTTCCTCGATGCCATGATATAAGACGAAATGTGGCCATGAAATGTGTCGACTTGCCCCATCACCCTCACATCAACTCGGTGTATGTGTGGGGGGCGGGTCAATAAACGCTTCCATACTACGCTTCCATACATTCCTCCTTAATGGAGACGCGTGTAAAATTTGTCGTGATTCCTACAACAAAATAACTTGTGCAATATTTTATTAAATAAGTCGAAATAAGGAACAAAGACCGTATTTTCGTGTTTTGACTAAACCCTTACATGATACCAACAATTAATTATATGATGATAAGAAAGTTGTGGAAGTAACTGCCACAAATTGTTAACGCAAAACCTTAGCATATTATATCCAATACTTGACGAGACTGATTACCTTTAAACAGACCATCCTCATTAGTTTTAATAAGACTCTTATATGTTCTAGGTCTAGATATAGGTTCCTATACTTCACCTCTGGTGGATCAACCAAAACCAACAGCCTCCCCAAACTTTATATATGGTGATGGTGAAAAGCCATACAAAACACTCTCACAAGCCCCTGCAAACAGAGGTGGTAAACACTTGCATATTTTTCGTAAATCAAAATTGTCTATCGTGTGGAGTTGTAGTGTTTCACCTCAATGTGAAACGTATGTTCTTTGTATCATATTTTAGATGGGTATTTTACCTATTTGAATTTTCCCGATATACTGACTTGTCAAATGTGAAGTCCACCTATATCGACGTCAGGAAGTATGGCGTCGCGTAAATCGTTTTTGCGCACTAGACAATCATACCATTTAGCGCTTTTGGTCATTTTAAGTAAAATGGACTAAATTGGCCATCATATTGGCTTATTCACATATCCTTCTGTGCGCTAAATAGGATTATTCGGCTACATTGTCTTATAAACATCGCTTTTTAATTCAAAAAGGTCTCATCTTCAGTTACATAGCATTTTAGCTCGCCTGAGCAAAGCTCATGGTAAGCTTATGTGATCACTTGATTGTCCGTCGTGCGTCAACAGTTTCAACAATCTTCTCCCCTTAAACTACCCGATGGATTTTCATCAAATTTTGCCAAAATGATACTTATGATAGCCTAATGCAAATTCCTATTTCTTTTTTCAATTCCATGAAAAACTCTGGTTGCCATGGCAACCATAAGATAACATCTTTAAAATGCATTTTCTCAGAAATATATAGACCTGCAGATTTGATATTTGGTACATAGCATCAGCTCTTGTTGTCTCAACATAAGTGCAAAATATTGTGCCCCTGGGGTTCACAATTGGCCACGCCCAAGGACCACACCCAGATTTTTGTATAGAACTATATAGGAAATTCATGAAAAATCTTCTCTTCCGAAACCACTCCATGGATTTTTACCAAATTTCACTAAAATGATACTTATGTAAGCCCGAGGCTAATTCCTAATTTTTATTGAATTTCATGAAGAACTTTGGTTGCCATGGCAACCAGAAGACATAACTTGTGTTGTTGTGCGTCAAGAATTTCAACAATCTTCTCCTCTGAAACTACCAAATGGATTTTCATCAAATTTTACCAAAATGAAACTTATGATAGCCTAATGCAAATTCCTATTTTTTTTTTCAATTCCTTAAGAAACTCGGGTTGTCACGGCAACCAGAAGGGAAATCTTTATAATGTTTTTTTCTTAGAAATATAAAGACCTACAGATTTGATATTTGGTACATAGCATCACCTCAGTTTGCCTCAACATCGGTGCATTTTTTGCCCCTTGGGGTCTCAAAGGGCCACACCCACGGCCACACCCGGGTTTTTATATAGAACTCTATAGGAAATTCTTGAAAAAAACTTCTCTTCCAAAACTAGTCCATGGATTTTCACCATATTTAATTAAAATGATACTTATGTTATCCTTAGGCTATTTCCTAATTTTGTTTTAATTTCATAAAGAACTTCAGTTGATGGCAACAAGAAAGTATAACTTCAAAATGCGTTTTCTCAGAAACATACAGACCTACAGATTTGATATTTTGTTCATAGCACCAGCTTCTGGTGCCTCAACACTATCAACAAATATGTGCATCAGGGTTTACATGTGGACATTCAGGGGACCACACCCAGATTTTGTATGGAACTATATAAGGACAACAAAAAAATCTTTGCTTCTGAAACCATTGGTTGGATCATGAAGAACTTCTGTTGCCATGGTAACTAGAATGCATAACTATAAAATGCCTTCTCTTAGAAACATACAGAGCAACAGCTTTGATATTTGGTATGTAGTATCATCTCATGGTTCCGGCCTTTCTACAACAAATTAAATTCAAATGAGCGATTTAGATCCATCCTGGCCCTCTTGTTGTGCTACCTTATTTTGTTTTTAAATCAAAGGCTAAATCGCATCCATTTAAGGTAAATAAAGGTAAATTGTTTAAGGTAACAATTATAGCCTTTTTAAGATAAATCGGCTTTTTAAATTAAAAAGGTTAAATAGGCAACAATGGATTATTATAATATCATTTTAATGTTTAAATATGCTAAATGAACTACATTGGCTGTATGATGTAGAATATGTATTACATGGGCTAAAAAGGTAATAGAAGTATTGGGTAGATGGGCTATGTCCTTCATAGGCTAAATAGGATGAAAGTTGTAGCCTATGTACTACATAGGCTTAAAAAGATAAATGGTGTAAAAGATGTAACCTTTTTAAGGTAGGTTGGATGAGTAAATCACAATAGCCTAATACAATTCTTCATTAACAAAAAGAGTCTTAATATAGTTAATTTACACTAAATCGGCTTCATTTCTTTTAAGCATGGTCTTTAATTTCCTGCATAGGCGACTTCACATAGATCTCCTTTGTGCTTTAAATATGCTGAATCGGCTATTAGGGGTTTGTACACATAGCCTCTTGCACGCTTGATAGGTCAAATCGCCAACATTATGTTTCATACATATAGACTTATTATGGTCAAAAGGCTTAATCGTTTATGTCAGGTAAAAAGGCTGAATAGCAAATTTCTTAAAACTTTATTTAACCCTTTCCCTTTTTCAATGGCCCTAAAGCCATCTGCAGAAAACCACAGTTAAACCTTACCAAATTTAATTACAAAATCCTCATTTCCAGACCACTGAGGAGCAGCGAACAGCATAAAACCTGATCAGCCTGCGAGTTACTCGCAGTCTGATCTGGTTTTATGTTGTTCGCATAGGTCTTTTCATGGTTTCCTCTATGAGGGAAAGGGTTAAAGGCGTTTGAGCGGGTTTTTTCTAACAGACAGATTTTTCTAAAAAGTTGCATATAAGTACTTTAGACTTTAACTAAAAGATGTATGAAATAAAAATAGGGGGTCACCATGCTTATTTTAGAGATCAAGCTTATGGTAGAGCATCACTTTTTGCTAAAATTTGTTGAAAAGACATGACATTAAAAAATAAAAAAAAGATTTCGTTTCTAAATACTGTAACAGCATATTAAAATGATATTTTTAAAATATTTTTATCACCATTTGTAACTTATACTGTATTTAAAAATACTGTCAAATATGCATTGAAAATACAAAACAGGCATAAAATCTCATTTGCGCCTGGACCAAAATGTATACAAAAATTATCCCAAAACTGTGAATTTTTATATATATTTTTCTAAATAAAAAAAATTCAACGGACAGATTTTCTTTATTTTTTCATAGTCAGTTTTCTGATATAAATGCCTTATGAAAATGTAATTGTATATCGCCTACATTTCTTTCATGATTATATATGGTCTTAATCGACGTTTTAGTTAAGAGGCAAATTAGGCTACACTGGTCTATAAAAACAGCATTCATATGTTAAATCAGAGAAATGGAACTTATCGGCTAAATCCAGTGACGTATGTTCTACATAGGCTTAATATGATAAATGCTGTAGCCTGTGTGTTATATAGGCTAAGTAGGATCAAGGTGGTGGCCTAGGAACTACATAGGTTAAATAGGATGAATAGTGTAAATGATGTTATTCAATTCCTAGGCTATATAGGGTAGATGTGATAACTTACAATAGTATTTATTTCTACATTCTTAAGTTATATAATTTTACGCTAAATCGGCTTCAGTTGCCTTTAAACATAGATTATTTATTTCCTGAACAGGCTTCATGCTTATAATGGACAATGAATATCTCCTTTTTAATTCAAATTGGCTAAACGGCTACGATTTTTGTAAAACATAACTTATCGTATGCTGATTAGGCATATAGGCTAAATGGGCTATTTTCACACACATTTTGTGGGGTGCCAGTCGATTGTCAAAACGTTGATGCGAAAAGACGAAAATTTGTGGCAAAAAGACGACAATGGGTATTTCACATGGTGGAGCAAGGTTTCTTTAGTTTACACACCCAAAAGTTTCTACTCCCCCCCACTCAAAAAGACAACAATTGCGTTTTCTAGTGCATGAATACATTTGCCAAAGGCAGCTATGCTAAGCATTTTTAGTTGAGATTGAGCTTACTTTTCAATTGTATTAAGAAACAGCTTATGGATGTCTAATGAATTTTTAAATGTCTATAATAAGCATTCTACTTATAAACTCAGCAGCCTTAAAAAAGGAAAGTACCTATAATACATTTCTATTTGCATACTTAAAATAAGCATATATTCTGACTATTTGTTCTAAATGGAGTAAAGAATCATTCATTTCTGACATTACTTGACAATTTGAAGTCTCTGCGATATTTTTTTCATTGAAACAAATTGAAAAATAGGAATAAGGGTCGATTTAAAAAATGACACTTGTTTCGATAAGACTCTACTAATGTACCTGCATTTAGCATCTCGATAGATTGGTTTCGCTGATTTTATTCAATCTTGGCATTTTTATTTGACGTGATTTTGCGTGATTTTATTCAATAGTGATTTATTTCTAGTCAGTCGGTGCAGTCAGATACTACCACCGGATATCGACCTGTGCTGAGCAAGGCACTCGTGCAAAACTACTAAATTTGTTTTTTTAAACCGAAAGTCATGGTTTTCTACTGATTAAACTTAAGTCAACTGGTACTCAAACGATTACATGTACATTGTTTTGTTTTTTTGTTTTTTTAGCTATACTTGTTATTATTAACATGATATTAAAAGAGATATTAAGACTTAAAAAGTAGGTACTTTCTTTTTTGGCTGAGTTCATATAGAAGAAAGTTATTTGGAAGAAATCAGTGAACATCGTGTTAGAAAATATATTTATGGTATATATTTATTTTGATGTAGACATAATTGATGATGATGATGATGATGATGATGATGATTTCATAAATACGTAGATCAAGCAGAATTTAAAGGCACAAAAATATTATGTACAGAAGCTAATATTGCTAACCCCCTTTTTTGGACAGTCACATATGATACATTTAAACATGTAAAAATATTATCTGTGAAAAAATGTGGTCCTACACTGGTCAGCCAAATTTACCGATTATTGGTAAACGTAGTAAGTCTGTACCGTGAAGCCGTACGTGTGTATCTTTGCGAACTGCAACCCGAAAAAAATATCAAATGTACATTCGTATCATATATACGTCGGATTTTCGTAGTTTCTAATGTCTTTTAGAGAGGCGTACTGTACATACCCAAGTTTGTCATATACTATTTGACATGTTGCATCTATCACGCTCAGGTTTTCTGCAGAAATATGGGACCGCCACGAAGGCTTGGAAAAAGTTAAATTTGCGTTTTTAATGTCGTCTTTAAGCATAGGTATTTGCAGAAAGTCAAATATAGATTGAAATATTTTTAGCGGCTTTTCTGTAAGATCCTCGTATCTTACGGTCATTATCCGACCAGGGAAGACTTTTTGCAGTCGGTCGGAAACTCTTATGTCCTCCAACATGTGTCCGCATATCCAGCGTGTATTGACCCAAAACTGGCGAGGGTTCCCGGAAAGTCTGTCCCCCTTCCTTACCTGTGAATCCATCATCGCCCGCGGGTCCCGTAACAAGTGAATCACTTTCACATTATCATTTTCGCGGAGAACACGTTCCGCAGATTTCATTTTCATCCGTATGTATTTATTAACAATCAGATCGGACGTTTTGCACTTCTCCGTTATAATGGGCAGGCAGCGGATGATGGTAGATTTAGGGGGTATACGTGGCGTCTTCAATCGCACCTGACCCTCACAGGTGAGAAACAAACCCCGGTCGCGGTAGACTTTATCGCTCACCCCGTGGTAGTTTGTAACTAGAGTTCCAATGTCGTGGTCTTCATGCTGACAACGGATATTCCGAATGACGGACTGGGCCGCCAAGTCTGTATGGTTGATAGACTCCGGTGTGACTGTGTCGGGCATTACCCGGGGAAAAGATCTGAAATCAGTCAATAGGGCACTTTTCTACATATCTTCGGAAATAATATATTTACGACAATATCAATTATTACCGAAAACTGGTCTAGTCAAGGAGCAACTAATATATACTGAAGATAAAATGTTTAGCAACAAATTTCAAAATGATAATACTTTGCACAAAAACAACGAGAGGGACAGGTGTAAGATGCAAACATGTGTATCCTATTCGACGTAATCAGAAATATATTTGTCAACTGTCTGATATTATCTGAAAAGTCTTGAATATCAAATGATATTCTAGGTGTACGATCAGAGGAACACCTATGTTATGCTGTAAAAATCAGAGATATCTTAGATTCATTTTGTAAATTTAAAATATACATTATTGAGTCGCATTTAATAAATATCTAATATGTATTTTATATAGTTTCTATATAGACATTCAATAGACAGAAAGTTTAAAAAGAAAAAGAAAATCACATAGGAATATTTAATATACCGGCGTGAAATCTGGGGGAAAAAGTTCTTATAATAAAAACACAGATGGTTTCGGCTTGTTTGTGTTGCTTCTGTGTGTTTTGAAAGGGTAAACTTAATGTCTCGGTAGTTGTTACTTTATGTCTCAAAAAGGTGATAACAAGGTTTATCGTCAATTGATCGCTGATCAGTTGAGACATGCTTGTCGGGATTACTTAGGGAACTTGTAGATTAGACGAGACAAACTACTTAACAATTATTCTTCCTTAGACTTCCTGCTCCCAATAAAACTAAAACTTTTTTTTCTCTTTTTTTTCACAGCCCTTCAAAATCAAGCCGTAATTGAGTAATTTCATTGGCATATGTTTTTTGTTGTTTTTTTTTAAAGTTTTTTTTTTAATATAGATCTTTCACTGATGACTCGTGCATATAGTGACTTCAATAACATATATTCATATATTTGGTGAAATAGTATTATGATGTATACTATTAATCTAGGCCAGTGTATCAAATCAGTACAGTTTATTCAGGTAAGGTAAATGTAGAGTAGTAGCTCAATAATTATTATAGATTTGCCTTATTATTAGCACAAGCATGATTCTAATCATTGATTTTAATCATTTAAATGTGTATAATGTGTTCTGCTTTAAAAAAAAAGTTTATGCCTGACGTGTTGTATTTATGAAGTAGTTTAAAAATAAAGTGTATTGAGTAATGATATTTATTTATATGTATATATATGAAATGATGATGTACTTTGTACAAATCAAAATAAAACAGTCTGTCTGTCTGTAACATGATGATGTTTAATGCTTATGCTCTTCTCATGCTATATGTAATCGCCGCCAGTTTATGTTAGGTGACGAACATGTATTTTGTTCATATGCTGAATAAAGAATTGAACTGAATTGAATTGTTAAAAACGTGAAGTCTGATATAAGATCCTTGTCCAGGAGGTCAGGCACTATTATCGTGCGGACTAAAATAAAAGTTATTACTGGAAAGGATCAAAGACATCTATTTATGGTAAGTCAGTTTATGTTATATTTTTTTAAACACTATTTCCATATTATTTTTTTCACTTAAGTCCAAAGTAAGCAGTTGTGTAACTTGTGAATTTGTTATTTGTAAAAGGTTTGAACTTAAATTTTTTTTTTTTAAATTTTTTTTTTTTTAATTTAATATTGTTGATTACATTAGTTTGATTATAGAGCATTTTTTAAAGATTTATTCAATACTTGGTTTAAATTCAGTATTTCTATACATCTATACTTATAAATCATGATCATAGTTATTATTCACATTTTAATGATTATGGTTTGAGTCATGATCATTTTAAACATTGACATAATTAAAAAAAACATTGTAGTTAATAAATGTAATGAATTATTAGGAAATTCAGCATGTTATAGATTAGGGTCATATTTATTCTTATACTTGTTAATTTAACTATTATCGTGCGAACTAGAATAAAAGTTATTACTGGAAAGGATCAAAGACTTCTTATAATCTATTTCAGATACACAATTCCTCATAACACAAAAGTGACCAGCAAAACGCGGCACGACACCTACATGGTAGTTCCGTTCATGAACTTTATTTCCTTCCCATGAGCCGTGGCAAATGTCAGACTCCGGAGTTGCTCATACTCATAGAACGTGCCTGGATGACCCATAAGGACTTCTCCCATAAATGTCGACCCCGTGTGCATATAGGCTACAATGATCACAACTTTCTGTTGAAAGGATTGCTCTGGGATCTTTATCTGCACTGGTTTGCTGTTGTTGTTAGAGGGAGGAGGTGACAATGGTTCTTTCTTAAACTGCATCATCCTCTGTGGGTAAACAAGGACCGCTGCAACATATTAAAGTGAACACCGCTCATAACAACTGCAAAATTATAAAATAAAAACCGCTTATAACGATTGCAAAATTATATTGGCCTTGTTCGAGCGCTAACTAAAGTCACCATAATTTAGCCATACACCGCCAAAACTCGGTGTAGTTCGACTATGGTGACGTCATTTTTCAACCAAAGTTAGACTCACGCCTTTTCTCTGGTCTCTATGGCTGCAATATGGCGGATAATGGCTGACAAGTCCGACAAGTTGACATAACTTTTTGAAATAAACTTTTCTGTTAATTACCGATGAATTGCTTAAATCATTTTCGACATTTAACGATAACTTGTTGTATATCTATATATCTTGATCAATGATTTATGTAAATCAATTGACTATATATCAAGCTATTCCCCTTTTACAATAGGGATTGAAAGTCGTACTCAAACAAAAATGTACCCAAATAATTGGTCAATACGAATAAAGGTACACTTCAATTTAGAGGAAATAATGGCAAGATACTATTTATTCAAGGGATGAACCTCCGACCGATCACATTTTTCACAACCACTGATTTATTTTTTTCTCATTTGTAAGTAGAAAAATCTTTGTTTTTCCTCTTGACTAAACAATAAATCTAAAAAGGGAACATATGTATACACTGCTGACGATAGTTCATCTTTCTCAGCGTTTAGCAACGACAGCAACTACACATGCGTAGAGGCTTAAATGCGACTAAACTATAGTTAACGCTATAGTGTAAGTGCCGCTTATAACAACTACAAAATTATAAAGTGAGTGTCGCTTATAACGACTGCAAAATTATAAAGTGAGTGTCGCTTATAACGACTGCAAAATTATAAAGTGAGTGTCGCTTATAACGACTGCAAAATCATAGAGTGAGTGTCGCTTATAACGACTGCAAAATTATAAAGTGAGTGTCGCTTATAACGACTGCAAAATTATAAAGTGAGTGTCGCTTATAACGACTGCAAAATCATAGAGTGAGTGTCGCTTATAACGACTGCAAAATTATAGAGTGAGTGTCGCTTATAACGACTGCAAAATTATAAAGTGAGTGTCGCTTATAACGACTACAAAATTATAAAGTGAGTGTCGCTTATAACGACTGCAAAATTATAGAGTGAGTGTCGGTTATAACGACTACAAAATCATAAAGTGAGTGTCGCTTATAACGACTGCAAAATTATAGAGTGAGTGTCGCTTATAACTATTGTCACATTGTTTATACTCAGTCAAAAAAGAGAGAACCCACTTTTCAATTCTTAATGTCGCTTAACATAGGTAAAACTAATAAACAATGTATATGTTATCGTTAAGGACCTGGCGTGCGTTCAGTATGACAAACCATATGCAACCGGTCGCTTACATTAAGCTATGGAGTTGTCTTAGGACCATAAAGCATGCTGTTCACGTGCTCCTTGTGTTGTACATGGGTAGTCAACATCGTGGTTTATGACACTGAGATAGTAGTAAATTATGCCCTTGGGTTAAATACCAAATTCAGTGGATTTGCACGTGCGCCTTGTGCAGCACAGGTCCATATCCGATTGACTGCAAAATAAATCACAAATGAATATCACGCAAAATCAAGTCAAACACAAATGCCAATATTGAATAATGATCATCGGGATGCTAAATGCAGGTACCTCAGTATATGCTGTATAACCGAGTCTTATCGAAGCATGTGTCATTTTTTAAATTGACCCCTATGTCATATCCTTCAAATTGTTTCAATGAAAGAAATATTGCAGCCACTTCAAATGTTCACTTATGTCAGGAAGGAATAGATCTTTACTCTAGATAGAACAAATAGTCAGAATATTTGCTAATTCTAAGTAAATAGATAAAATGTATGATATGTACTTTCTTTTTTGGCTGAGTATAGTTAACGCCAAATACAACGATTACAAAATCATATTGTAAACTTTCGCATCGGGTCCTAATTAAATTGTGTATATACTCGTTTGTAAGGAATGGGCATAATTGGGTATAGTTTTATCTGGGTTTGTTATGTGAAGTTACTTACAATAAGACTTAACTTTTTGAGTTTACCGTCGCTTCGACAGTATTACAGTCATATAGCGACGTCCAGCTTATTACAGGTGGAGGAAGACCCCGAATGCACGGAGGCATCCGGGTAGAACCACCGACCTAACGCAAGCCAGCTGGAAGGCTTCCTCACATGAAAATCCGAATGACCTTGTCGGGATTCGAACCCACGCGGTGAGGGACTGAGTGAGTGTTACAGTCAGCGACTTTACCCTCTCGGCTACGGAGGCCCCACTTACAATAAGAAATCAAACAATATCGGGATTTATTTGATATGCGAGTTAATGGATAATGATGTTACACAGTACGGTATCCTCATAAAATAGAAAAGCATTCATACAATGGTAAATGGAGATATGATAACAGCTGTTTTGTATATCCAATAAACATAATGGCAGAACTTCTAGTTCTTGGTATGATATACTGATAAGATAAAAAAAGTATAGGGAAAAAACAAAGGACAACATATGTCACCAATACTATACAGTGCAAACGGGAATACTGTATTTTACACTCTAAATAATGGTCGGGATTTGTTTGATGTACATTCTATATGAGAATTTAACATATTCGATCATAATTTAGACAAAAACGGTATTTATTTATGTATTTATTGTATTTTATTATTACAATGTACTGTACTGATTTCTGACTTTGTCCAATAAGAGCGTGACACGTTTATCGTATTTTATGTTACTTAGGCAATAAATATTAAATAAGCAAGCTAGTGCGCGGGGTTGCGTTTAGATGTGAAGTAGCCGTGGGCAACACGGCGCACTAGTCTGCGAAATATCAAGCAAACCGAAACTCTTCTTAACGCTTTTATATGATTTACTGCCCTTCCTTCTTGACATTAAACAATTATATTGCATTTTAATATGAATCAGCTTCGACCTGCATGTATACAAAACAATCCAAACCGTCCCCGGTGGCCGAATGGTTAGAGCGTCCGCCTCGGGAGCGGGAGGTCGTGGGTTCGATCCCCGGCCGCGACATACCAAAGTCGTAAAAAATGGTACTGTTATAGCTCCCTTGCTTGGCGCTCAGCATATAAGGGTAGTTTCAGGGCTGGTTGGCTCGGTGTCAAGATAATGTGACTGGGTGTGGTATCATGCCACCTGTCTACGGCGTGATACTGCAGTGTGGCCGCACCATATCTGTCTCAAGTATACATCGTCTCCAAATGACTGAAATACTGTTGGTGGGACGTTAAAACCAACAAACAAACAAGCAAACAAAACAATCAAAATAGAAAAGAAAAGTAGAAACGGTTTGACTGAAGTTGTGTTACTTGTACTTTGGCAAAAAAGGAAGGAGTCGTGTTCAGGTAGTTTTTATCGTTAAAAGTCCGTGGCCGATCAGAAGCTCTGAAATTTCAAATTTATCAGCGATTTCCTCTATTTTCTATTTTATCATGTACAAAATATATCAGTTTATTTGACGATATAAAGTGTTACACACATCTAGAATGACTTCCAAGTCGGATAGAATTAAAGACTTTTCTACAGACAGTAGAAGCCTATACTCGCAACGTTAGCTTTTGTCTTCTCTTGCCTATAGAAATGTCTTAATAGACTCTATACTAGTATATGTACTAGTAAACTTAATGTTTTTTCTATTGCTATAAATATAAAAATTATATTAAACAACATTTGCTCGAAAAACACAGTGACACCGCCTTAGCCTAATATTTTTTTGGCACCACCCTAAAAATTCAAAATCATTAAACAGTCAATTAAGTAAGATAATTAAAACAAGAGGCCCAATATGGCCCTGAAACGTTATCCCGAAAAATTGCATTGCCTGTACTGCTGAAAAATGATGTAAGAGTGTAAGACCGGCAAATAGGTGTAATGATATTTCAAGGGCTTAAAATGTAGCTCTTTCAGTCAAATATTAGCCATAATCGAACTCAACTGAGATATTGTTGTCATTAGCATTGCGTATAAGTAGAATAATGATTTTTTAATGATTTTAATAATTTAAAAATGCCAGTGTAAACAAAGTGAAAATCTGGCATATTTATATAATCCAACTTGAAGGCATATAACTCCTGACCGAAATGGCCTAGACAGCCATAGTGAAACCTGGTTGAGAGATAATGGTCGTAAACACTGTCAGGAAGTTTGAAAATGATTGCGTAAGAAATGAAGATGCTGGTGAGTAAACAAAGTTAAATCTGGTGATTTATTTATAAAAAATGTCATTTCTTCTCACCTAATAAGTCAATATTATTCATAACTGGACATGGTCGAGACTATTTGGATATAAATATTATCATTAAGTCTGAAGATGACTGCATAAGAAATGAATATTCTAGAGAGTAAACAAAGTGAAATCTGGCGGGTTTTTTTATATATATATTAAATAAGGCATAACGCCTGACCTTATTGGCCGAAATCAGTTACAACCGAATTTGGCCAAGAGATTATAGTCATACATTGTGTATTATTTTAAATTTGAGGATGATTGCTTCTGAAATAAAGACGCTAGAGTGAAACAAAAAATTAATTGTAGCCTACGGACGGACGATGGACATTTAACGATCCTTATAGCTCATCCTGAGCACGTGTGCTCAGGTGAGCTAAAAAAAGAAAGAATGTAGATTTCTGGTTCTTAGTCATTGCACTTCTGCTACACGCTATCTATTTATATTTTTAGTTTCAAATCAGAACCTAGGAGAGTTTGATACATGTAGTTATGTGGCTGTGTGAAGTTGGCTCGACATACGACATACAACATACGACATTCAACTCTCACTATTCACGACATTGGACATTCAGATTTTGAATGTCGCACGCGACATTCACGACATTGGACATTCAGATTTTGAATGTCGCGGCACGACATTCACGACATTGGACATTCAGATTTTGAATGTCGCAGCACGACATTCACGACATTGGACAATCAGATTTTGAATGTCGCAGCACGACATTCACGACATTGGACATTCAGATTTTGAATGTCGCGGCACGACATTCACGACATTGGACATTCAGATTTTGAATGTCACACGCGACATTCACGACATTGGACATTCAGATTTTGAATGTCGCGGCACGACATTCATGACATTGGACATTCAGCTTTTGAATGTCCAATGTCGTGAATATCGCGTGCGACATTCAAAATCTGAATGTCCAATGTCGTGAATAGTGAGAGTTGAATGTTGTATGTCGTATGTCGAGCCAACTTTACACAGCCTAGTTATGTTCTGGAAAAAACATGATAAAGAATAAATAAAGTGAGATAATCCATGGCATAGTCATGGTTCTTGGGTACTGTACTGTTCCGATTTGCTATCGTTTTATGTTTCAAGTTTCAAATCAATACTTTGTACTGTATTCATACATAGTATGTAAGTTATCTTTTGGACATAAATTCATGATATTAAATAAATGGAGACAATTAAAAACAAAAACGGTCCAGGAAGAGTTACTGCACTTCCTCAACTCGCCAGCTATATTCATTTTTAGCTCGACTATTCTAAGAATAGTGGAGCTATTCTACTCACCCGAGCGTCGGCGTCTGAGTTTCCGTAATGGTAGTTTTTTGTACCATCTCACTTAATTACTGGACCCCTTAAGGTATTGTTTTGATACTTGGAATACATGTATATAACCACCACCTTAACCTGTAAGCAATGGGGGATAACGCTGTCATGGATTTTGACCAAGTTAAGGCCCTTTTTCGACTAAGATTCTTGGTTAAGTTTTCCCTACCACCTCACTCTCTCACTGAACTCTTTAAAGTATTGTTTTTAAACTTGGAATATTTGTATATGACCACCTCCCCAACATGTATGTAAGAGAGGATAACTCTGTCATGGATTTGGACAACATTATGGCCCTTTTTCGACTTAGAATCTTGGTTATGTATTCAGTGCTACCACACTATCTCACTGAACTCTTTAAAGTTTTGTTTTAAAACTTAGAATACTTGTATATGACCACCACACCAACCTGTATGTAAGAGAGGATAACTCTGTCATGGATTTTGACCAAACTATGGCCCTTTTTCAACTTAGAATCTTGGTTTAGTTTTTTGTACCACTTCAATTTTTCAATGAACCCCGTAAGGTATTGTTTTGAAACCTGGAATACTTGTATATGACTACCATTCCAACCTGTTGGCAAAAGGGGATAACTCTGTCATGGATTTTGACCAAATGAAGCCCCCTTTTCGACTTAGAATCTCGTTGCTTGGAGACTAATTGTTAATACTCCGTTTCTTCTCCTCCTTATTCTTCTTCTTCTTTCTTCTTTCGACAACTTTGTACGGGCCATATCTCGGAGGCCGCTCGACCTATCTTTACACTTATAGTCACTATACACACACACTTAAAGTCCTCAATGAGTAGTGGTGCTTTCCTGATATTTTGTAAATTGGTGTCCCTGGGGATCAGGCCCCACCCCCTCAAAGATTGATATTTGCATAAAAGATGTTTTTGAGCAAAATATTTTAAATTTCGAACCCTGAAATATACTGTTTTGTTCAAAAAATGAGAAGATTGAATAGTACTTCTTGTGTGTTCCCCAAGGTCACCCAGGGGTCAGTCCCCTCTTTCTCACTTTTACTTATGACCTTATATCTTAATCAAAGCGCTCAATGCGCTGAAAGACGGCAGCCGGATTAACAGGAACAAGAAAAGATTAAAACAAAATGTTTAATGGACGGCTTATAAAAACCATACTGTCCCGCTCTATTTCTTTTTTCTGCTGTTTTGACCTTATAACCTAACCTGTCTAGACACAGGACCTTTATATTAAAAATAAAAATAAATAAATAATGATAATAATGATCTCTCTTTGTATTAATAATCTCTAGGCATAAAAAATATGACCCCCAATTAAGTAGCATCTTCCATATATTTTATGGCATCTTGTGGACGCATTGAAATTTAACTTTGAATCCTGACAGCGAAAACATTATATCTAAGATAAAAAGTGCATGGGTAAAAAAGATAATTGGAGAAGTCATTTTTTTACTCTTTTTTTAAAAAACTAGGAATTAAAATTTTAAAAACGTTTTTGGTTATTTCTTTATGTTTATATCAAAGGGAAGCAAATACAAATTAACAAAAGCAAAATAAAGGATGTATACAATTACTATTTAAAACAAACAATACAGATATAACTCAAGAATTTCCAAAAAAATAAGAATTTTGAAGGAAAAAATGTTAAAAAATGCCAGACTAAATGACCACATCGTTATGTTTTAAATTGTAAATATAAAGTTAGCAATCATGGCTGTGTCCAGATGAACGACATGGGGCCCTGAATTCGAAGGCTATGTACTTGAGACTTGTTAAGAACAAATTTCCTATATGGTTGTTTTCAAGGGACTTGCGTAACTAATGAAATATAATTACAATATTCTATTAATTACCATTAGCGTTAAACTTTGATGTCACGTGCACCAGCAATACGACTGTAAAGATGATAAATCCGATGAGTATCGTCTGTTTCGTAACCCCGGCTGAGTTCGACATTATCAGTTTTGAAGATCTGAAACAAAATTCTAAAATAGTTTACTTAAAATGAAATAAGCAGCATTTTTAGAAACGATATGGTACCCATTTCAGCCACAGGGATTTGGCACATAGTATTTGGGGGGAAATCCAGGTAGTGTCTATATACATGTATATTAACAAGGGATGCAACTCTTGGTATTGCGATAATTCCAAAAGTTTTATACTTTCTTATTTGATCACCCATTATGATGACGCAACTCTTCACTAGTACGCTGCATTTCATTGGCTGACTATATCCGGTTGACCAATGAAACCTTGTGCGCGAGAATGTATTTACAACCATAATAAAAGTTGATTGTTTAAAAAATAAACCCAAATTCCAAAAGTGCTATGCCGTATATGACGAAATGGATATAAGATATTGAAATCATTTTGGATATTTAATCGGCCTGGTTCGTTAAAATCTGCGAAATATGTGTGTAAATTGCTGCTTACACGTGACTAATCGTGTTAAGCGGTTGTGTCCTACCAACGAAAACTGGCAGTGTTTTGAGACAATATGACACAATGGTGAGAAAGGGAAATATCAGAGTGGAACTTTCTTGTGTTTTTCTTGGAGGTGGATGCCTTGACTTGTGTCAGGACCTGAAAATATTCCCAGTCACTGTTTTTTTGTTTGTGATCTGATCGTCGAAAGATCACCGGTATCAAAGTTCACCCTCGGTGAGTTGCATCCCTTGTTAATATATATAGACACTACCTGGATTTTCCCCCAAATACTACGTGCCAAATCCCTGTGATTTCAGCACAACCGTATACTTACATATTTTTGAACAAGGTTGCTTGCAACGCTGTTCTATGGTACCACACATTTCTGCATTGGACAACATTTCGGGGCTATATTTAGACATCTATATTTAAATTTTCCCTCTTTTTCCTACGTGGAGAATAAGTTCCAAATTTTGTTTTCTGTCTTATCACTACTAAGTGGCGATAATTTTCATTTTTATTCAATATGGTGCATTATAGAAGTCAAAACTGAATTAAATTGTATTGATAATCGATGTTGAAGATATGATCCTGGTTTTTTAAATTTACTTTGATAAATAAAGTAATTCGAAATCATCATATTAGAAACCCTGTTCTCGCAGCGCGGTCTTAAATATTTTCAAATAATGCCTATTGCCTCTAGATTTTATATTCAAGTGTATCAAGAGAACCCCCCCCCCCCCCCCCCCCCCCCCCATTCCGCCAAAAAAAATCTTATACTGAGGAACAATTATTTCATACTGTTATTATTAAAATATATTTTGTTATTATTTACTCTAAATTTCGATCGAATTGGGGAGGGCGCGGTCAAAGTTAATAATGAAGACATTTGATTACCCTTTATATCGCTATTTTTTCCATATTTTCGATTTTAGTTTTCTTTGTATGTAATACATTATATTTGTTTTGAATATAAAAGCACGTTTCATTTATTTTTCCTTCACTGTTTATTGTTGATTTTGTGGATGACTTTATTCAGAAATATTAACAACAGTGAAACTTGTTCATTTAGTTTGGTTGGTTATTTTGTAGGGTTTGACGACTTATCGACTTTATTTCAATCATTTGGAGATTATCTGCCACACCGGAGTAGACTCACTCTGTAGACATGTGTGGCATGATACCCCACTGATTGTCCTTTCAGGACTCGGTGACTGATCCTCGGATTGAGAAACAACACTCAGGTTCACGCTGTTATTATTTCATGTTTCAGTTAGATTGAAAGAATGTTTAATCTAATAGTATTCATCTTCAAAAATTTGTTCTTCGGATTTTTCATGTGAGGAAGCATTCCAGCTGGCTTGCGGTAGGTCGGTGGTTCTACCCGGGTACCTCTGTGTACTCGGGGTCTTCCTCCACCTGTAATTAGCTGGACGTCGCTATATGATTGAAATACTATCGCAGCGATGGTAAATCCCAATACAAATACAAAATTCAAAAATTTGTTAGACGTAAACCGATGTATAGCTCATATTGTTTTGCATGTCTTATTGGTTTTTGTACTTCCACATGAAGGTTGGACAATTGAGGAGGCGCCTTTGTCGACTCTGGAGATTGACTAGCTGAATATTTGAATACCGATCTTGATACATTAAATTGTTTATGTGAGCAAAGGCCAAGATTGACAATTGATAAAAATCTAACAAAAGCACGCAGCATATTGTCCAGTTTTTGCAAAGTAACGTTTTAAAATATCTCCTATTCTATAAGAGAAATTGGAAAGCAAATTATATATTGCAACAGAACATTACATTACCGTCACAATGATACCTAATTTATCAAAATATGTCAAGAAATGGAAAAAGTTGTATCAAAAATGAAAAAGTACCTGTATGAAAAGAACTATGTACAATTTTATTGTTCTTCTACTACACTTGTCTGAATTTAAATATTAATTTTTAAATCAAACTGAAAATAAGTCTATTATGAGCCATATTTTAACCATGTGTTTGTTACTTAAGCTATGATTATTAAAATCGTATTTTAGATATTTTTCTCAGTTATATTAAATGAATCATATTAAAATGTCAAATAAAACTTTTTTTTTTTATTTTACTTTGTGTAAAAACATTTTCTTACTACGAAGTTGATCTAAGTTGATGTGCAAAACTTAGTTTCTTTCAAATAGGTAGACATCTAAGTGATTCCCATTTCTTAATACAAACATCTAAGGCAAAGGTTAAATAAATCATGATTAGGTTGAAATAACATTATTATCACGTTTGACAAGGCATTCGGTATTTAAAGCTGTTCACAGTTGATAGAAATTGAATTACCTAATTTTCGACCCTCCCTCGTTAATGTTGATGAAGTCTTTGTCTCCTGACATTAAATCGGCAAGTGTAAGTCATATTGCACGGCAAAAGCTATTTTCGGAAACGCATCTTCGGCGAAATAGGTTAAATATAGAATAGGGTATCCCCGAAGCAGGTGCTTGTGGTACCACGTGACACGTTCCGCAATTTAGCGCCTTCACCAGTGCAGGTTCAGGTTAGCAATTTCTTAAGTTCAGCCAATGAAGTTAGCGCATGCGCGAAGAGTGAATGTGATCAGCCAAGTGACAGCAAATGAAAATAAAAAAAAATCTAAGTAAAATTTTTATATTTCTAAATATAGTTTCAATACCGTCTGTGGATGGTTGCAATGGATAAGTATTGATAGACACACATATACATGTAGTAAAATATCAAATTCTTAATCAATGACCATCTGTAAACAAGCTGCTTTTAGGGGCCACGCAGTGTGGTCAGGCACTTTGTATGCTTGACTTAAATAAAGTACAACCGAATTTATATCGGACCTTTCTCTGAGGAACTTGTTTACATTATGTTTAAAAGTATTTCTGCATTCTATTTAATTAAATGTTTAATATCTTACATCTCTACAGTTTTTAAGTCTTGCAGTTTTTCTAAATGTTTGCATGAATTAAGGCTCTGGAACTGTAATGAACTTCGGCAAACACCGACACTCGGAAATGTCCGTGTTTGCCGAATGATCCGTAATCGTTAATTATCGTCGATTTCCGGTTTATTCTATTTTTAGTAATTTCCTATCATTTGGTGGGGTTTTCCGATACGTAGTTGGGTAATCAGAGGTTTCCTTCAGAAAAACTGATTAAAATCAGTAATGGTTAACAAACTATCAACAGAAGGACATGTGCTATCTGTAAGCAACACTTTATAAACAGTTGATGTAGGTATGAATGGAAATGTCAAAGTAACAAAATAATGAGAGTAATGCAAAAAAACAACAACAAAAACAACAACTCTGGAGCAGACACAAATGTACCTTTAAAGGGTGGTAATAATAAATACAAATTAAACTGAGATGAAAAATATGAAGACTTAAGAAAGCCTTCAAATGGCCCTTTACACCATTTGTAGTAAATGTGATATTCATGTATGTTATTAACAGACATCTTGGACCATTGGACCTGCAGGCAGAGTTTATGATATTACATGTATATACTGAATATTCAGCTCCGTTGCATTCATATATTGTTCAAAAGAACAAGGTCAACCATGTATTCTGTGATATATATGTGTTTTTGAAGTTTAAAACTCATTTTTGTATCATATATAGATGATTTTTTGATTTAAAGATTTACTATTTAATTAATATTGACTATTTTGACGTCATTTTTCGCTTGGAGTTTCATTATAGTCACCTTATATAACTTGCTATTATTTTCTTTTGGAACGGTAAAACTTCTATTGAATCGCATATTATGTAGAGTTATTATTGCAGAAAATTTTAAAAGTTGTTTCATGTCTTAAACTTAATCCATACTTGAGATATTTAGCTTTAAAGATAGTTGAAGTTTTTAAACATGGCAGAAAAACTGGAAAATTTGCATGTGAGTATATGTATATAAAACTCTATATCTTGAAAAATATTTGTCCAAAGCTCAATTCTATTGATTTTAATTAATATTTAGTTGTTGTAAAACAGGAAAATGGGTTAAAATATGAACATAAAACAGTTGTTTATAAAAAAGTGTACTTTTTTATTTTTTACTCTTGTATTATTTCGACCATTTCTGAACATTAAGGGAAAATACATAAAAATGTCAATAACTTAAGTTATAAACGGTAAATTTAAAAAAAAATTCACCATACAATGTGTTTTATAGTATAGATTCAGGAAATAATATCATTTTTAAGATTTTGGAAGGTCACCATTACAGTTCCAGAGCCTTAAGGCTCTGGAACTGTAATGAACTTCGGCAAACACCGACACTCGGAAATGTCCGTGTTTGCCGAATGATCCGTAATCGTTAATTATCGTCGATTTCCGGTTTATTCTATTTTTAGTAATTTCCTATCATTTGGTGGGGTTTTCCGATACGTAGTTGGGTAATCAGAGGTTTCCTTCAGAAAAACTGATTAAAATCAGTAATGGTTAACAAACTATCAACAGAAGGACATGTGCTATCTGTAAGCAACACTTTATAAACAGTTGATGTAGGTATGAATGGAAATGTCAAAGTAACAAAATAATGAGAGTAATGCAAAAAAACAACAACAAAAACAACAACTCTGGAGCAGACACAAATGTACCTTTAAAGGGTGGTAATAATAAATACAAATTAAACTGAGATGAAAAATATGAAGACTTAAGAAAGCCTTCAAATGGCCCTTTACACCATTTGTAGTAAATGTGATATTCATGTATGTTATTAACAGACATCTTGGACCATTGGACCTGCAGGCAGAGTTTATGATATTACATGTATATACTGAATATTCAGCTCCGTTGCATTCATATATTGTTCAAAAGAACAAGGTCAACCATGTATTCTGTGATATATATGTGTTTTTGAAGTTTAAAACTCATTTTTGTATCATATATAGATGATTTTTTGATTTAAAGATTTACTATTTAATTAATATTGACTATTTTGACGTCATTTTTCGCTTGGAGTTTCATTATAGTCACCTTATATAACTTGCTATTATTTTCTTTTGGAACGGTAAAACTTCTATTGAATCGCATATTATGTAGAGTTATTATTGCAGAAAATTTTAAAAGTTGTTTCATGTCTTAAACTTAACCATTTTCATGGCAGAAAAACTGGAAAATTTGCATGTGAGTATATGTATATAAAACTCTATATCTTGAAAAATATTTGTCCAAAGCTCAATTCTATTGATTTTAATTAATATTTAGTTGTTGTAAAACAGGAAAATGGGTTAAAATATGAACATAAAACAGTTGTTTATAAAAAAGTGTACTTTTTTATTTTTTACTCTTGTATTATTTCGACCATTTCTGAACATTAAGGGAAAATACATAAAAATGTCAATAACTTAAGTTATAAACGGTAAATTTAAAAAAAAATTCACCATACAATGTGTTTTATAGTATAGATTCAGGAAATAATATCATTTTTAAGATTTTGGAAGGTCACCATTACAGTTCCAGAGCCTTAAATGATATTTTCATCATGACTGTCATTATTTTATGATTACGTAATTAAATAATTATGCGTCAAACTTTATTTCCTCTACAATAAAAACTTATGTAAATACTATTATTTCTCTATATGCAGTTCTGTAGTGTTTAATAAAGAAGGTTCTTCTATTCTACTTCAAAATAAGTAGGATTATAATTGTAATTTAGAGTTATGTAAAACAAATATTAAAATCATAATTTGGACAGATTTATATTTAGATTTCTAAATTCATAGGTTTTCCTATTAAAATGAAATGGTTTCTTGTATACAGTGTAATTGTACGTTTGGCTTGAATAAAGTGCGACCGAATTCTCTGATGAATTATCGCCCCTTCAGCGTTACCTCCAGTGTAGCGTCTACTACAATTACTTTTTAGTATCATCATCAGTAACAACAACAACCACAACCCCGAAACCGATTCATTTAACCTCAGAGAAAATATTATTTTAAAATATGGCTATATTTTTATCCGTGATTTTTTTAAAGTTTGCAAAATTAAACGATCTGCTGTGTGCATTAATCATAGTTTCCACTGACCGTTACAAGGGTTTCCTATCTCTGTTTAATAGGATTTTGATGTGAGGAAAACCTCTAGCTGACCTGCAGTAATGTCACTGTTTCTATAGGTTGCTCATTGTGTCTACAATAATTAACGTCGGAAATCAAAATTCTATATATATTCCCACGAAGCTACATCTAGGTAATTCAAATCTCTGACATTCCTATGGGAAGGCAATTGATAGTTTTTCGGCGTAGCTGTATAATTTCGATTTCAACTCGCATCTTAAACCAATCAAATGTACGCTAACAGCGGTAAATAATTCTAAGCTGAATAAAAGGACTCCTGTTATTGGTTAACGCATCGTTATGGACTATAAAATTACTGTAAATAAGGGGTGCAGCTTGTATATATCATTCAGCTTGGTGTTATTACTTTTCTTTTTGATGTAAACATGAAAGTGATTTCAGTAAGTTAAATACAATCCTTTTCCATCAATTGAGGAATGCTACTTTGTGAAAATGATTTAAAACAACAAAAAAGAATCCACCGTGTTATGACATGAAACCCCTTAATTACTATGTATATTGAATTCGTCCAGCCTGCCGAGATGCTCTCATTGAAAATTAATTCGCCAAAACCAAAACAACTAATAACGCTTTTATATCATAATTGTCATATGCCATAAAGATATGAACAAATATCAAACAAGCCTATTTACAGATATTTTTTGTATTACCGTCTATAAATAAGTATATTTCATAGAAAAAAATTTGAACTATTTCTAGAGCGTACTAAATTTGTTGTGCGTCGGTCTTTCGCGCGCTTTTCCTGGGAATGTTCTAGAAGACTGGAAATCTCGTTTTTCTTTCATCCTACGCCGAATATCTTTTTTAAAGATATTTCTTGTTTTTCGGTATAATGCATAGAAGGGGTGTTTTCCCGAGGAAAATTTGCCGAATTTAGCTGATTTCCTCCTTTTTGACTTACAATACGCGAAATATTTTCTGTTTAAGGGTCACAATGCGTAAACTGCAACTGTTAAGGATTATACCTCCCCTGTATGTACAGACAACAAATGGAACGATATTTTCCTATTCATGGTAAAATTAAAGTATCTCCTCTCCTAGGAGTTGAATATACCGGAGTTTACGTTATGCTTTTGAGTTGGTTTCTGCGATATAAATAAAATAATAATTGATAATTAAGCAGTGAAAATTATACAAATATAATTTCAAACTTTCCAATATAAAATAAAAGGAAAATGTTTTTATTTTTTATTTATTTTTTTTCTTTTGTTTACAAAATCTTATTTCACCTCGTGAACTTCGAAATTGTACTCTCACGACTGGCGTAGCTTCTCGCGAGAGTACAATTTTCGAAGTTTACAAAATCACAAAATACGTCACTCGTGAGCATACAATTTTCGATGTTCAATCGAATAGATATTCTCTTTCTCTAACTGTTTAAGATTTTATTTCCAGCTGCGTGTATTTGCCAATCTTTTCACCGTTTTCAGTGGGTTCATTTATTGTTTTACTCCATCATTTACCCGCTTCATATATTCACTTTTACGATGCTGTAAAGCTATTTTATCCATTTGTGTATTTCACATTAGTTTTAATTTCCTTTAGATAATGAGACAGCTTGCAGAAGGGAATCATAAATGCCCGGGAGATCTTGGTTAAAGAGATACTTTCGAACCAGTGTAAACGTAAAAAAAAAGGTGAATCGAGATTCGAAGGGGGAAACAAAAACCTCGGATAAAGCGAGGCTTGGATAATCAAAGAACATGATTTTTTGTGCAACTTATGCAATACTGTGTTCTGTCAGTGAGATTAAATTAATATCTCACAGTGTGAGTGATATAGATCTGCCGTAACTGCCTTTTAACTTTTAAATTGTATTTTTTAGTAATAAGCATAAAATAAAAATAAAAAGCTGTTAGTTTTAAGTAAATACAGAATTATTATATATCTTATCTCAAAGTGATACAATTTACACATTTTCATTCGCTCTACGCGCTCGTGAAAATATTAAATTGTATCACTTCTCGATGAGATATATTCTATATCCACTCAAAACAAACAAATATCTCCTATATATTTAATTTCATGGAATGTTGTTGAGCTTGCGACTAGGTTAGGCAGGGTATTTGGACTACCCTTCTGAATATCGTCAAATTACTGTATATTACTTATTTAGATAATACTCGCTCTCTCTATCGTCCCCTGGTGGCCAATTGGTTAGAGCGTCCGCCTCGTGAGCGTGAGGTCGTGGATTCAGTTCCCGGCCGCGACATACCAAATTGAAATGAAAAATGGTAGTTGTATAATATCTTCTTTTCATGGCGCTTGAAGCATATATGGAAAGTTCAAGGACTAAGTTGGCCCGATATCAGAATAATATGACTGGGTAAAGTATTATGTCACATATCTATTGAATGATACTGCAGGATGGCAGAACTGAATCTTTTTCAAGTTGACACAGTTTTCAAATGTCTGAAACACTGTTGATGGGACGTTCAACCCAACAAACAAACTCTTTCTATGCCCATCGTCTATGGAAACTCCACAACTTAGTAATTTACTGACTTTTAAGTGATTTTCCCCAGATTTTATACGATTACAAAACAGTATAGACACGAGCACGTAATAGATACGAGGGCGAGTCAATAAATAACCAGCCTATGACATCTCGATCAACAAGACATCCACGATTTTAACGCATTGTTTCAATACATGTACTATACCTTTGTACAAAACTACACATGTATACGGTCATTTGTTTGTCAGATATTGAATGTCAAACATGGCTAGTGATGTAAAAGCAAGCTTTTCATCAAAAGTGGAGTACCGTGCTGTAATTCGGTACTTGCATTTAAAAGGTAAAACTGGTAAGGACATACATGCTGAGTTAGTTGATGTGTATGGGTCTTCTGCACCATCTTATTCTCAAGTTAAATTCTGGGTTGGGGAGTTTAAACGCGGTAGAACGTCTTTAGAAGATGAAGCCAGGTCTGAACGCCCAGTTGATGCCACCGACGAAGAAATGTGTAATAAAGTCAGAGATCTGGTATACTCAGATAGGCGAAGTCAGGTTGAAGAAATAGCACAGGCATTAGGCATTTCACATTGTACCGTTTCAACAATCTTGCATGATCGTTTAGGGATGCGCAAGCTTACAGCCTGTTGGGTCCCAAAATCCCTTAGCAATGAGCAAATGGCAACGAGAGCATCAGTATGCAGTGCGTTGTTGAAGCGTTTGAGGTCAAATGATGAATTCCTTTTGCGTCTAGTTACTGTAGATGAGACTTGGGTGCATAATTATGAACCAGAAAATAAAGCCCAGAGTCGTCAGTGCATAGGGCCCGGGATCCCCAAGGTCAAAGAAGTTCAAGACTCAACCATCTGCTGGCAAAGTGATGGCCACAGTATTTTGGGACAAAAAGGGCGTTATTTGTTGGACATTTTACCCAAGAGAAGTACAATAACCGGAGCATACTATGCAAACTTGCTAGACCAGCTGAGGAACGCCATCCGCGAGAAATGCCGTGGTAAACTCTCCAAAAGTGTTTTGCTGCAACAGGACAATGCAAGAGTCCACACTTGTAAAGTTGCAATGGATGCTGTGGAGCGAAATGGGTAGGAATTAATACCGCTCCCTGCCTACTCACCAGACCTGGCTCCTAGCGACTTCTTCCTTTTTCCAAATTTGAAGGAAAATGTCTCTTTTGACTTATTCAAGTGTTCAAGGGCCATAACTTCTAAGTCATTCACGCGATAATGCTGAATATCGAACTCATCCGCGATTTTATGGCCATGCACATGTGTGGAAAGTTTGAAAAGGATTGGTCTAACGGTATTGAAGTTAGAGCCCAGACAATCACAATTTCAAGTATTTTGTGTACGTCAAGGGCCATAACTTCTAAGTCATTCACGCGATAATGCTGGATATTGAACTCATCCGCGATATTATAGCCATGCACATGTGTGAAAATTTGAAAAGATGGGCAAACGTATTGAAGTAGAGCCCGGACAATCACAATTTCAAGTATTTTGTGTACGTCAAGGGCCATAACTTTTAAGTCTTTCACGCGATAATGCTGGATATCGAACTCATCCGTGATATTATGGCCATGCACATGTGTGAAAAGTTTGAAAAGGATTGGGCTAACGGTATTGAAGTTAGAGCCTGGACAATCACAATTTCAAGTATTTTGTGTACGTCAAGGGCCATAACTTCTAAGTCATTCACGCGATAATGCTGGATATCGAACTCATCCGCGATATTATGGCCATGCACATGTGTGAAAAGTTTGAAAAGGATTGGACTATCGGTATTGAAGTTAGAGCCCGGACAATCACAATTTCAAGTATTTTGTGTACGTCAAGGGCCATAACTTCTAAGTCATTCACGCGATAATGCTGGATATCGAACTCATCCGAGATATTATAGCCATGCACATGTGTGAAAAGTTTGAAAAGGATTGGACTAACGGTATTGAAGTTAGAGTCCGGACAACAAATGTTCCACGGCCGGCCGCCCGCCCGCCGTGAGTGTTCACATAATACGCCCCATCTTAAGATGGGCGTATAAAAAGGATATACGTGGACGTCATTTCCGGTCTGACGAAGAAGTCGTGGCGGCAGTTGAGGAGTGGTTCCATGGAAAGGACCCTGACTTCTTCACCTCTGGGCTGATGGCACTTGAACATCGTTGGTCCAAGTGCATAGCCCTGGAGGGAAATTATATTGAAAATCTCAACCCGAAATAGGTTAGGCTGGTTATTTATTGACTCGCCCTCGTAACTTTTATGTCGAATATGTCGCTGTGGTTCAAAATTCAAAATGGTTTATACCTGTCGCTATATAAAGTTGAGTCTCCTGCTATATCAACTGGCGCATGGGCAAGAGACAAGGGTGGAAGGACAGAGAGACATCAGCGTCATTTTTTGAAAGTTGTAACAGCCGTTTTGCATCTGATTTGTATGTACTTTTTTAAGTTAAATCTTATCCTTGCACTGTCATTTTTCACACAACATCTTGTTTATTTGTTTGTTTGTTGGGTTTAACGTCCCACCGACAGTATTTCAGCCATTTGGAGACGATGTCTACTTGAGACAGATAAAGTGCTTCCACACTGCAGTATCACGCCGTAGGCATGTGACATGATAACACATCCAGTCACATAATCCTGACTCCGGGCCAACCAGTCCTGCAATTACCCTTATATGCTGAGCGCCAAGCAAGGAAGCTATAACAGTACCATTTTTACGACTCTGGTATGTCGCGGTCAGGGATCGAACCCACGACCTCCCGCTCCCGAGACTCACACAGCATCTGATACGATATATACATATATGGCTAAGTATATGGGCATATTTCATTTATTAGTTTTATTGGATATGCCAGATTATAAAGATTATGACTGGAGGGAAAACATTGGTTTCAATCAGATTTCTTGAACCGAAATCGTTGAAGAAAAGCACCACTTTAAATTTGTTGATAACAGAACGAAAAGGCTAATTATTCGAGCACGCTAAAACAGGAGTAGTTTTTTTTTTATTTTCGTACTATAGGACACGAAAGATAGCTTGTCGTTATTTTAATAACACTGTTTATAAACATAAAATTTCCAATTTAAAATCAATAATGATTTTTATGTTGTATATATAATCTTATGATAGAATATCATTTTTGTGAAAAATAATTGATGAACATTTGAAAAATTAATTTAATAATAATAATAATAATATTATTATTATTATTATATTAGTTCAACGTTTTTTAATGAAATTGGCAAATGCGACCTCCTGAACATATACAAAAGTAAAATAAAATATATGAGCTAAAAACAAACAGAAAACTGAAGAATAGATGAGATAAAGTCAATATTATTGCAGCTCACCTCACTTAAACTTATTCCACAAGCTCATTAGAAACACGTCGATTATAAATGATCAACTGCCAAAGTCAGTCGACACATTTTCTTACATTTTTCGTTCATTTACTATTGATCCCATGCTCTCTCTACCGGTTTTGTCAAAGGTCACAGTTGTTTGATTGTCTCTTCATTCTGTCTCATTCATATGCTTGCTCCGGGCTGCATTGTAGTCCAGTCTACGGATCGTATACTGCTAACCTTATCGCTTGTCTTTACAAATACTTTAACAGAGCATAAAGAGGAATGCATTGACGGTGGCGACCGATATATATAACTTTGTCTTAACAAAGAGTTTAGTGTAGAATACGTGTATTTCATATTTGTCTTAATCATGTAAACAACTCACACTCTTAATAAACCTTCATAAAACAACGAAACATTTATAAGAATCCATACGCAAATCATACGCTAAGTTATATGAAAATTTTCATTTCAAAATATTTACAAGAAATAAAAAAAGAATCAAATGGATATTTTTTAAAAGGCAATGTTTACAATGAGTTTTCACTACGACTTTGTTTTGTGGGTTTTAACTATTGTATATACGTATTTGATATTAGCGAGTGATATACTTGACTATTTGGTATATTTTAGTGATTGCCCGAAGCCGAACTTTCTCTTAACCCTAATTATGCCAAAATCCTTAATTATTGTAATTTCTTCATTTTGGACTGTTTATTAGTTGGTCTGAACTGATCGCAAATGCAGCACAAATGCCCACAGCATTGTAAGAGCTCAAACGTATTTAATATTTACGTCGATTTGTAAACAGGTACAGTGGTACTATCGTATCAGTTGTCAAAAATAACGTATATCGTTCGTATCGCATCGTATCGTATCGCATCGTATACTCAATCGCATCGTAACCTATCGAATCGTATCCTATCGCATCCAATCGTATTAGGCATAATGAACGAGATCGTATCGCATCGTATCGTATAGCAATGGTATATCGTAAGTCGTATATCGCACATCACATAACGTGTATCGTATCGAATCGCTCTAAGATGTTGGGCAGTTTAAAATTCGGGACACTCACTTTTTTTTTTATTTTATTTATTCTTTTTATTAAGACAATAATTATTCTTCGTGTCGCTAAATTCGACATTTTGCGTATGCGTATTAATTATGTATCATAAATTATATTATGTGGTATATTATGTAATATATATTGCATGGCTTTCACGAGTTGAGCTTGAATAACCCGCACACTATACATGAGTTCGCGCATGCGCACGGATGTATGTGACGTGTTAATCAAGATCACGAGTGAAGCCAGTGCAATATATGTCTTGTAACATGGCCAAATGTACTAAGGAGGCGGTACTACGATGGCTCCTGATTTTTTATGCAGGTGAGCGTTGTGGGTATCAAAGGGAAATCCCGTGAAAATGACCAATCAGTGAAAGGAAAAATATCTTTACCAATCAAATAACTTTTTCCAAACTAACCCTCACATTTCGGCGCCTTCCGTTTAGTTGCGCAAAATTTGAAATGAGAAGGGCGTACTGAAAACATGAAAGATGGTCGCAGGCCTATTGTAAAAACAGTATCACAGAAAGAACCTGGGTGTTAAGTAGTGTCACTGGGTAGCTTAGTCAGGAACTGGTCCTCTATTATAATTAATATTATACAATAAATTACAATTACAAGTAACTTAGAATAACTATCTGCACATACATACATACATACATACATACATACATACATACATACATACACTAAAAGGCACGTATGTAACATAAACTGTACCGACTATATTAAAACCGTCTGACATTGCCGCCTACGCGTTTTAAGTGTATATATTCACAACATTGCGAGGAACGTTGTTGTTGTTGTTGTTGTTGTATTGGGGTTTACCGTCGCTGCGATAGTATTTCAATCATATAGCGACGTCCAGCTAATTACAGGTGGAGGAAGACCCCGAGTAACAGAGGTACCCGGGTAAACCACCGACCTACCGCAAGCCAGCTGGAAGGCTTCCTCACATGAAAAATCCGAAGTCCCTACCGGGATTCGAACCCACAGCGGTGAGGGGCTGAGAGATTTGTATTCCACGACTGCGAGTGAACGTATTGACAGAAAACTCAATATTATTCATCCTACAAAGGAGTGCTCCGAAGACAGCGGAGATTCTACCAGACAACAACAACATGACTACAATTTTTGCCATTAATAATTACATTCATTTCTTTAATTTATTTTATACCATTATTTTTTTTTAATTAAATATTCATCATAGTAATATTCTATTCCGAAGAGGAAAACATTCTATCAGTATATTTCCATATCGAATCTCGTTGATGATGATATTAATAGTAAAAAAAAGTCTGTT
>CM037777.1:80596223-80646223 GCA_021229015.1 Solen grandis
GAATTAATTAAGTTTCCTGGTCCAACAGTTGAACATAAATTAGATTTGTTTGATAAACTTATTCTTCCTATACTAAACTATGGTTCAGAGTTATCAGGTTTACATGTAAGTACACAATTACAGAAGATACATTTGAATTATTGTAAAAAATTATTAGGAGTTAGAAATCAAACGCAAAACAGTATTGTATATGGGGAATTAGGGAGAACATCATTAAAGGTAAAAAGAGCAGTGAATGTAATTAAATATTGGTTAAAAATAGTACAGTTAGAGAATATCAAGTATGTGAAAATTATATATGAATCAATGCTTAGAGAATTAGACAATGGTACAGATAAAAGAACTTGGGTAAAAAGTGTTAGAGGTATATTACAAGATTTAGGTTTTAATGATGTGTGGTTAAACCAAGGAGTTGGGAATGTTAATGTGTTTATTTCTCTTGTAAAAGTAAGACTGAAAGATATTTTTATACAGAACTGGTCTTCAGAATTAGGTAATTCATCTAGAGCACGAAGCTATAATTTATTTGGAGATTTTAAATTTCAGCCATATTTAAAGTATATAAATATTGAAAAATTTAGATTTGCATTAACACGTTTAAGAACATCGTCTCATCGCTTAGAAATAGAAACAGGAAGGTGGCATAAACCAAAAGCTCTAATTTATGAAGAAAGAAAATGTAAATGTTGCTCACTACTTGAGGATGAATTTCATTTTTTATTAGAATGTCCATTATATTATGAATTAAGAAAAAAATATATAAAGAAATATTATTGGATAAGACCAAATGTCCCAAAGTTTATTGAATTAGTATCTTCAGAAAACAAAAAGAAAATTTTCCTATTATTATTTGAATTGAGAAATAATTATATAACTGACTAAATATTGTTTATTCAATCTCTAAAAGAAGAAAAAAAATATATCACTCCTTACGCTGTAAATGATCATACTATGTTTAAAATATATATATTTATTTCATTATAAATGAACTACCTATTGACTGTTTTTGAATATTGTGTGTGTGTGTGTGTGTGTACGCGCGTGCCTGAGAGAGAGTTTAGAGAGAGAGAGAGAGAGAGAGAGAGAGAGAGAGTTTGGCGGGAGGGAGAGAGAGAGAGTTTGGGGAGAGAGAGAGAGAGAGAGAGAGAGAGAGAGAGATAGTTTGGAGGGAGGGAGAGAGAGAGTTTGTTTATATGATGGTTTTGTTAATTCTGTGTACTCAGGGGCCTATGGCCTACATGTATTCTGAAATAAACTATAAACTATATAAATCAGAACGGCAGCCCATTTACATAATTAATGATCTACTTCTATAAAAAAAAAAGTAGCATTTCAATTGTCTGTAATTAACCTAAAGTAGTTCACGCGTAATTTTGCATGAAAGCGTGTTAGGTTTCTCCTAGAGCATTTCTTAACTTTGAAATAGAAATCAACATTCAAATATCTAAAACAGCAAGTACCTTGTCAAGTTCTACACTTAAGTAACAGTAGATAGTGTATATAAATCGGGTCCTAGGGAATGACAGTCAGGTTCATGACCCTAATTCCGGATTGTTTTGTAACAAACAGAGTGCGAATTCGATTGTCTTACTACCGACTTTAGTTGTAGTAGAGTGTGTGGAGGTCTTGCGTCATATGGCTTTTGCTTTTTTTGCATCAATAATTAAGAATCAGACAATTATAACATTGATGAATATTTAGTTCGCAGATCATAAGACAAAAGTAAACTTAATAACAACAGAAGAGACTGTTCCGTTCTTAATCATAACGGTATGCTATTATTAGAACTATGTAAACAAACGGGTTTAAGAATATAGGGTCAGATATGACCGGTACATACACATATATTAGTAATAGGGGATCGAGCGTAATTGATTGCGTTATCACTACAAAAAATATGTTTCAATATGTGGACTTTTTTTATTGTCAAAAAAACATATAGTTTGTCCGATCATTGTGTCCTTGACTTTTTGCTTGTATTTAGAATGTAGAACTTTGTTGATCTTCTTGAAAAAGACAATGTCAGTGATTGTGTAGAAAAGAAGTATGTATGGAAGCAAGGATATTTTCATGACGGAACTAGCTGAGGAGTATGTAATCAATGGTTTACACGCTTTAGATTTAAACAATGAGAATTCAAATTCAGGAAATAAAGTGGTCTAGATATACCTATAAATTAATTCTTTATATACGGAAAAAGTATACTTGTTCCTTTTCAATAAGATATTTGATATCGAATACGTTCCAGTCAGCTGGTGTGAAGGGTAAATATTACCACAGTGACTACATAAGAAGCGTAATTTAAACGACGAGAAGAACTATAAAAGTACAATAAAACATGTATTCAGCGGTTAGTCGAGAGAACGAAAGAAAGAGACCGCTTAACAGAGGTGGCCACTAAATGAAGGTTAAGCATATAGCAAAATGTCATAGTTAGGTAACATTAAAACTGACCGCTAAATACAGATTGGCCGCTTCATACAGGTGGTCGCTAATACAGGTTAAACTGCATAACGCTTCTCAGTACACTGGGTAAACTTTTTAAACGTGTTAAATAATAAATTGGTTGACTTGGCAGAGCAGTACAGTATTTATATAGAGGCCCAAGTGGGGTTTCCTTCAAACATGAGAAAAGTCGATAAAATTTTTGTTCTCCGTGGACAAATACACAATTTAAAATTAAGGAAAACAATCATATTGTGCATCTTAAGACTTTTCCAAGGCATTTTATTATATTGTAAAGGATATCTTATGGACCAAATTTATCAAAGTGTGTTGGGGAAAAATACAGATATCATTAAATCAATTATAGTTCTGTAAATCAAGAGATAGATATTTAAATTGATTAAGTCATCACTTTGATTGTATGTTTGGTGTTCGAAAAGTAAAGTCTTAATTGCCTTTTTTATTTTCCATGGTTTTGAATGATATTAAACATGCATTTATATAAAAGGGGTGTCTGGAGGTAGTGATGTTGATACATTTAAGCTATTCTCGACTCTGTTCGCTGATGATAGTCATATTTGAAAAAATAGATAAATAAATAAATAAATAAATAATAAAGAGAGAGAGAAAGAGATTAATTACAAGCCATTTTGAAATAATTATCAGTATATTGTAAACGTCGACAATTTTAACACCAATAAACAAAAAATATGATTTTCAGGAAAGGAGGGCGCTTGTTAATGGATGATGATAATTCCTTTTATGACGGTCAAAGTCTAGAAGTAGTGAGTAATTGAAATTATCTCGTATTAGTTTTTATCAACAAACGTTTTTATTTCTCTAATGCACAAAACACCATCTCTGGACAAGCGCTGAAAACAATTTCTAAATGAATATATATATATATATATTCACACACATCCAGAAACTTTTTTTGTAAAGTGGTATCTTAAATTTTGTTTGTTTGATTGATGGGTTTAACGTCCCACCGACAGTATTTCAGTCATTTGGTGACGATGTCTACTTGAGACAGATATAGTGCTGCCACACTGCAGTATCACGCCGTAGACATGTGGCATGATACCACACCTAGTCACATTATCCTGGCATCGGGCCAACCAGTCCTGCAACTACCTTATATGCTGAGCAAGGGAGCTATACCAGTACCATTTTTTACGACTTTGGTATGTCGCGGCCGCGGATCGAACCCACGACCTCCCGCTCCCGAGGCGGACGCTCTAACCACTTGGCCGCCGGGGGCGGTCTCTTCAATTTTGAATTACGCTAGTGAAGTATGTGGATTTATGCAAGGAAATGCTACCGAAAGAGTCCATCTACATTTTTGTAAAATAAAAGCAATATTCAAAATGACTTTATTTTTGGGAAGTTGGGAAGAAAAATTACCAATGTATACGTTATTAAAAATATTGAATATTATTAAACACTGGGCAAAAGTATTACATCTAGATGATAACAAGTTTAAAGTTGGAAAGTTAATCTGATGCTTAAAAATGAAAGTGATGTATATCCAGGTAAGAAAAATTGGTGTTTTTTAATGGAACATTTCATAATGTGATCTTGGTTTTTATGATGTCTGGCTTTTTCTTTTAAATGGACATGTTCTGTTACATAAAAGAAAGACAAACGTATCATTTAATTTAAGGATGGAATGGTAGGATACAAAAGTCTAGTAGTTCTCATTTATATAAGCACATTTCGTTTTTCAAATTTCAGTCATATCTAAATATTTGTCATATTACAAAATTTAGATATTGTTTAATCAGATTAAGATTATCGATCCACACATAGATTAAATGTTGAAACTGGCAGAACGGCTAAGCATAATTCAGTCCCATTCATAGATAAAAAATATGTAATACTTGCAATGTATTACGGGATGAATATACATGTAATTTCTTCCTAGAATGTAACTTATATACCGATTTAAGAAACAATTCCTTATATAGACATCGTCTTATCATTATGTGAAAATCTGTAGAGTTACTTTCAAATGTAGATCAAATTATTGTAAGCATATAGTATATATAATGAGTATTTTTGTAATGCTTACAAAGCAAGACAAAATCAGCTATTTGCGAGTAATGCTTAACTTTTAAATGTAATTACGACTTGATAATAAATAAGCACATATTTAAAAACCCTTGTGTTATCCTAAATTTAGTTTCGATAAGGAAACAAGTGTATGGAGAGGAACATTTGCTTAAATTTATATATTATCTTATATACTAGTTGTTATTATAAAGCTTTTGCAGAATAAATATTGTGAATAATGTTTAACGCTAATGTTATATTAGAGTACGTAGTATCTGTTTAAAGTTATTATTATTAATTATTAAGGGTCCATACGTTATCCCAAATTTCATTTCGATAGGGTAAGAAGTGTATGGGGATTTACTTTTACTTATGTATGTGCCGTTCATGCTAGATGGCTTCTTATTATTGTTTACACTTTATATATTTGTATAAGTGATAAGATTAAGTATCCATGGTTTTAGATATTCGACTACATTCAGTCTTCCTGTATACGTCACAATAATAGATGTGATATGCATGGCTGTCTCTTTTAAATGTTATTTTTTTTTATGAAAGTAAAGATAAATTTGAGGTTAAAATAATTGTGTTGAAGATATAAAATTTAGCATTTGTACTTAAGTTATTTGTATGTGTGTAGCTGTATTTTTATTTTTTATATACAAAGTCATTCGATTACTGGTAGTACATATTTTCACACATTATTTAAGTATTTTGCATTTGTTACTTGAATTAAAAAATCAAGACCAAAAATTTTATGGGTCGTTGATCTTCTGGAATATATAAATTAAATCTAATCTATGCTGACCCATACAATGGAACTATACCTGTACCATTTTACGACTTCGGTAGGTCGACCTCAAACTCCACACAGTGATCTCCCTTGCAAGCAAATAAAAAATCAAATGTCACGTGATGATTGTAAACTAACAAAATGGCGTCTCCGTCTGCTGTCGCAACAAAAATATTTTTTAAAATGATATATTTTTTTTTATCACGAGGCGATAATTGATGTTTATTAAAGAATACATACTTAGGGAAATGACAATCGCAGAATATATATATATATATATATATATATATATATAAAGAGAGAGAGAGAGAGACATTTGTCGGCGTTTTTAATCAATTATGCGATACACGTAAACCATCATAACAGTCACGGCTGTGCGGGGATCTACGGTCTTCTGATATATCTAAGCGATTTTGGTTGTTCGTTATTTCTGTTTTTTCACTTTCAGTAATCTGAGAAGTCTGTTTATAATATCCCGTTCAGATGGCGACGTTGTGGGTCTGGACGGCGGGGTGGTCGGATACTCGGTAGTTGTGGGCGTGGTTTTACAATTGAAATTATCCCACGCAAGGACGTTCCCAGAATCATCACAATAATAGCCGTAGCACCAATTTGAAGATGGGTCATAACCTTCTGAAATCTGTGTATTGGGTGGGTACCACTTTCCATTTAGTCTGCAGCCCGAGGGTGGGGTTGTTGTGGGCGTGTTCGGTGGGCTGGTGGTGGTTCTGCTCGTGGTGGACTTACAGTTGAAGTTGTCATAGTAGAGAATCTCACCATTCTCGGAACAGTAGGACCCGTAACACCAGTTGCTCTCGGGGTCATACCCCTCACCTGTAATGGAAATACCAAGTTTGATAGGGCCTAAAGGTTCTGTTTGTTTGCTTATTTCCAAAGCCCTACAGACGGTAAGTCCCTACCGTGATCGAATCCAGTCTTTTAGAGGCGATTATGCAGATTTAGATATTGGTTAAAGTTTTCTTTCTTTTTTTAAGAGAGAGGGGGAGAATATTGATATTTTCATGAAGTGACCTCATTATTGAAATGACACGTATAAAAATGTATCAGAATACATGTTACTGTAATCTCATAAATTCTAGTTTTTCTTGCGGTTCCGTGACCATTTGAAATAAAACAGAAAATACCAAGTGTTCTATACTCTGATAGAAAAAAAAAAGAAAATACTGTATTAAATTCGCATGGGGTCTTTGTTGATGTATTCGAATATTGTAAAAAAATGATATTAAAGCGAGTCGAGCCCCACCAAGCGCATACATACATACATACATACATACATACATACATACATACATAATGATAATGTAATGACATGGACATTTGATACATATTACAGTTTACTGAGTCTGTGTACATCAGTGTCTGTATCAGACGTAAAAAATATTTCATTTTTATTATTCTAGCCATAAGTGGTAACGAGTGGCATTCTTCGCATTAGGTAAGAGTTAACTCACCGTTTGTACAATTATTTTATTTGTGAGGAATTGACAGTTGTTGTATTGTTAAAACACATGTATTAGGGAATGAATCAAGCAATCAGTTTCATGTTACATCCATCAACCATTTGTGTCTGCTAATGCACTATTTGTTTACATGAGGAATTAAATATGTTAGGTTTTACTGAAGAGTTGATAATATAATCGTTGTCATCATCAACTTTGTATAAAAGTATTATAAGTTGAGAAATTTTAGGAAATTTTGATTATCAGTTTGAAAAGTATTGATCCAATAACCTGTTGGATCCAACCGCCTGTTGGAAATATCCAAAAGCCTGTTGGAAATATCCGAAAGTCTGTTGGAAATATCCAAAAGCCTGTTGGAAATATACAAAAGTCTGGTTTCCAACAATTGGAATTTTTTATAACTTTTCATCGTTTGATTTTGTTATACAGGTCACGTCGCCATTTTCTTTGATTTTTATTTTTATTTTCTCTTTAGTTACGGCTTTCCGCAAACCTGCGGAAAACGTATAGGGTTTGTTATTACGGCTTTCCGCAACCTGCGGAAAACGTATAGGGTTTGTTATGTTTATTCTTTTTCTTCTTATTATTATTCCTTTTTTTCCAACCAAATCTGAGAGTTAATTTCAGTAAGTTGTCAGTGTCTAAGCAACATGTAAATTAAATTGCCTCGACAAAAAGTATAAATTTTTAAATTCAATAATTTTTAATTTTCAATGACGTCAATTGACGTCAGATTTGACGTCAGCTTCAAAAGTTTCTTCGCGCTCTAGAGTCTTTATTTTTTGATATTTTATCTTGATATTTTCACAGAAGATGTATGTTATGATGTAGATGTACACCTTGTTTTTCAAATTTTTAAATTCGAAAAATTTAAGAATTTATGGCAAAACCGAGTTTCGAACTTTGGTCCTAAAACTATTATTTAATGTTACAAAGGCTACTGATGAGATAGAAGCATAAAAAATTGGAAAGCTTATTGGCCCAGAGGTCTACTTTCTTTTCTCTGAAAGATTTCCTTTTAAGTCACGTGGTTATGACGTCATTTAAAGGACAAAATCCTATTTTTCAAAGATTTCCCTCGCTCTGGCATCATACATTTTGAGTCAATTTTAATGAAATTGAAACTGCAGCGATAAAAAAGTATCTTTTTATACATTCAATCATTTTCAATTTTCATTGGCGTCATGTATGACGTCAGATTTGACGTCAGCTTCAAAAGTTTGTTCGCGCTCTAGAGCCTTCAATATTGGTCCGATTATCTTGATATTTTTACAAAAGATGTATTTTTGGATGTAGATGTCACCTTGGCATTTAAAATTCCAAACTCTAAAAGATTAAGATTTCATGGCAATACCGAGTTTCGAACTTTGGTCAAAAATTAAATTTAAATGTTACAAAGCCCCCTGATGCGTTACAAACATGAAAAGTGGACAGCATATCGGCATTGAAGTTTACATTCCATTTCTGAATGATTTTCTCTTTAGTCACGTGGTTATGACGTCATCAAGAAGACAAAAATTTTTTTTTTAAAGATTTCTTTCGCTCTGGTATTATGAATTTAAAGTCAACCTTAATTATATCTTCAGAATTGATAGAGTTAAAATTGAAGTGATGCATACTGCAAGAAATGTTTGTTTTTTAAAATTATTTTCAAAAATGTCGAAACTTAGTACGTTTATAAGGTCTTGAAAATTTCAAGTGATTACGTCATCAAACATGGCAGATATTGATGTTTGATGGAATGCCTATTTGAAAATGTGAAAACAAACCTGTTCGTATTCTCGAAGATACTTTTTCTTCTTGATTAATAGAACGTTAACTGAACATGTCCATGCAAAAAGATATTTTTCTTCAGTCTCTTGATTTTGACGTCGATAAAATATAAAAACCATTCATTTCAATGCGTATTCGCGCTCTAGCGTCATGAGTATTGACGCCAATCTTAAGCATACCTTAAAGAATTTATGTTGTGTAACTTGTTTATGACAACATTGATGTGTAAGGAAAATATATTAAAAAGATCAAACATTGTATATATTAACTTTAAATAAGTAATAATGCCGTACCTTAACATGAGCAAAAAGTCCAGAAAATTTCAAGTGATGACGTTATCAAACATGACTTATTCATGTTTTTCGTAAAAGGGCTAATTCATGGAAATCTATTAATTTGCAGAAAGAAATGTAAGTGGTCATTGGGTTGGTTGAGCAAGATCCGATTGTTCTTTTGCAGGAATGAATGCCTGCGTTGAATAGTGAATTGCGATACGTTTTTTTTGAGTAAATGAGTCGCATTTACGATGAATTAGTATAATTATACTAGAGCCAGAAAACCTATACGGATATCTTATTGCATTTGCTATCACGGCTTTCTGCAAACCTGAAGAAAATGACAAATACATGTATATCTTCCTATCGATTTTTTATGTTTTCTAAATGTTTAACGGTTTCTTTTTCTAAATCTGTAGAAATAAGCAAATATACAAAGCAAATGAATAGTTGAAAGTTTCAAGACTTTTATAATGGTTATTACATAGAAATAAGAAATTATTTTCATTATTTTGCTTACACCTCTGTCTTTGTTTCCATCTAATTTTGCAAATGTAAAACTCAATCAATTTAAAGGTTGAATTCTTCTTCTTATTATTATTATTCCAAACTAATCCAAGAGTTATTTATATATGTTACCATGACCAAAATTCCATATAATTTTTAAGATAAAGTGTTTCAATTTTCAATGACGTCAAATGACGCTTTAGAACCTTCAATTCTAGTTCGATTATCTTGATATTTTAACAGAAGATGTATTTTACGATGTGAATGTGCACCTTGGCATTCAAATTTCCTATTTCGTAAATGTAAAGATTTCAAGGCAAAACCGAGATTCGAAATTTGGTCCAATGTTACAAAGCCCCCGATGCGTTAGAAGCATGACAATTGGACAGCATATCGGCATAGAGGTTTACATTCTTTTTTTTCTGAATGGTTTTCTCTTAAGTCACGTGGTTATGACGTCATTTAAAGAAAAGAAAAAAAACATTTTTTTTAAACATTTCTCTCGCTCTGGTATCATGAATTTTGAAACAATCTTAATTATATCTTCAGAATTGATAGAGTTAAAATTAAAGTGATGCATACTGCAAGAAATGTTTGTTTTGTCACGTGGTTATGACGTTATGCATATTAAAGCAAGAATTGTTAAAAAATAAAATCATATAAAAACGCCAATTAGACCAATGAACTTAAACTTTTCAAAAATGTCTAAACTTAGTACGTTCATAAGGTCTTGAAAATTTCAAGTAATTACGTCATCAAACATGACAGATATTCATGTTTGATGAAATGCCTGCTTGAAATTGTGAAAACCAACCTGTCGAAGATATTTTTCCTCTTTCGATTAATAGAACGTTAGCTTAATATGTCCTTTCAAAAAAGATATTTTTCTTTAGTCGTGTGATTTTGACGTCGATGAAATATAAAAGTCATTCATTTCAATTTGTATTCGCGCTCCAGCGCCATGAGTGTTGATGCCAATCTTAAGCTACCTTAAGGAAGTTACGTGTGTGTCACTTGTTTATGACAACATCGATTTGCAAGCAAAATATATTAAAAGATCAAAATATTGGATATATTAACTTTAGATAAGTAATATTGCCGTACCTAAACATGCGCAAAAAGTCCAGAAAATTTCAAGTGATTACGTTATCAAACATGACTTATTCATGTTTTTCGTAAAAGGCCAAATAATGGAAATCTATTAATCTGAAGAAAGAAATAAAAGTGGTCATTGGGCTGGTTGAGCAAGATCCGATTGTTCTTTTGCAGGAATGAGTGCCTGCGTTAAATAGTGAAGTGTGATACGTTTTTGAGTAAATGAGTCGCATTTAAGATGAATTAGTATACTTATACTAGACATATTTATGCAATACACTATAAAAAAGTGGATATTTTACGACAGTTTCAATGAGGGCAAAATTGAACGTTTTTCTTGTGTCATTGTAAAGATGTACCTTGTACGGGCGCGTTTTGTGGCTTTGACAAACATAGTAGATCTAGACCAAGAATAATAGTGTTACTCAGATTCAACACAGTAACTAACACAGTCAGTGCGACAAGACAAAACTTTAATATAACATTTACATTAATAAAAAACAAATTTGATGATAAATATTCATCAGGTAACTTGTTAAAGCACCTGTGGTTGGGGTATCAATCACATTCAGTGTTGGCTATTTTTGATCTCGTTCATTTTATTTGAAGTAAGAGTCATGTGCTTCAAGCTTTGAATCAAAGGGTGTGTCCATGTGGCGCCACTGCATCTACATAATTAAAATACGAAATCTTTCAACGCCCCATTCTGTATTTTCTAAAGCTTGAAATTGAAATGCATTAGACCATAGATCTAAGCAAACAGTTTTACCTGCTGTCTTCAGATGCACTGACGACCGTACAGAAACTTTGTTACTTTTGATTGAAAAATAAAGGTAGGTCAATGATTAAAGGAAAATATGTTTACTTAGAAATATTGTAGTGGTTGGAACTTCAAGAATGATAAGGATGATCAGGATGATAAAGATCCAAGGTCTCTGAGTGAGACAGCTGTTTCATGACTGCAGCCATTGGAGTCATTGGAGCGTAGAGTGATACAAGTCCACGTGGATCAAAGAAATCTTATACCATGTGTTGACAGTCTTGAATCCTGTGAATTATTTAGGTGGGTGTCTTGTATTCCTTTTTACGGCTTTCCGCAAACCTGCGGAAAACGTATAGAGTTTGTAATGTTTATTCTTATGATAATTCCTCATTTTCCAACCAAATCCACGAGTTAATTTAAATATGTTGTCAGCGTCTGAGTAACATGAAAACTTTAATAAATCGACAAACAAGTTCAACTTTTTAAATTCATCATTCATTTTCAATGACGTCTAATGACGTCAGATTTGACGTCAGCTTCAAAAGTTTCTTCGCGCTCCACAGCTTATATTTTTTTGTCGTTTTATCTTGATATTTTCACAGAAGATGTATGTTATGATGTAGATGTTCACCTTCTCTTTTAATTTTTCAAATTCGAAATATTTAAGAATTTATGGCAAAACCGAGTTTCGAAATTTGGTCCTTAAACTATTATTTGATGTTACAAAGGCTACTGATGAGTAAGAAGCATAACAATTGGACAGCTTATTGGCCTAGAGGTCTACTTTCTTTTCTCTGAAAGATTTTTTCTTAAGTCACGTGGTTATGACGTCATTTAAAGGACAAAATCCTATCTTTCAAAGATTTCTCTCGCTCTGGCATCATACATTTTGAGTCAATTTTAATGAAATTGAAATTGCAGTGATGAAAAGGTATCTTTTTATACATTTAATTATTTTTAATTTTCAATGACGTCAAATGACGTCATATTTGACGTCAACTTCAAAGTGTTCGCGCTTTAGAGTCTTCAATTCTAGTCGGATTATCTTGATATTTTCACGGAAGATGTATGTTATGATGTAGATGTGCACCTTGTCTTTCAACATTTTAAATTCGAAAATTAAATGTTACAAAGCCCCCTGATGCGTTGTAAGCATGAAAAATGGACAGCATATCGGCATGGAGGTTTACATTCTATTTTTTAAAAGATTTTCTCTTTAGTCACGTGGTTATGACGTCATTTAAAAAAGCATTTTCTTTAAATATTTTTCTCACTTTGGCATCGTGAATTTTTTAGTCAATCTTAATTAAATCTTTAGATTTGAAAGACTTAAAATTGAAGTGATGCATACTTCAAGAAGTGTTCGTTTTGTCACGTGGTTATGATGTCATACATACGAAAGCAAGAATTATTGAAGAAAAAAAATCATATAAAATCGCCAATTAGATCAATGAAAATAAAATTTTCAAAATTGTCGAAACTTAGTACGTTCATAAGTTCTTGAAATTTCAAGTGATTACGTCATAAAACATGGCAGATATTCGTGTTTGATGGAATGCCTACTTGAAAATTTAAAACAAACCTGACCTGTTCGCATTCTCGAAAATATTTTTTTTCTGGATTAATAGAACGTTAGCTGAACATGTCCTTGCAAAAAAAAAAATATATATATATATATATATATTTTCCTTATTCACTTGATTTTGATGCGTTGAAATATGAACATTATTCATTCCAATTTGTATTCTCGCTGCAGCAACATAAGTATTGATGCAAATATTAAGCATACCTTTTCATACTTTGTAAGCAAAATATATTAAAACGATCATAAGATTGGATATATTCAATTTAAATAAGTAATATTGCCGTACCTTTTAATGCGCAAAAAGTCCAGATATTTTGTCGTCAAACATGACATATTCATGTTATTCGTATATCGGCTAATTCATGAAACCGGTTATTGGGTTGGTTGAGCAAGATCCGATTGCTCTGTTGCAGGAAAGAGTGCCCGTGTCGAATAGTGAATTGTGATACGTTTTTGAGTTAATGAGTCACATTTTAGATGAATTAGTATAATTATACTAGAGCCAGAAAACCTATACGGATAACTTATTGCATTTGCCACGGCTTACAAAAACATGTATATCTACCTATTGATTCTTTTTATGTTTTCTAAAGGTTTATCGATTTCTTTTTCGATTTTCTAAATCTGTAAAAAATAAGCAAATATATAAAGCAAATGAATTGTTGAAAGTTTCAAGACGTTTATAACGTTAATTACATAGAAATAAGAAATTATTTTCATGAGTTTGCATATACCTCTGCATGCCTTTTTCCATCTATTTTTGCAAAATTTTAATTATGTAGATCAAATTGCAATGAATATTTATTAAATCATATGCTTACGAAGAAATAAATATTAAATAAAGAATAAAAAACACTTTTAAAATTGATTAAATATCGTAAGAAAACAATTCTTGAGGATAGTATTATCTTAAAATTTTCCTGTTGTTTTTTCCTGCATGATTGTAAATTGATGCGTAATAAAAAAAATCATATTTATGGTTTCTCAATATCATCTTAAGAAGATAAAAATGAAGAAAAAAAAAAGAAAAAAGATTTAAAGCTTATTTTTGAACATTAGTATATATCTATTATAATGATGATTTACGCACTAAATCTTGCATTATTATGCATCATTATTCCATTTCTTTGCATTAACTTATATATTTAATACCTTTGAAATAAGCAAACGGAAAGCCGCTTCGTTTGTATCTTAAACAAACGACTTCTAGTGTTTCTTCTTCTTATTATTATTATTCCTCATTTTCCAACCAAATCCAAGAGTTAATTTCAGTATGTTGCTAGTGTCTGAGCAAAGTGAAAATGAAATTGCCTCGACAAAAACGTTCAAATTTTTAAATTCTATCATTTTAAATTTTCAAAGACGTCAAACGACGTCAGATTTGACGCCAGCATCAAAAGTTTGTTCGCGCTCTAGAGCCTTTATATTTTGTCGTTTTATCTTGATATTTTCACAGAAGAAGTATGTTATGATGTAGATGTGCACCTTGTCTTTCAAATTTTCAAATTCGAAAAATTTAAGATTTTATGGCAAAACCGAGTTTCGAACTTTGGTCCTAAAACTATTATTTAACATTACAAAGACTACTGATGAGATAGAAGCATGAAAATTGGACAGCTCATCGGCCCAGAGGTCTACTTTCTTTTCTGTAAAAGATTTCCTATTAAGTCACGTGGTTATGACGCCATTAAAAAAGCAAAATCCTATTTTTTCAAAGATTTCTCTGGCTCTGGCATCATGCATTTTGAGTCAATTTTAATGAAATTGAAATTGCAGTAATAAAAAAGTATCTCTTTATACATTCAATCATTTTCAATTTTCATTGGCGTCATATGACGTCAGATTTGACGTCAGCTTCAAAAGGTTGTTCGCGCCATAGAGCCTTTAATTTTGGTCCGATTATCTTGATATTTTTATAAAAGATGTATTTTAGGATCTAGATGTGCACCTTGGCATTCAAATTTCCAAATTCGAAAAGATTAAGATTTCATGGCAAAACTGAGTTTCGAACTTTGGTCAAAAATTAAATTTAAATGTTACAAAGCCCCCTGATGCGTTACAAGCATGAAAATTTTCTCTGTAGTCACGTGGTTATGACGTCATCAAAAGACATAAAAAAAATCTTTTTAAAGATTTCTTTCGCTCTGGTATCATGAATTTAAAGTCAATCTTAATTATATCTTCAGAATTGATAGAGTTAAAATTGAAGTGATGCATACTGCAAGAAATGTTTGTTTTGTCACGTGATTATGCCGTCATGCATACTTAAGCAAGAATTATTTTGAAAAATCATATAAAATCGACAATAAGACCAATGAACTTAAACATTAACTTTTCAAAAATGTCGAAACTTAGTTCGTTCATAAGGTCTTGAAAATTTCAAGTGATTACGTCATCAAACATGGCAGTTATTCATGTTTGATGGAATGCCTACTTGAAAATGTGAAAACAAACCTGTTTGCATTCTCGAAGATACTTTTTTTTCTTGATTAATAGAACGTTAGCTGAACATGTCCTTGCAAAAAAGATATTTTTCTTTAGTCACTTGATTTTGACGTCGATAAAATATAAAAATCATTCATTTCAATACGTATTCGCGCTCTAGCGTTATGAGTATTGATGCCAATCTTAAGCTTACCTTAAAGAATTTATGTTGTGTAACTTGTTTATGACGAAATTGTTGTGTAAGCAAAATATATTAAAAAGATCAAAAGATTGTATATATTAACTTTAAATAAGTAATAATGCCGTACCTTAACATGCGCAAAAAGTCCAGAAAATTTCAAGTGATTACGTTATCAAACATGACTTATTCATGTTTTTCGTAAAAGGGCTAATTCATGGAAATCTATTAATTTGCAGAAAGAAATGTAAGTGGTCATTGGGTTGGTTGAGCAAGATCCGATTGTTCTTTTGCAGGAATGATGCCTGCGTTAAATAGTGAATTGTAATACGTTTTTGAGTAAATGAGTCGCATTTACGATGAATTAGTATAATTATACTAGAGCAAGAAAACCTTTACGGATATCTTATTGCATTTGCTATCATGGCTTTCTGAAAACCTGAAGAAAATGACAAATACATGTATATCCTCCTATCCATTTTTTATGTTTTCTAACGGTTTCTTTTTCTAAATCTGTAAAAATAAGCAAATATACAAAGCAAATGTATCTATCAATTTAAGGTTGAAAGTAATCGATTTTAAATTTTTTGTTTGTTTTGTTTTTACAATTTCAACTGTGGATCAAATTGCAATTAATACATGTAAAGTCATATGCTTACAAAGAAAAAGATATTAAATAAAGAATAAAAAAATTTAAAATCAATTGAATAACGTAAGAAAACAATTCTTGAGGATATTATTATCTTAAAATTTTCCTGTTGTATTTTTTTCTGAATGATAAAACGGGTCATAATTAAATAAGATCCATATTTATGCTTTCTCAATATCTTCTTAAGAAGATGAAAATGAAAAAAAAAAAAAAAAAAAAAGATTTAAGCTCATTTTTGAACATAATCGTAAGTATATATTTAAGATAATGATGATTTACGTATTAAATCATACATTATTATGCATTATTATTCCATTTTTTTGTATTAACTTATATATTTTATACCTTTGAAATAAGCAAACGGAAAGCCGCTTCGTTTGTGTCTTAAACAAACGACTTCTAGTTTTAAATTGAAGTCATATTTAGCGCGCTTATTTTACTTTGCTGTCGTCTATATGATTTACAGTATATCTACGTGGTAGATCATTTTCACTTTACTTTGTAAAATAACATTTAATTAGATACGTAAAAGTAGATATACATTTTAAGCATATTTATATGGTATGTATGTAGATTAAATGTGAGAGACCCGGATTGTCAGATTATTTAACCTGTCACATTTTTTAACTATACCATACCATTCTATTTATAGATCAACGTTATGTATGGCTACTGGAATTTAACGTCCAGTTAGTTTATTAAACTTCAGTTAATTCAGATTAGTCTTTTGTTCTGCATATTAGTCATGTGTGATTCTGGTGTCATCCTGACTAAATAAATAACTACAGCACCAGTAGTAAAAGCCCTTAACCGTTATGATGTCCAGCCTTGATGTTTATATGAAGGATTTTTTTAATCGTTCGAGGGTAGATTTCCGTGTCGTATGCTATAATGGACAAGAGTGTAAATCTATTGCATTTCAAAGTTTCGTATTTATTCGTAGATGCATGATATTCAGGCTGTGATATACATGCATGTTGTAATAGAACGATTTTGCATAGGGTTAATTACTCGTGGGTAAAATTATTGACGAAATCAACGAAAAATAGTCACATCGTGATACACAAGTTTCGCCTCTTGAGCGAGAGTTAGCGGGTTCAATCCCTGATCAGAGTAGCACAGATATCTTCCTGCTTGACTCTTAGCATTAATACAAGGTTGTTCCAGGGCTGGATGGTTGGACATTTAGCCCAACAAACAATCAAACATAATCTGAGGAGGAGTTCAAGTGGTAACCATCTAATATTATATGAATTTATGTGAACAACATTTGCAGCAATGGTATACATAGTTACATACATGTATCACTTAATATGATCTGTATACATTTCTGACATTATAAATGTTGCACTTTTTCTTTCCTTGCCCTTACCAGTACACATTTCACAAACTGTAGTATTACTTTCAACATAGTAACGTTAACCTACGACACAAACGCTATATCTATGAAGTGATATTTGCCACTAATGTAACTAGGATACGAGTAACTTTACTCCTCAAATATAATAGGGGCACGAATTTACAATTCTTGTTTTGCAAAATATTTGTATCAAGTAGATGACAAAGTTAAGATATTTAAGGAATTTTTTTCGTTACATTTAAGTATTATATAAGAAACTTCATATTTCGAAAACGAAAAATCCTTCAATACGATTATAGGTTCAAACTCAAGCATCATGCTTAAATTCTGAAATGCATAGGCCTCGTGTTCTCGAAAATATAAGTCCATTCACGGGTTCAAATTTGCATACATACTCAACAGTTACTTCCCATTGGAAATAATGACAATAATTTAAGTTCGAGTATAAAAATCTCGCATGAATTCCATTCTTATTTTCGAGAAGCCGCGACCATGCCGTAAGCATGAAAACCCACTTTGTTATTTATAGACTTAAGAATATTCAGGGTTTTTTTTTGTCATCGAGAACTTACTTTGAAATAAACATACAGAAAAATACGAAGTACAATGGTTTATGAGTAATATATGAGAGCGTAAATGAAAAAGAAATAAAACTGCTGATAAGTGAAGTAAAATATATATAGAGAGAGAAAGTCTGAGATCGAAAGAAAGAAAGATTGAGAGAAAGAGTATATATTTATAACATTCAAATGTATCTGTGTATTATATGTCTAGAAAAACATAAAAGATAAAATAAAAATTAAAAAATCTAAAACGTCTTATATTTCTTATTACCAAGATCAGACCAAGAGAAGAACATGAAAGCCGCCTGCGAAGACCCAACGGTATTTTTTATTTTCCTTGGATAACCATGGTGTAAATCAACAAATCGTAATGGCAAGAGAGGTAAACGAATAAATTTTTAAAAAAAAATATTACTTATCGTAGAGCCCAAAGGATAATGGACGCCGTCTTTAGTACATCCCGGTGGTGGTGTAGTGGTGATGGTGGACCTTTGTCTTCTGGATGAAGACCCCAACACCAAGGCCTCCTCCGGCACCAGTACCATCATCAGGAGAATCAAACACAGACCTGTCAAAACAATAGATGTCTGTCAGTAGGTCACTGCACCATATACCATTTCATCAGAATACCCAGTATAATTCGCTGGTTTATACAAACAATCATTAAACCAGCGTGAAGATCAGGTGTTGAGGAGGTTGAGGAGGAGCTCGTTGATATACGTAGGTTTACGTTTCATTTCGGAGTGAAAAGGTCTAAAGCTAGGAAGTAGTTCCATCTTTCACCGTAGTAACTACGTTTGATAATAAGACTCAGACTTGTTCATCCTAGGCCTGGTTACACTGTTCTTTCAGAATATGTATGTAATGTCTTTCTTTCTTTACTTTTACGGCATATCTTAAATGCTTCCGTACTGCTGCTGTCCATCCTATTATTCTTAAAAAGCGTTATTCCATATCACATTTCTATCATTCTCTCCACCTGTAATTAGCTGGACGTCGCTATATGACTGAAATACTGTCGAAGCCAAAGTAAACTCAAATAGTCGAGTCTATCATTCTACGCATGTATTAAATTAGTTTAGTTTCTATGATACCCAAACGTTGTGCGCAGATGTTAAACAAGTGTTCGTTTTATATTGTTAATATCTTGTAATTCCATATGCAATGGCATTGCACTACTTTAAACTTTGTTTGCATAGTATTTTTATCATGGTTGTGCAATGGTGAGATGTAAACAGATACTACTACTATCAAAATAAGGAAAAATGAGGCTATGTAAAGGTATTCCGATGTCATTCTACATACTCAGTTTAGTTTCTAAGATACCCGAACGTTGTGCTCAGATGTAATAAAGTGCTCGTTTTATTTTAATAGGCAATTGTTAATATATTGTAATTCCATATGTAATAGCATTGCACTACTTTAAACTGTGTTTTGCATTGTATTTTTATCACGTTTGTGCAATGATGAGATGCAATCGGATACTTCTACTACTACAGTACTATCAAAATGGAAAAATGGGGACACCGAGACTGTATAAAGGTATTCCAATGTCGACTATTGAATATCCTCAGAAACTTGACGGAACATTCAGAGTTTTTCCTCTTTATATCGAAAAACAATCAGAACATAATACATAGATGAACTAGACTGATTTTCATGACCTATCGTAGATTCAAACTGCCTCAATGCCAATGATGGTTGATGATCGGTTTGGTACGGGCGCTGAATTTGGTGACGCCAAAACTAGGTTTAGAGTGACTAGTTTAGTCTTGATTACGTTACGACAATATTTCAAGCATATAGAGATCACGAGGCACTGCCTGCAAGAATAGAATTCTAGCTGTACACAAAGGAAGCGTAAGATGCTGACCGCAACTTCTTAAATCAGGGAGATTGTATTCCTGTACTCTAAATAATTCAATACTTAACATTGTGTATATTTGTGACACATAAAAAATAATGAATAAAAAAAAACCATTGAGTTATAATCTAGATACATTTGTGTTGGCAAGCGACAGAATTTGTATCTTGGACAGAATGCATACATATCTTAAAATTTGATTTTTTTTTGTTTAAATTATATTTTCTAAAATATTGAACAATCAAATTTAAGAGCTTTTAAACCGGTTGAAGTGGACACCTATCTTCCATAATAGTAATTTTATCAAGTTTTACGAATGAAGATAAAACAGAAACATTCAATTAAGCGTAACAGATGCTTTACTTAAGCCGATATACGCTTACACTTTAACCCTTTCCCTCATATAGACTCATCTTGACGCACACAATATGTACCACATAAAGCCTGATCTGCAGAAAACCACAGTTAAACCTTACCAAATCTAATTACAAAATCCTCATTTCCAGACCACTGAGGAGCAGCGAACAGCATAAAACCTGATCAGCCTGCGAGTTACTCGCATGCTGATCTGGTTTTATGCTGTTCGCATAGGTCTTTTCATGGCTTCCTCTATGAGGGGAAGGGTTAAACGTTTCTGTAATCAGAGTGTAAGCTGACAGCAAACCATACGACCTACATGTTGTACATGTACCATGACGCAAGCGATATAAACATCACGTGCCCATCAATTATACCTGTAAATTGACTCAAGACGTTTATATATGCATGTGTGTTTTGGTTTGTTTGGTGATTTTGTTTTTTTGTTGTTGTTGTTGTTTTTTGTTGTTGTTGTTTTTTTGTTGTTTTTTTTTTTTTGGGGGGGGGGGTCATTAGTCTATATCAGTAATTAAGTGTATATCCGTGTGGTGTTCGCTTAAAGAGCAAGAATAATGACACCCAAAAACGCTATTTCTGCTATTTTCAGGCATAATCTACCAGGGACGAATAAATAGAGACACGCCCATATGAACAAGTGACATGATAAAACACCCAAAAATTGTTAAAGACCCAAGTAATGGAAACTTAATTTACTTATGACTTAATATGTCTCCACAATTCCTTAACGATCACATCTGTGGTAACTTACATATATCATCAGAGAGAGAGAGAGAGAGAGAGAGAGAGAGAGAGAGAGAGAGAGGCGAAATTTTCCATAACATTTTACATTCACATTTTAAATGCATTGCATCATATATGAGAAACATCTCGAGTTGAGATAAGCATGAATTACCGTTCAATCTTAGTCTTCATTAAACCGTTTTATGATATATAATGCCATAGCTTTTAATGCTCATAATGTGTTGCCTAAGTTTATACCAGGGAACATATTGTTGCGATTTTCTTTCAATTTCATATAAAAAGAAACAACAAAAATGCTTTAAAATTTAAACACCAAATAGCTTACCTTTAGTGACCATATTTCCAACTGTCAACAGCCTTTATGACAAGGTTTCCATATGTTAAGATGTGTATCACGCAAGCGATGTGGAACGTTTGTTCATACTCAAGTAAACAATTGTTGGAGGCGCTACCACGGCGATAATTATCGGTCTTATTACTTCTACATCTTTAGATCCAGCTGCGATTTAGAGCAACAGTACGGGAACATAACCTGTGAAAATACAGACTGATACTTCTACTACTGATGATGATGATGATGATGATGAACCTAAACTTTCTTATTAAGTCAACTGGGAAACTTACGATTTTCCTCGACAGCTCATGGAATGAACCAATACTTCATGCCATACGCATATCATTTTTTCTCAACGGGGCTCAACACACATTTTTATGACCTGCATTTGTTCTTCTTATTATTAGCATCAAAGGGGTTCAACACACAATTTTCGGGTCTACAGTCATTATTTTTATTCTCATTACTATCAACATTATTATTTTTATCATTTCGCTGATTTTTATGAAGCATGTTTTTGAGTAGATTTTTTTACGCTGATAAGGAAAAAATAGAATAGAATACACATACAAATATAATAACATTGTGATAATAATAATAATAACTTTAAGTTGCCAGAAAGGGGGGTGGGGTAGATTAGCAATAATTTAGCAGGGTTTCTTAATGTTTGAGCAGTAACATATTTTTCTCCTTTGTACTTTAATCAGTTATTTTCTGTTGCAGTGTTGACTATACATAACATATTTAACAGGAAATTTTGGCTAATTTAAGGACCATAACTTTCAAGTGATTTGGATAATTTTTCTTTTTATTGAACTTGACCTTGATTTTATACCACAATACTTTTTTTAGCAATTTCAGTAAAAAACTGAAGAAAAAAATGTTTGTGTAAGAGAGCGGACAAAGCTAAAATGACCAATTTTGACCAAATTCAAGGGGCAAAACTCTGAAGTGCCTTAAGCGATTTAGCTGGTTATCGCACCTGGCCTGGATTATATGCCTATAAACATTTTAGCAAGTATGGTAAAGATCCGAGGAAAGCTGTGTGAATAAGAGAGCGGACAAAGCTAAAATGTCAAAGTTTGATTTATTTAAGGGTCGTAACTCTGAAGTGCCTCAAGCGAATTGCTAGTTATCGGACTTTGCCTATATTTTATACCTATATACGTTCTCAACAAGTTTAGTGAAGATCCGATGAAAACTATTTGAGATAGTGAACGGACAATGCTAAAATGGTCCAATTTTGATTTATTTAAGGGTCAAAACTCTGAAGTGCCTTAAGCGATTTGGCGGTTATCGAATTTGGCCTAGATTTGATACCTACAAACATTGCAAGCAAGTTTGATCCGATGAAAATTATATGTGTTCGAGAGCGGACAAAAGAAGAGAGTGACGGACAGCAGACCATCTAACTGACAGAGCGATAACTATAGGGCACCCACACCAAGTTGTGGGTCCCTAAAAATAACTATTGTGAATATTATCAATATCATAGGCTAACCCTAGGCTTCGTAGGTATAATTTTCTTTGAATCTGTAAAGAAATAAATTTCGCTGGTATATATGTTCTAGAAAACGGTTTCGTGATTACTTTTCGTGTATAAACCCTTCACGATATCAACAAATATTAACCCCCGCTTTTTTATTACTGTGAAACATTAATTTTCGTGGGACAAATTTTCGTCGAATTCGCCGAGTTTTAACCACGAATGTTAATCCCCAAGAAAACGTGTCTCTTATTTAGACCACACGTTTTTAGAACATAGATCCACGAAAAAATGTACCCACGAAATACCCTGAGGTACATATTCAACGAAATTTAATGTCAACGAAAATTAACGATTAAACAGTCAATGATGTATTGGTTCGGCAATACTCGATATAAGTCGCTTATTCCCTGATTTGAACTGACCAATCAGTGACTAGGGAAAATCTCAAATGTATGTTTATTTTCCATTGAACAATGTGAAGATACTCCACCAGAGCATGTACATTAGATATGCAGGGAATTAAGGTTGATTTTCGCTGGTTTACGAGTCATTTCGTAGTAAAATGCTCAATGGAAAACATTGAAAAAATAAAATAAATTTTGAAAAATAAGAACAAACCTTTTTTTTTTCCGAAACTCGACAACACTTACCTTTTTTTTTTCGAAAAAATATATATAGAAATCCATATCAAGACTATGTTATACTATGTTATACATGTAATTTTACATCATCTCCATACGTCTAAAATTGCTACATGTCCAGATAATAGGATGTGATTTTTATTTGCTTTACGGCGTCTCCGTGCGTTAAAAATGTAATGTTGTTAACATATTATTATGAAACAACTCTGTTAACGCGTGAATTAATACGTTCACACAGAGCATCTTTATTAGTCAACATTGTCAAGACTATTTAAAGGTAACATACAAGGTATGTCGTATCACAATACCGCGGTATAACCTACTATAACTTCTTAGGTAAAGTGCGATTTCCGCTCGAAAATGATAAATGTATAATGCGCGTACATATAACTATTATTACTATTTGAGGATATGCAAACTGAAATGGCAAATTTCATTAGAGGGCGTTTACTACAATTATTTTTCTTTAAAGTATTTTTTAATTTTCAAGTATGTACATGTTTTGCTGAATACATAAATTGATAATATACCGAGCTTTTCAAGTAGAAGACACACACACAATCTGTTAAATGGTTTAACCCTTTCCCTCATAGAGGATACCATGAAAAGACCTATGTGAACAGCATAAAACCAGATCAACCTGCAAGTAACCAGCAGGCTGATCAGGTTTTATGCTGTTCGCTGCTCCTCAGTGGTCTGGAAATGAGGATTTTGTAATTAAATTTGAGCTTTGAGTTCGGCTTTCTGCAGATCAGGCTTTATGTGGTACCTATTGAGTGCGTCAAAATGAGTCTATAAGAGGGAAAGAGTTAAATATCCACCGGTGTTTAATTGATACAAAAAAATGGAATATAAATATTTGATTTTTTTGGAAAAGGGAGAGATAAAACAGCCTCATTTTCTTACATTTTTTTATTTTCTTTTAACAGAGAATCCTTCAAAAGTTTGTTTTTAATATTTCATGTATGTATTCATTAAAGGTTGCTTGATAAAAAAAAATGAAAAAAAATGTATGGGTCACCAAGTTTAGTTAGCAGTTACTGAGCTGTTTCTATAGTAACAGGTATGCGTTTTCTCTTTCTCGACGAACTGAACAATATTTTTTCATTTGCAATTTATATTCTTCTCGTTCGCATAGAATGTTTTTTATACTAGTATGACTTAATAAAAATGACGTAGATTTCCTTTCCTGGCGAAATAACCATTACAGCGCAGAAGCGCAGACATTGCAACAGCGTACATCTGAAAATTGCGAATATCCGAAATAGGTTACACATTACCTTCCAGACGAAAAACTAACGTGTTTCGTTACTTCGTCTTACAAAATATAGCGATGGTAAATTTAAGTAGACGCCCTTTCCGTTATAGAGCGAGCGTGCATACTAAGCAACAACGTTGAAATAAATTACCTTAATTAATGCGCAGATGTTCTACTCATCCTTTCATTATATATGATTTAAAGGACCAAACATATTTCTATACAAAATTGATATATGTATTATCAATTTACATTTTCAAAAAAAAAATGTTAACAACTCACGCATTAGCTGTATCAGCGGCAAGCTAAAGGGGGGCTTCCTACAAACTTAAGTGACTTCGACATCGTGTCCAAAGGATCAAGACGAGACATACAGTAAAGAAAAGCAGTTATACATTTATAATGTCAATATTTACTTTACATCTGGCCATGAGCAGCATGCATGAAATCGAGGACACCACAGACGCTTAGCAATCACACACATACGCGCGCACACACGTGCGCACACACACACACACACACACACACACAAAATGGTTGCTGGTGTGCATAATCTCAACTGTTCCATGTCAATAATTATTATCACCTATATGTCAAAGCGACACCACATTAATGGCTGATGTCAAAATCTTATTGTCAACTTATTAGATTTTAATGTACCTCATCAAACAGGGGCGTCCACTGCGGCGTCAGTTATTCAAATTGAACGCTAACTAGGTTCACGTGGGCTTACACCTACAAACATCATCGTCATCATCATCAGCCGCGATATTACTATCGTGTTAAGGGCCAACCCTAAAGTTTTTAACCTTTTCTCCTTAAAAAATTTATTTCCTTTTTATGTACTTTTCGCATCATTCTATGTGAACTGCGCGATTCTGATTGGATGACATTATCCAAGATGGCAGCGCCCTTGGTGTACGCTCGGACCGTCATATATTTTTTCCATTGAAAATTTCTCACAAGGCAAAAACTTTGAGGAGCCTCCGTTGCCGAGAGGATAACGTTGCTGACTTTAACACTCACACAGCCCCTCACCGCGTGGGTTCGAATCCCAGCAGGGTCATTCGGATTTTCATGTGAGGAAGCCTTCCAGCAGGCTTGCGGTAGGTCGGTGGTTATATCCGGATGCCTCCGTGCATTCGGGGTCTTCCTCCACCTGTAATTAGCTGGACGTCGCTATATGACTGAAATACCGTTGAAGCGACGGTAAACTCAAATATTCAAGTCAAGTCAAGTCAAGTCACTTTGAATGTTTTGTGCTGTCTGATAGGAAGCTAGCTCAGTTTTATATAGTAAGTTTAAGTTTGTGCCATAGGGAGTTAGATGTTTTGATGACTTGTCATTTTGTCAAACTTACTATAAGAAATGTGAAGATGACTTGTTTACTAGCAATTTCTTCAACATATCAATATTTAATTGATTTTTAAAAACACGTTTAAAACTAAATTCAACCATTTCCTATAGTTAATTACAATAAAAATCATGAATAGGAAAAACAACGATATATTTAAACATTTTAGTCCATTATATAATCATATTAACATCAAATGAAATATCTGTAACTTCAACCTAAATCTAATTACATGTACATATTTTGAATGCTCTATTGGCTTAAAGCAAGGCGTGGTTATCTCCCCTTTATTTTTTTCTCTATTTTTAAAAGACTTGGAGTTATTTTTAATGGAAAACATTAATTCAGGATTGTCTATTGATGATATTACATTTATTTTATTATTATTTGCTGATGATATGGTTATTGTTAGTAAGTCACCACCGTTTACAAAATAGTTTAAATATGTTAAAAGAATATTGTAGCTCATGGTGTTTAGAAGTAAACCCAGATAAAAGTAAAATAGTTGTTTTTAGAAAAAGAGGGCCCGTTAAAGCAAAAAAAAGGTTAATTTGAAACAGTAAATAATTTTAATTATCTTGGTACTATTTTTAATTATACCGGAAGTTTCGTACACAACCAGGAAATGTTGGCGGGTAAAGGTTTAAAGGCTCTAAATACATTGATGGTGAATATTAGTTCAAAATTGATTAAACCTAGTACTGTTTGTCAATTATTTGACGCATTTGTTGGCTCTGTCCTAAGTTATGGGTGTGAAATATCAGGATTTGGTAAAGGTAAAACATTAGAAAGAATTCACTTAAAATTTTGTAAATGGTTATTATGTGTCAAACAATCTACTTGTACTATGTCGATTTATGGTGAATTAGGTAGATTTCCTTTATTTATTAATAGACATGTTAGAATAATAAAATATTGGCTGAATACCTTAGATAGTAATAATATAATAATTATAATAATTCTTTATTAAATGACTGTAATAGAGGCAAGAGGAATTGGGCCTTTCAGGTTAAAGATTTATTGGACAAAAATGGTTTCTCACATGTTTGGCTTAATCCAAATAGTATCGATCGTAAATCATTTTATTTATTATTTAAAGAAAGATTGATTGACCAATTTAAACAGGCTTGGTTTACAACTATATTTAATGGCGAATCCTTTCGCCCATATTAATCTATTAAAACATGTTTTGATTATGAATTTTATTTGGATAAGTTACCAAGAATTTATCGAATATTTCTTTCAAAGTTAAGACTTTCGTCACATAATTTACAAGTTGAAGCTGGTAGGTACGGTGCAAATAGAGTTGAATATTGCCAAAGATATTGTAATATTTGTAGAAATGGAGATATTGAAGACGAATTTCATTTTGTATGTGTTTGTAATGTTTATAATGATTTACGTAAGTTATATTTGAAAAGACAATACTATGTTAAACCTAGTGTTTATAAATTTATTAATATTATGAAATCTAAGAATAAAACAATTTTGCTAAATTTAGGTAAATTTATTAAACATGCTTTTACTTTACGTAATACCATTTTATCTGTTAATGAAACATAAATTGTGTATTTTTGTTCTGCACATCTCTCTATCTTTGTATTTTATTTAGACAGTAGCATTATGTAAGCCGTGCGTTCATACCGAATACTTGAATTGATTAAAAAGATTTTATTTACGATACTATAATTTTTTCTGTAATTATTTTGTTCTGTGATAGCTATGTTGACTGCATTGTGCTTTGTATAGCATTTTGTTCATCCTCACATTATTATTGTATGAAGTAATCTACATACAAATGTATATTTATTTAGAACTTGAATATTTTTTGCTTAGTTGTTTGATACATGTACTCTCTCTCTCTCTCTTTCTCTCTCTTTATAGTTGCCATCGTAGACCATGGCATGTGACTTTTGTTGTTTTGTTATTAAAATCATTGGATCATGTAACAAAAAACATGTATATGTTTACGTTACTAAATAAAATATTTGAATCTTAAAAAAAAAAAAAATCTTAAAAGGAGAACTAAATGTTCTGTTTTTTAATTAAATGTACCTTTTAAAGATGAAGAAGTTATTAAAGCATGTAAAAACTTGAATACAGGGAAATCTGCAGGATCTGATTATCTGCTAAATGAGTTCTTTAAAAATGGGTCATGTTGTAATGTATTTGTGCATGTGTTGTGTAGTTTGTTTAATAAGTTATTTGATTTAAGATATTTTCCTTCAGATTGGACTGAAGGTTTAATTGTACCATTACATAAAAAAGGGGATATCAATGAAACGGGTAATTATAGAGGGATAACATTGTTAAGTACTTTTGGGAAATTACTCACTAAGATTTTAAATGAAAGATTAAATAAATGGGCTGAAAATTATCATGTATTAATTGAAGCACAGGCAGGATTTAGAAAACATATGGGTACAGTTGATAACATTTTTGTTTTACATAATGTTATCATACACTTGTTAAATAACAATAAAAGGTTATATGCAAGTTTTGTAGATTTACAAAACTTTTGACTACCTTGTTAGGATGTAATTTGGTTTAAATTAATATTAAGGGTTAAATAAAAATTAAAATTTTTTTACTCTCACCATTTTTATTTTCGATGTATCTTAATGATATTGAAGAGCATTTTATGTTAAATGGTTTTGATGGGGTGGATTTAGATATATTAAAAAATTTCTTTTGTTGTATGCAGATGATATTGTTATAATGTCAGAAACAGAAGATGGTTTACATAAAGGTCTTTCATTATTAGAGGAATACTGTGATAAATTGAAATTAAGTGTTAATACATCAAAAACTAAAGTTATGATTTTTAAAAAAGGCGGAAGAGTCAGAAATAATATAAATTTCTTATACAAGGGAGAAATACTTGAAATTGTTGATAGTTTTACATATTTTGGTATAGTATTTACATCTGGGGGCTCATTCCATACGACTTTTGAATATTTGTCTGGACAGGCTTTAAAAGCTGTTTATAAACTACAGTCTGAATTAATTAAGTTTCCTGGTCAACAGTTGAATATAAATTAGATTTGTTTGATAAACTTATTCTTCCTATACTAAACTATGGTTCAGAGTTATCAGGTTTACATGTAAGTACACAATTAGAGAAGATACATTTGAATTATTGTAAAAAAATTATTAGGAGTTAGAAATCAAACGCAAAACAATATTGTATATGGGGAATTAGGGAGAACATCATTAAAGGTAAAAAGAGCAGTGAATGTAATTAAATATTGGTTAAAATAAGTACAGTTGGAGAATATCAAGTATGTGAAAATTATATATGAATCAATGCTTAGAGAATTAGACAATGGTACAGATAAAAGAACTTGGGTAAAAAGTGTTAGAGGTATATTACAAGATTTAGGTTTTAATGATGTGTGGTTAAACCAAGGAGTTGGGAATGTAAATGTGTTTATTTCTCTTGTAAAAGTAAGACTGAAAGATATTTTTATACAGAACTGGTCTTCAGAATTAGGTAATTCATCTAGAGCACGAAGCTATAATTTATTTGCAGATTTTAAATTTCAGCCATACTTAAAGTATATAAATATTGAAAATTTTAGATTTGCATTAACACGTTTAAGAACATCATCTCATCGCTTAGAAATAGAAACATGAAGGTGGCATAAACCAAAAGCTCTAATTTATGAAGAAAGAAAATGTAAATATTGCTCACTACTAGAGGATGAATTTTTTTTTTTAACCTTATGAATTAAGAAAAAAATATATAAAAAATATTATTGGATAAGACCAAATGTCCCAAAGTTTATTGAATTAGTATCTTCAGAAAACAAAAAGACCATAAGAAATTTATCCATGTAGTATTATTCATTTGAATTGAGAAATAATGTTTTATATAACTGACTAAATATTGTTTATTCATTTGAATATTATTATAAATGAACTACCTATTGGCTGTTTTTGAATATTGTGTGTGTGTGTGTGTGTGTGTGTGTGTGTGTGTGTGTACGCGCGTGCCTGAGAGAGAGAGAGAGTTTAGAGAGAGAGAGTGAGTTTGGAGGGAGAGAGAGAGAGAGAGAGTTTGGAGGGAGGGAGAATGAGAGAGTTTGTTTATATGATGGTTTTGTTAATTCTGTGTACTCAGGGGCCTATGGCCTACATGTATTCTGAAATAAACTATAAACTATATAAATCAGAACGGCAGCCCATTTTACATAATTAATGATCTACTTCTATAAAAAAAAGTAGCATTTCAATTGTCTGTAATTAACCTAAAGTAGTTCACGCGTAATTTTGCATGAAAGCGTGTTAGGTTTTTCCTAGAGCATTTCTTAACTTTGAAATAGAAATCAACATTCAAATATCTAAAACAACAAGTACCTTGTCAAGTTCTACACTTAAGTAACAGTAGATAGTGTATATAAATCGGGTCCTAGGGAATGACAGTCAGGTTCATGACCCTAATTCCGGATTGTTTTGTAACAAACAGAGTGCGAATTCGATTGTCTTACTACCGACTTTAGTTGTAGTAGAGTGTGTGGAGGTCTTGCGTCATATGGCTTTTGCCTTTTTTGCATCAATAATTAAGAATCAGACAATTATAACATTGATGAATATTTAGTTCGCAGATCATAAGACAAAAGTAAACTTAATAACAACAGAAGAGACTGTTCTGTCCTTATTAACAACGGTATGCTTTTATTAGAACTATGTAAACAAACTGGTTTAAGAATATAGGGTCAGATATGACCGGTACATACACATATATTAGTAATAGGGGATCGAGCGTAATTGATTGCGTTATCACTACAAAAAATATGTTTCAATATGTGGACTTTTTTATTGTCAAAAAGACATATAGTTTGTCCGATCATTGTGTCCTTGACTTTTTGCTTGTATTTAGAATGTAGAACTTTGTTGATCTTCTTGAAAAAGACAATGTCAGTGATTGTGTAGAAAAGAAGTATGTATGGAAGCAAGGATATTTTCATGACGGAACTAGCTGAGGAGTATGTAATCAATGATTTACACACTTTAGATTTAAACAATGAGAATTCAAATTCAGGAAATAAAGTGGTCTAGATATGCATATTAATTAATTCTTTATATACGGAAAAAGTATACTTGTTCCTTTTCAATAAAATATTTGATATCGGATACGTTCCAGTCAGTTGGTGTGAAGGGTAAAAAATACCACAGTGACTACATAAGAAGCGTAATTTAAACGACGAGAAGAACTATAAAAGTACAATAAAACATGTATTAAGCGGTTAGTCGAGAGAACGAAAGAAAGAGACCGCTTAACAGAGGTGGCCACTACATGAAGGTCATATAGCAAAATGTCATAGTTAGGTAACATTAAAACTGACCGCTAAATACAGATTGGCCGCTTCATACAGGTGGTCGCTAATACAGGTTAAACTGCATAACGCTTCTCAGTACACTGGGTAAACTTTTTAAACGTGTTAAATAATAAATTGGTTGACTTGGCAGAGCAGTACAGTATTTATATAGAGGCCCAAGTGGGGTTTCCTTCAAACATGGGAACAGTCGATAAAATTTTTGTTCTCCGTGGATAAATACACATTTTTAAAAGCAAGGAAAACAATCATATTGTGCATCTTAAGACTTTTCCAAGGCATTATATTATATTGTAAAGGATATCTTATGGGCTAAATTTATCAAAGTGTGTTGGAGAAAAATACAGATATCATTAAATCAATTATAGTTCTGTAAATCAAGAGATAAATATTTAAATTGATTAAGTCATCACTTTGATTGTATGTTTGGTGTTCGAAAAGTAAAGTCTTAATTGCCTTTTCTATTTTCCATGTTTTTGAATGATATTAAACATGCATTTATATAAAAGGTGTTCTGGAGGTAGTGATGTTGATACATTTAAGCTATTCTCGACTCTGTTCGCTGATGATAGTCATATTTGAAAAAAAATAAATAGATAAATTAATAAAGAGAGAGAGAAAGAGATTAATTACAAGCCATTTTGAAATAATTATCAGTATATTGTAAACGTCGACAATTTTAACACCAATAAACAAAAAATATGATTTTCAGGAAAGGAGGGCGCTTGTTAATGGATAATGATAATTCCTTTTATGACGGTCAAGGTCTAGAAGTAGTGAGTAATTGAAATTATCTCGTATTAGTTTTTATCAACAAGCGTTTTTATTTCTCTAATGTACAAAACACCATCTCTGGACAAGCGCTGAAAACAATTTCTAAATGAATATATATATATATATATATATATTCACACACATCCAGAAACTTTTTTTGTAAAGTGGTATCTTAAATTTTGTTTGTTTGATTGATGGGTTTAACGTCCCACCGACAGTATTTCAGTCATTTGGTGACGGTGTCTACTTGAGACATATAGTGCTGCCACACTGCAGTATCACACCGTAGACATGTGGCATGATACCACACCTAGTCACATTATCCTGGCATCGGGCCAACCAGTCCTGCAACTACCCTTATATGCTGAGCAAGGGAGCTATACCAGTACCATTTTTTACGACTTTGGTATGTCGCGGCCGCGGATCCAACCCACGACCTCCCGCTCCCGAGGCGGACGCTCTAACCACTTGGCCGCCGGGGGCGGTCTCTTCAATTTTGAATTACGCTAGTGAAATATGTGGATTTATGCAAGGAAATGCTACCGAAAGAGTCCATCTACATTTTTGTAAAATAAAAGCAATATTTAAAATGACTTTATTTTTGGGAAGTTGGGAAGAAAAATTACCAATGTATACGTTATTAAAAATATTGAATATTATTAAACACTGGGCAAAAGTGTCATCTAGATGATAACAAGTTTAAAGTTGGAAAGTTAATCTGATGCTTAAAAATGAAAGTGATGTATACCCAGGTAAGAAAAATTGATGTATTTTAATGGAACATTTCATAATGTGATCTTGGTTTTTATGATGTCTGGCTTTTTCTTTTAAATGGACATGTTCTGTTACATAAAAGAAAGACAAACGTATCATTTAATTTAAGGATGGAATGGTAGGATACAAAAGTTTAGTAGTTCACATTTATATAAGCACATTTCCTTTTTCAAATTTCAGTCATATCTAAATATTTGTCATATTACAAAATTTAGATATTGTTTAATCAGATTAAGATTATCGATCCACACATAGATTAAATGTTGAAACTGGCAGAACGGCTAAGCATAATTCAGTCCCATTCATAGATAAAAAATATGTAATACTTGCAATGTATTACGGGATGAATATACATGTAATTTCTTCCTAGAATGTAACTTATATACCGATTTAAGAAACAATTCCTTATATAGACATCGTCTTATCATTATGTGTAAATCTGTAGAGTTACTTTCAAATGTAGATCAAATTATTGTAAGCATATAGTATATATAATGAGTATGTTTGTAATGCTTACAAAGCAAGACAAAATCAGCTATTTGCGAGTAATGCTTAACCTTTAAATGTAATTACGACTTGATAATAAATAAGCACATATTTAAAAACATTTGTGTTATCCTAAATTTGGTTTCGATAAGGAAACAATTGTATGGAGAGGAACATTTGCTTAAATTTATATATTATCTTATATACTAGTTGTTATTATAAAGCTTTTGCAGAATAAATATTGTGAATAATGTTTAACGCTAATGTTATATTAGAGTACGTAGTATCTGTTTAAAAGTTATTATTATTAATTATTAAGGGTCCATACGTTATCCCAAATTTCATTTCAATATGGTAAGAAGTGTATGGGGATTTACTTTTACTTATGTATGTGCCGTTCATGCAAGATGGCTTCTTATTATTGTTTACACTTTATATATTTGTATGATAAGTGATAAGATTAAGTATCCATGGTTTTAGACATTCGACTACATTCAGTCTTCCTGTATACATCACAATAATAGATATGATATGCATGGCTGTCTCTTTTAAATGTTATTTTTTATGAAAGTAAAGATAAATTTGAGGTAAAAATAATTGTGTTGAAGATATGGAATTAGCATTTGTACTTAAGTTATTTGTATGTGTGTAGCTGTATTTTTATTTTTTATATACAAAGTCATTCGATTACTGGTAGTACATATTTTCACACATTATTTAAGTATTTTGCATTTGTTACTTGAATTAAAAAATCAAGACCAAAAATTTTATGGGTCGTTGATCTTCTGGAATATATAAATAAAATCTAATCTATGCTGACCCATACAATGGAACTATACCTGTACCATTTTACGACTTCGGTAGGTCGATCTCAAACTCCACACAGTGATCTCCCTTGCAAGCGAATAAAAAATCACTGCCGTCACAAATGTCACGTGATGACGGTAAACTAACAAAATGGCGTCTCCGTCTGCTGTCGCAACAAAAATATTTTTTAAAATGATATATTTTTTTTATCACGAGGCGATAATTGATGTTTATTAAAGAATACATACTTAGGGAAATGACAATCGCAGAAAAAAAAATAAAAAAAAAATATATATATATATATATTAAATAAAGAAAAAATAGCTAAATTTTGTTAATTTTTACTTGTGGTGGCAGTGGTTATCTACAACTGTAAAGGGAGGGAACTACTGCGTGAAGTTTGGGTCGACCCCACGACATCATGATATCCGGGAGGACGTTCTTTCTAATCTCCGAAATGGACCGGTTTTATGTTCCGTACGAAAAAAAATGTAAAATAGAATTGAAACTGTCTTCTCTTAAGTATGGGAAATATGTAAGCGATTCCAAATGTATGAATGTCATCGCTCGGTGAAAATGAACATATTTGATATTTCAGTCAATCTCGAATTGGTGTCATATATGATAAAAACCAAATCATTTATTCATATTTCATTTTCAATTTATGGATCAGAAATGCCAATATGTCGGTTGAAGGAGTAATGTTAAGGAACATTTTAATAGTTTTTATTATTATTATCACACATGTCCAATTTATATACCATGATCCCTGCAGTAAGTGGTCGTACGGACCATTCTGCGATCTGACGGGGCAGGTATTACAATGGGACAACTTCAACTGTCATACGACTACACCCACCACCATACCGTTCTCAACCATTCCTGGTCCAGGAAACCACTATATAGGTTGAACCCGTAATACAAGATTCAAAACCGTGCTTTAAAATTGTATGAATTTTCAGAGTACATGTACTTGCTTTTAATAGAACATATTTTTTTTTATCTTTGTTCTAATATGTGAGTTGTGTTCATATGAAAAGCAGCTATAAAAGTAGGAAGTCTAATTAGCATTAAAATTTTGTTATCTATGCAGCAGATAATATATAAAAATGAAAATCGAAGAAATATTCATTTTGTCTTATCTTGCGTTATCATCAGTAAATAGGTCGAAGTTGCGGTATGACAGGCTACGACGAAAATTAATATATAATTTAGAATGAATAGATAATCAACTTTACGGATATATATTTTAAAACAAGCACACAACTATTAAGGTTAGCAACAAAGACATATAGTGATACTAATTTGAACTTACATCGTATATTCATGATATTGTTTTCAAGGTTGTGACACGGGTTTACCAAAAAGTAAGTTTTCTAAGAGCAATATATATATATATATATATATATATATATATATATATATATATATATATATAAAAGAGAGAGAGAGAGAGAGAGAGATTTGTCGGCGTTTTTAATCAAATATGCGATACACGTAAACCATCATAACAGTCACGGCTGTGCGGGGATCTACGGTCTTCTGATATATCTACGCGATTTTGGTTGTTCGTTATTTCTGTTTTTTCACTTTCAGTAATCTGAGAAATCTTTTTATAATATCCCGTTCAGATGGCGACGTTGTGGGACTGGACGGCGGGGTGGTCGGATACTCGGTAGTTGTGGGCGTGGTTTTACAATTGAAATTATCCCACGCAAGGACGTTCCCAGAATCATCACAATAGTAGCCGTAGCACCAATTTGAAGATGGGTCATAACCTTCTGAAATCTGTGTATTGGGTGGGTACCACTTTCCATTTAGTCTGCAGCCCGAGGGTGGGGTTGTTGTGGGCGTGGTCGGTGGGCTGGTGGTGGTTCTGCTCGTGGTGGGCTTACAGTTGAAGTTGTCATAGTAGAGAATCTCACCATTCTCGGAACAGTAGGACCCGTAACACCAGTTGCTCTCGGGGTCATACCCCTCACCTGTAATGGAAATACCAAGTTTGATAGGGCCTAAAGGTTCTGTTTGTTTGCTTAGTTCCAAAGCCCTACAGACGGTAAATCCCTACCGAGGATCGAATCCAGTCTTTTAGAGGCGATTATGCAGATTTAGATATTGGTTAAAGTTTTCTTTCTTTTTTTAAGAGAGAGGGGGGGGGGGGGATATTGATATTTTCATGAAGTGACCTCATTATTGAAATGACACGTATAAAAATGTATTAGAATACATGTTACTGTAATCTCATAAATTCTAGTTTTTATTGCGGTTCCGTGACCATTTGAAATAAAACAGAAAATACCAAGTGTTCTATACTCTGATTAAATTCGCATGGGGTCTTTGTTGATGTATTCGAATATTGTAAAAAAATGAATTAAAGCGAGTCGAGCCCCACCAAGCACATACATACATACATACATACATAATGATAATGTAATGACATGGACATTTGATACATATTACAGTTTACTGAGTCTGTGTACATCAGTGTCTGTATCAGACGTAAAAAATATTTCATTTTTATTATTCTAGCCATAAGTGGTAACGAGTGGCATTCTTCGCATTAGGTAAGAGTTAACTCACCGTTTGTACAATTATTTTATTTGTGAGGAATTGACAGTTGTTGTATTGTTAAAACACATGTATTAGGGAATGAATCAAGCAATCAGTTTCATGTTACATCCATCAACCATTTGTGTCTGCTAATGCACTATTTGTTTACATGAGGAATTAAATAATGTTAGGTTTTACTCTTCTGACTGAAGAGTTGATAATATAATCGTTGTCATCATCAACTTTGTATAAAAGTATTATAAGTTGAGAAATTTTAGGAAATTTAGGAAATTTTGATTATTAGTTTGAAAAGTATTGATCCAATAACCTGTTGGATCCAACCGCCTGTTGGAAATATCCAAAAGCCTGTTGGAAATATCCGAAAGTCTGTTGGAAATATCCAAAAGCCTGTTGGAAATATCCAAAAGTCTGTTGGAAATATCCAACCGCTTCTTGGATTTCCAACAATGTGTTGGGAATTTGACGTCATTTTGTGTTGGATCACGCGCTTGTTGGATATTTTGTACATAAGCTGCTTTTCCCATCAATCAGGGTCTTTCGAATTCTCGCGTTGATACAGGTCACGTCGCCATTTTCTTTGATTTTTATTTTTATTTTCTCTTTAGTTACGGCTTTCCGCAAACCTGCGGAAAACGTATAGGGTTTGTTATTACGGCTTTCCGCAACCTGCGGAAAACGTATAGGGTTTGTTATGTTTATTCTTATTATTATTATTTTTATTCCTTTTTTTCCAACCAAATCTAAGAGTTAATTTCAGTAAGTTGTCAGTGTCTAAGCAACATGTTAATTAAATTGCATCGACAAAAAAGTATAAATTTTTAAATTCAATAATTTTCAATGACGTCAATTGACGTCAGCTTCAAATGTTTGTTCGCGCTCTAGAGTCTTTATTTTTTGATATTTTATCTTGATATTTTCACAGAAGATGTATGTTATGATGTAGATGTACACCTTGTTTTTCAATTTTTTAAATTCGAAAAATTTAAGAATTTATGGCAAAACTGAGTTTCGAACTTTGGTCCTAAAACTATTATTTAATGTTACAAAGGCTACTGATGAGATAGAAGCATGAAAATTGGAAAGCTTCTTGGCCCAGAGGTCTACTTTCTTTTCTCTGAAAGATTTCCTTTTAAGTCACGTGGTTATGACGTCATTTAAAGGACAAAATCCTATTTTTCAAAGAATTCCCTCGCTCTGGCATCATACATTTTGAGTCAATTTTAATGAAATTGAAACTGCAGCGATAAAAAAGTATCTTTTTATACATTCAATCATTTTCAATTTTCATTGGCGTCATATGACGTCAGATTTGACGTCAGCTTCAATAGTTTGTTCGCGCTCTAGAGCCTTCAATATTGGTCCGATTATCTTGATATTTTTATAAAAGATGTATTTTAGGATGTAGATGTCACCTTGGCATTTAAAATTCCAAACTCTAAAAGATTAAGATTTCATGGCAATACCGAGTTTCGAACTTTGGTCAAAAATTAAATTTAAATGTTACAAATCCTCCTGATGCGTTACAAACATGAAAAGTGGACAGCATATCGGCATTGAAGTTTACATTCCATTTTCTGAATGATTTTCTCTTTAGTCACGTGGTTATGACGTCATCAAGAAGACAAAAAAATTTTTTTAAAGATTTCTTTCGCTCTGGTATTATGAATTTAAAGTCAACCTTAATTATATCTTCAGAATTGATAGAGTTAAAATTGAAGTGATGCATACTGCAAGAAATGTTTGTTTTGTCACGTGATTATGACGTCATGCATACTTGAGCAATAATTATTTTGAAAAATCATATAAAATCGCCAATTAGACCAATGAACTTAAACTTTTCAAAAATGTCTAAACTTAGTACGTTCATAAGGTCTTGAAAATTTCAAGTGATTACGTCATCAAACATGGCAGATATTGATGTTTGATGGAATGCCTATTTGAAAATGTGAAAACAAACCTGTTCGTATTCTCGAAGATACTTTTTCTTCTTGATTAATAGAACGTTAACTGAACATGTCCATGCAAAAAGATATTTTTCTTCAGTCTCTTGATTTTGACGTCGATAAAATATAAAAACCATTCATTTCAATACGTATTCGCGCTCCAGCGTCATGAGTATTGATGCCAATCTTAAGCATACCTTAAAGAATTTATGTTGTGTAACTTGTTTATGACAACATTGATGTGTAAGGAAAATATATTAAAAAGATCAAACATTGTATATATTAACTTTAAATAAGTAATAATGCCGTACCTTAACATGAGCAAAAAGTCCAGAAAATTTCAAGTGATTACGTTATCAAACATGACTTATTCATGTTTTTCGTAAAAGGGCTAATTCATGGAAATCTATTAATTTGCAGAAAGAAATGTAAGTGGTCATTGGGTTGGTTGAGCAAGATCCGATTGTTCTTTTGCAGGAATGAATGCCTGCGTTGAATAGTGAATTGCGATACGTTTTTTTTTTTTGAGTAAATGAGTCGCATTTACGATGAATTAGTATAATTATACTAGAGCCAGAAAACCTATACGGATATCTTATTGCATTTGCTATCACGGCTTTCTGCAAACCTGAAGAAAATGACAAATACATGTATATCTTCCTATCGATTTTTTATGTTCTCTAAATGTTTAACGGTTTCTTTTTCTAAATCTGTAAAAATAAGCAAATATACAAAGCAAATGAATAGTTGAAAGTTTCAAGACTTTTATAATGTTAATTACATAGAAATAAGAAATTATTTTCATTATTTTGCTTACACCTCTGCCTTTGTTTCCATCTAATTTTGCAAATGTAAAACTCAATCAATTTAAAGGTTGAATTCTTCTTCTTATTATTATTATTATTATTCCAAACTAATCCAAGAGTTATTTATATATGTTACCAATGACCAAGCAACATGAAAATTAAAATGCTTCGACAAAAACGTATAAATTTTTAAGATAAAGTGTTTCAATTTTCAATGACGTCAAATGACGCTTTAGAACCTTCAATTCTAGTTCGATTATCTTGATATTTTCACAGAAGATGTATTTTACGATGTGAATGTGCACCTTGCATTCAAATTTCCTAATTCGTAAATGTAAAGATTTCAAGGCAAAACCGAGATTCGAAATTTGGTCCAATGTTACAAAGCCCCCCGATGCGTTAGAAGCATGACAATTGGAAGCATATCGGCATAGAGGTTTACATTCTTTTTTTTCTGAATGGTTTTCTCTTAAGTCACGTGGTTATGACGTCATTAAAAGAAAAGAAAAAAAAACACATTTTTTTTTAACATTTCTCTCGCTCTGGTATCATGAATTTTGAAACAACCTTAATTATATCTTCAGGATTGATAGAGTTAAAATTGAAGTGATGCATACTGCAAGAAATGTTTGTTTTGTCACGTGATTATGACGTCATGCATACTTGAGCAATAATTATTTTGAAAAATCATATAAAATCGCCAATTAGACCAATGAACTTAAACTTTTCAAAAAGGTCGAAACTTAGTACGTTCATAAGGTCTTGAAAATTTCAAGTGATTACGTCATCAAACATGACAGATATTCATGTTTGATGAAATGCCTGCTTGAAATTGTGAAAACCAACCTGTCGAAGATATTTTTCCTCTTTTGATTAATAGAACGTTAGCTTAATATGTCCTTTCAAAAAAGATATTTTTCTTTAGTCGCGTGATTTTGACGTCGATGAAATATAAAAGTCATTCATTTCAATTTGTATTCGCGCTCCAGCGCCATGAGTGTTGATGCCAATCTTAAGCTACTTTAAGGAAGTTACGTGTGTGTCACTTGTTTATGACAACATCGATTTGCAAGCAAAATATATTAAAAGATCAAAATATTGGATATATTAACTTTAGATAAGTAATATTGCCGTACCTTAACATGCGCAAAAAGTCCAGAAAATTTCAAGTGATTACGTTATCAAACATGACTTATTCATGTTTTTCGTAAAAGGGCTAATTAATGGAAATCTATTAATCTGAAGAAAGAAATAAAAGTGGTCATTGGGCTGGTTGAGCAAGATCCGATTGTTCTTTTGCAGGAATGAGTGCCTGCGTTAAATAGTGAAGTGTGATACGTTTTTGAGTAAATGAGTCGCATTTAAGATGAATTAGTATACTTATACTAGACATATTTATGCAATACACTAATAAAAAAGTGGATATTTTACGACAGTTTCAATGAGGGCAAAATTGAACGTTTTTCTTGTGTCATTGTAAAGATGTACCTTGTACGGGCGCGTTTTGTGGCTTTGACAAACATAGTAGATCTAGACCAAGAATAATAGTGTTACTCAGATTCAACACAGTAACTAACACAGTCAGTGCGACAAGACAAAACTTTAATATAACATTTACATTAATAAAAAAATAAATTTGATGATAAATATTCATCAGGTAACTTGGTAAAGCACCTGTGGTTGGGGTATCAATCACATTCAGTGTTGGCTATTTTTGATCTCGTTCATTTTATTTGAAGTAAGAGTCATGTGCTTCAAGCTTTGAATCAAAGGGTGTGTCCATGTGGCGCCACTGCATCTACATAATTAAAATACGAAATCTTTCAACGCCCCATTCTGTATTTTCTAAAGCTTGAAATTGAAATGCATTAGACCATAGATCTAAGCAAACAGTTTTACCTGCTGTCTTCAGATGCACTGACGACCGTACAGAAACTTTGTTACTTTTGATTGAAAAATAAAGGTAGGTCAATGATTAAAGGAAAATATGTTTACTTAGAAATATTGTAGTGGTTGGAACTTCAAGAATGATAAGGATGATCAGGATGATAAAGATCCAAGGTCTCTGAGTGAGACAGCTGTTTCATGACTGCAGCCATTGGAGTCATTGGAGCGTAGAGTGATACAAGTCCACGTGGATCAAAGAAATCTTATACCATGTGTTGACAGTCTTGAATCCTGTGAATTATTTAGGTGGGTGTATTGTATTCCTTTTTACGGCTTTCCGCAAACCTGCGGAAAACGTATAGAGTTTGTAATGTTTATTCTTATTATAATTCCTCATTTTCCAACCAAATCCACGAGTTAATTTAAATATGTTGTCAGCGTCTGAGTAACATGAAAACTATAATAAATCGACAAAAAAGTTCAACTTTCAAAATTTTAAATCATTTTCAATGACGTCTAATGACGTCAGATTTGACGTCAGCTTCAAAAGTTTCTTCGCGCTCCACAGCTTATATTTTTTTGTCGTTTTATCTTGATATTTTCACAGAAGATGTATGTTATGATGTAGATGTTCACCTTCTCTTTTAATTTTTCAAATTCGAAAAATTTAAGAATTTATGGCAAAACCGAGTTTCGAAATTTGGTCCTTAAACTATTATTTGATGTGACAAAGGCTACTGATGAGTAAGAAGCATAACAATTGGACAGCTTATTGGCCTAGAGGTCTACTTTCTTTTCTCTGAAAGATTTTTTCTTAAGTCACGTGGTTATGACGTCATTTAAAGGACAAAATCCTATCTTTCAAAGATTTCTCTCGCTCTGGCATCATACAGTTTGAGTCAATTTTAATGAAATTGAAATTGCAGTGATGAAAAGATATCTTTTTATACATTTAATTATTTTTAATTTTCAATGACGTCAAATGACGTCATATTTGACGTCAACTTCAAAAGCGTGTTCGCGCTTTAGAGTCTTCAATTCTAGTCGGATTATCTTGATATTTTCACGGAAGATGTATGTTATGATGTAGATGTGCACCTTGTCTTTCAACATTTTAAATTCGAAAATTAAATGTTACAAAGCCCCCTGATGCGTTGGAAGCATGAAAAATGGACAGCATATCGGCATGGAGGTTAACATTCTATTTTTTAAAAGATTTTCTCTTTAGTCACGTGGTTATGACGTCATTTAAAAAAGCATTTTCTTTAAATATTTTCTCACTTTGGCATCGTGAATTTTTTAGTCAATCTTAATTAAATCTTTAGATTTGAAAGACTTAAAATTGAAGTGATGCATACTTCAAGAAATGTTCGTTTTGTCACGTGGTTATGATGTCATACATACGAAAGCAAGAATTATTGAAGAAAAAAAATCATATAAAATCGCCAATTAGATCAATGAAAATAAAATTTTCAAAATTGTCGAAACTTAGTACGTTCATAAGTTCTTGAAATTTCAAGTGATTACGTCATTAAACATGGCAGATATTCGTGTTTGATGGAATGCCTACTTGAAAATTTAAAAACAAACCTGACCTGTTCGCATTCTCGAAAATATTTTTTTTCTGGATTAATAGAACGTTAGCTGAACATGTCCTTGCAAAAAAAAAAAAAAATATATATATATATATATATATATTTTCCTTAGTCACTTGATTTTGATGCGTTGAAATATGAACATTATTCATTCCAATTTGTATTCTCGCTCCAGCAACATAAGTATTGATGCAAATCTTAAGCATACCTTTTCATACTTTGTAAGCAAAATATATTAAAACGATCATAAGATTGGATATATTCAATTTAAATAAGTAATATTGCCGTACCTTTTAATGCGCAAAAAGTCCAGATATTTTGTCGTCAAACATGACATATTCATGTTATTCGTATATCGGCTAATTCATGAAACCGGTTATTGGGTTGGTTGAGCAAGATCCGATTGCTCTTTTGCAGGAAAGAGTGCCCGTGTCGAATAGTGAATTGTGATACGTTTTTGAGTTAATGAGTCACATTTTAGATGAATTAGTATAATTATACTAGAGCCAGAAAACCTATACGGATAACTTATTGCATTTTCCACGGCTTACAAAAACATGTATATCTACCTATTGATTTTTTTTATGTTTTCTAAAGGTTTATCGATTTCTTTTTCTAAATCTGTAAAAAATAAGCAAATATATAAAGCAAATGAATTGTTGAAAGTTTCAAGACGTTTATAACGTTAATTACATAGAAATAAGAAATTATTTTCATGAGTTTGCATATACCTCTGCATGCCTTTGTTACCATCTATTTTTGCAAAATTAAAATCAATCAATTAAGTTAAAGTCATGGATTTAAAGTATTTTTTTTTTTTTTTACAATAATATGTAGATAAATTGAATGAATATTATAAATCATATGTTAAAAATAAATATTAAATAAAGAATAAAAAACACTTTTAAAATTGATTAAATATCGTAAGAAAACAATTCTTGAGGATAGTATTATCTTAAAATTTTCCTGTTGTTTTTTCCTGCATGATTGTAAATTGATGCGCAATAAAAAAAATCATATTTATGGTTTCTCAATATCATCTTAAGAAGATAAAAATGAAAAAAAAAAAGAAAAAAAGATTTAAAGCTTATTTTTGAACATTAGTATATATCTATTATAATGATGATTTACGCACTAAATCTTGCATTATTATGCATCATTATTCCATTTCTTTGTATTAACTTATATATTTAATACCTTTGAAATAAGCAAACGGAAAGCCGCTTCGTTTGTATCTTAAACAAACGACTTCTAGTGTTTCTTCTTCTTATTATTATTATTCCTCATTTTCCAACCAAATCCAAGAGTTAATTTCAATATGTTGCTAGTGTCTGAGCAAAGTGAAAATGAAATTGCCTCGACAAAAACGTTCAAATTTTTAAATTCTATCATTTTAAATTTTCAAAGACGTCAAACGACGTCAGATTTGACGCCAGCATCAAAAGTTTGTTCGCGCTCTAGAGCCTTTATTTTTTGTCGTTTTATCTTGATATTTTCACAGAAGAGGTATGTTATGATGTAGATGTGCACCTTGTCTTACAAATTTTCAAATTCGAAAAATTTAAGATTTTATGGCAAAACCGAGTTTTCGAACTTTGGTCCTAAAACTATTATTTAACATTACAAAGACTACTGATGAGATAGAAGCATGAAAATTGGACAGCTCATCGGCCCAGAGGTCTACTTTCATTTCTGTGAAAGATTTCCTATTAAGTCACGTGGTTATGACGCCATTAAAAAAGCAAAATCCTATTTTTTCAAAGATTTCTCTGGCTCTGGCATCATGCATTTTGAGTCAATTTTAATGAAATTGAAATTGCAGTAATAAAAAAGTATCTCTTTATACATTCAATCATTTTCAATTTTCATTGGCGTCATATGACGTCAGATTTGACGTCAGCTTCAAAAGGTTGTTCGCGCTCTAGAGCCTTTAATTTTGGTCCGATTATCTTGATATTTTTATAAAAGATGTATTTTAGGATCTAGATGTGCACCTTGGTATTCAAATTTCCAAATTCGAAAAGATTAAGATTTCATGGCAAAACTGAGTTTCGAACTTTGGTCAAAAATTAAATTTAAATGTTACAAAGCCCCTGATGCGTTACAAGCATGAAAATTGGACAGCATATCGGCATAGAAGTTTACATTCTATATTCTGAATGATTTTCTCTGTAGTCACGTGGTTATGACGTCATCAAAAGACATAAAAAAAATCTTTTTAAAGATTTCTTTCGCTCTGGTATCATGAATTTAAAGTCAATCTTAATTATATCTTCAGAATTGATAGAGTTAAAATTGAAGTGATGCATACTGCAAGAAATGTTTGTTTTGTCACGTGATTATGACGTCATGCATACTTAAGCAAGAATTATTTTGAAAAATCATATAAAATCGACAATAAGACCAATGAACTTAAACTTTTCAAAAATGTCGAAACTTAGTACGTTCATAAGGTCTTAAAAATTTCAAGTGATTACGTCATCAAACATGGCAGTTATTCATGTTTGATGGAATGCCTACTTGAAAATGTGAAAACAAACCTGTTAGCATTCTCGAAGATACTTTTTTTTCTTGATTAATAGAACGTTAGCTGAACATGTCCTTGCAAAAAAGATATTTTTCTTTAGTCACTTGATTTTGACGTCGATAAAATATAAAAATCATTCATTTCAATACGTATTCGCGCTCTAGCGTTATGAGTATTGATGCCAATCTTAAGCTTACCTTAAAGAATTTATGTTGTGTAACTTGTTTATGACGAAATTGTTGTGTAAGCAAAATATATTAAAAAGATCAAAAGATTGTATATATTAACTTTAAATAAGTAATAATGCCGTACCTTAACATGAGCAAAAAGTCCAGAAAATTTCAAGTGATTACGTTATCAAACATGACTTATTCATGTTTTTCGTAAAAGGGCTAATTCATGGAAATCTATTAATTTGCAGAAAGAAATGTAAGTGGTCATTGGGTTGGTTGAGCAAGATCCGATTGTTCTTTTGCAGGAATGAATGCCTGCGTTAAATAGTGAATTGTAATACGTTTTTGAGTAAATGAATATTCATTTACGATGAATTAGTATAATTATACTAGAGCCAGAAAACCTTTACGGATATCTTATTGCATTTGCTATCATGGCTTTCTGAAAACCTGAAGAAAATGACAAATACATGTATATCCTCCTATCGATTTTTTTTGTTTTCTAACGGTTTCTTTTTCTAAATCTGTAAAAATAAGCAAATATACAAAGCAAATGAATAGTTGAAAGTTTCAAGACTTTTATAATGTTAATTACATAGAAATAAGAAATTATTTTCATTATTTTGCTTACACCTCTGCCTTTGTTTCCATCTAATTTTGCAAATGTATAACTCAATCAATTTAAAGGTTGAAAGTAATCGATTTTAAATTTTTTGTTTGTTTTGTTTTTACAATTTCAACTGTGGATCAAATTGCAATTAATACATGTTAAGTCATATGCTTACAAAGAAAAAGATATTAAATAAAGAATAAAAATAATTAAAATCAATTGAATAACTAAGAAAACAATTCTTGAGGATATTATTATCTTAAAATTTTCCTGTTGTATTTTTTTTCTGAATGATAGAAAACGGGTGCATAATTAAATAAGATCCATATTTATGCTTTCTCAATATCTTCTTAAGAAGATGAAAATGAAAAAAAAAAAATAAAAATTTAAGCTCATTTTTGAACATAATCGTAAGTATATATTTAAGATAATGATGATTTACGTATTAAATCATACATTATTATGCATTATTATTCCATTTTTTTTGTATTAACTTAAATATTTTATACCTTTGAAATAAGCAAACGGAAAGCCGCTTCGTTTGTATCTTAAACAAACGACTTCTAGTTTTAAATTGAAGTCATATTTAGCGCGCTTATTTTACTTTGCTGTCGTCTATATGATTTACAGTATATCTACGTGGTAGATCATTTTCACTTTACTTTGTAAAATAACATTTAATTAGATACGTAAAAGTAGATATACATTTTAAGCATATTTATATGGTATGTATATAGATTAAATGTGAGAGACCCGGATTGTCAGATTATTTAACCTGTCACATTTTTTAACTATACCATACCATTCTATTTATAGATCAACTTTATGTATGGCTACAGGAATTTAACGTCCAGTTAGTTTATTAAACTTCAGTTAATTCAGATTAGTCTTTTGTTCTGCATATTAGTCATGTGTGATTCTGGTGTCATCCTGACTAAATAAATAACTACAGCACCAGTAGTAAAAGCCCTTAACCGTTATGATGTCCAGCCTTGATGTTTATATGAAGGATTTTTTTAATCGTTCGAGGGTAGATTTCCGTGTCGTATGCTATAATGGACAAGAGTGTAAATCTATTGCATTTCAAAGTTTCGTATTTATTCATAGATGCATGATATTCAGGCTGTGATATACGTGCATATTGTAATAGAACGATTTTGCATAGGGTTAATTACTCGTGGGTAAAATTATTGACGAAATCAACGAAAAATAGTCACATCGTGATACACAGTTTCGCCTCTTGAGCGAGAGTTAGCGGGTTCAATCCCTGATCAGAGTCGCACAGATATCTTCCTGCTTGACTCTTAGCATTTATACAAGGTTGTTCCAGGGCAGGATGGTTGGACATTTAGCCCAACAAACAATCAAACATAATCTGAGGAGGAGTTCAAGTGGTAACCATCTAATATTATATGAATTTATGTGAACAACATTTGCAGCAATGGTATACATAGTTACATACATATATCACTTAATATGATCTGTATACATTTCTGACATTATAAATGTTGCACTTTTTTTTTCCTTGCCCTTACCAGTACACATTTCACAAACTGTAGTATTACTTTCAACATAGTAACGTTAACCTACGACACAAACGCTATATCTATGAAGTGATATTTGCCACTAATATAACTAGGATACGAGTAACTTTACTCCTCAAATATAATAGGGGCACGAATTTACAATTCTTGTTTTGCAAAATATTTGTATCAAGTAGATGACAAAGTTAAGATATTTAAGGAACGAACTATCTATATATTTTATTTGGAAAATATATTAAGATCCACTCGTTACATTTAAGTATTATATAAGAAACTTCATTTTTCGAAAGAGAAAAATCCTTCAATACGATTATAGGTTCAAACTCAAGCATCATGCTTAAATTCTGAAATGCATAGACCTCGTGTTCTCGAAAATATAAGTCCATTCACGGGTTCAAATTTGCATACATACTCAACAGTTACTTCCCATTGGAAATAATGACAATAATTTAAGTTCGAGTATAAAAATCTTGCATGAATTCCATTCTTATTTTCGAGAAGCCGCGACCATGTCGTAAGCATGAAAACCCACTTTGTTATTTATAGACTTAAGAATATTCAGGGTTTTTTTTGTCATCGAGAACTTACTTTGAAATAAACATACAGAAAAATACAAAGTACAATGGTTTATGAGTAATATATGAGAGCGTAAATGAAAAAGAAATAAAACTGCTGATAAGTGAAGTAAAATATATATATAGAGAGAAAGTGTGAGATCGAAAGAAAGAAAGATTGAGAGAAAGAGTATATATTTATAACATTCCCAGCATACCATGACAAATATATTGATGTACAAAAACAAATGTATCTATTATATGTCTAGAAAAACATAAAAGATAAAATAAAAATTAAAAAATCTAAAACATCTTATATTCCTTATTACCAAGATCAGACCAAGAGAAGAACATGAAAGCCGCCTGCGAAGACCCAACAGTATTTTTTATTTTCCTTGGATAACCATGGTGTAAAACAACACATCTTAATGGCAAGAGAGGTAAACGAATAAAAAATGTTTAAAAAATATTACTTATTGTAGAACCCAAAGGATAATGGACGCCGTATTTAGTACATCCCGGTGGTGGTGTAGTGTTGATGGTGGACCTCTGTCTTCTGGATGAAGACCCCAACACCAAGGCCTCCTCCGGCACCAGTACCATCATCAGGAGAATCAAACACAGACCTGTCAAAACAATAGATGTCTGTCAGTAGGTCACTGCACTATATACCATTTCATCAGAATACCCAGTATAATTCGCTGATTTATACAAACCAATCAGTGACTTGGAAAAATATAGCTCCCATTGAGCACGATGTGGAGTATTAAACCAGCGTGAAGATCAGGTGTTGAGGAGGAGCTCGTTGATATACGTAGGTTTACGTTTCATTTCGGAGTGAAAAGGTCTAAAGCTAGGAAGTAGTTCCATCTTTCACCGTAGTAACTACGTTTGATAATAAGACCCAGACTTGTTCATCCTAGGCCTGGTTACACTGTTCTTTCAGAATATGTATGTAATGTCTTACTTTCTTTACTTTTACGGCATATCTTAAATGCTTCCGTACTGCTACTGTCCATCCTATTGTTCTTAAAAAGCGTTATTCCATATCACATTTCTATCATTCTCTCCACCTGTAATTAGCTGGACGTCGCTATATGACTGAAATACTGTCGAAGCCAAAGTAAACTCAAATAGTCGAGTCTATCATTCTACGCATGTATTAAATTAGTTTAGTTTCTATGATACCCAAACGTTGTGCGCAGATGTTAAACAAGTGTTCGTTTTATATTGTTAATATCTTGTAATTCCATATGCAATGGCATTGCACTACTTTAAACTTTGTTTGCATAGTATTTTTATCATGGTTGTGCAATGGTGAGATGTAAACAGATACTACTACTATCAAAATGGAAAAATGAGGCTATGTAAAGGTATTCCGATGTCATTCTACGTACTCAGTTTAGTTTCTAAGATACCCGAACGTTGTGCTCAGATGTAATAAAGTGCTCGTTTTATTTTAATAGGCAATTGTTAATATATTGTAATTCCATATGTAATAGCATTGCACTACTTTAAACTGTGTTTTGCATTGTATTTTTATCACGTTTGTGCAATGATGAGATGCAATCGGATACTTCTACTACT
>CM037777.1:80646323-80696323 GCA_021229015.1 Solen grandis
AATTTTCAGCAACCAAAGGCACTGGATAATACTGAAATAAACTTTATAATAATTCATGTAAATATATTATATCAAGGTTTATTAAAGCCAAACATTAAATAATCATTATCATTCTAAATAAAATCATTCCAAGTAAGCAAAGGAAAGAACATTGTAAAACATGGTCATTTTGTACAATCTTCGATTGTACCAAATTGTATTCCTTCACGTCAATAATAACATCAAAATTCATAAAAACAACGCAAAATGGCATGACATATATAGAGCATACTGTTTCTTATGATCATAAACTTGTTTTCAGTATCTATGTCAGATACTTCTGATACTAAATGTAAACAAGAAACAGACAGATGTACGGACGGACGGACAGACAGACAGACAGACGACGGAAAAGTGATCCCCATGTGTCACCTCTCCTTACAGCAGGCGACACAAAAATATATATAGATTTTTAGATCGTCTGTTTTTTTCAAAGAAAAGAAGTCGAGATATTTTTATCACTATTGTGTCGTACCGTCCTCGGTGGCCGAGTGGTTAGAGCGTCCGCCTTGATCCCCGCCCGCTACATACCAAAGTCGTAAAAATGGTACTGTTATACCTTTCTTGCTTGGCGTTTAGCATATAAGGGTAGTTGCAGGACTGGTTTGCATGATGTCAGGATGATGTGACTGGGTGTGGTATCATGCCACATGTTTTCGGCGTGATACTGCAGTGTGGCAGCACTATATCTGTCTCAAGTAGACATAATCTCCAAACTTGCTGTCATATATGTCAGTTTGAAATAAAATAATATCGTATAAGTAACAACACATTTTTGTCAACAAAAAAAGAGAACGATTGCAGGTACCTAGTATCAGATACGATATTGATTTTCTTCACGTATACTTTTACAATATTAACTTAACCGATAGACCTTATTTGCATCATAGATTGCCCCGGGGGGAAGTCACTTTGTCGCGTTTAAATTACTGATAAACAGAGCTGACCAGGAATCAACCCCCTAGGAGATGCGTATTGAAATAGGAGGTATCGTTCACTTGAATAATGTATCATAGTATGGATTTGAAAAATAATTATTTGAATCATCAATATAATATATGCTGTATCTTTGACTTAATGTTTAAACTAACCAAGGAAACAATTTGGGCTTCTAACATACATTTAATATCCTTGTATGCTTTAGCTTTGTAACTTCCTGATCACAAATCGTTTACAATAAATATGTTGATTTTCCAGAGGGAAAGAATACAATGAACACTTAAATTCACTCTTATTCAATGTTTACTCCTGATGTGAAGAAACATGGAGACTGAGCTTCGCTGGAAGCTGAAGTGAGAAGGCATATTGAATGAGAGTGAATTTAATTGTTTATTATACAAATCATTTAATCTATAAATACAATCCGATTGTTTTCGGGTCAGCTAATAAAAAGTCTCTATCAAATCGAAAAAAGGCTTATTTCCGTCAGCCTTACTCAGCTTTACGTATTGCTTAGGGACGTAATAATTTATTACTTTGGAGTACAGGGACATATTTCGTAACCCTTATAAACTACTTCTTTAGTTGCTTTCATAACATATAATGTTAGTGTCCTAAGAGTACTTACTTATATCCGCTGACTTACAAGAATCGTAAAATAAGAACAATGGAACGTGTTTCTGTCTCATGTAAGATATCAAGGAATACTTAGCATAAGTATTCCTGGTGAATATAAGGATTTATTTCTAGACGATGGATTTCATTTCAATGATTTAAACGTATACGGATATCAGATGTTATTTAAAACTGTAACGCAATATATACCTGGATAACTTCAATTATACCTTCCTCAACTCTACAAATCATACTTAAAGGTGAATTTCATGAAGTTCATCTTTTTTGTTTCTTTTCTAAAAATACAATCCACGTGTATTTCTTAAATGTTAATTTTTTTTTTATATATTCTTGCAGTATTTAAATAAGAGGCCTGTACATATATGTGTGTCAAATAACGGTACAACAATTGGTCAAGTGTGACCTTCGCGGCTGAAACATGCACTCTTTATCTCAGTATGATAGGCATTTCATCTAAATACTTTTTATTCCCTTCAAGCGTTTCAGGAAAATGAAACAGCTGAAACGATATTGCTAAAGGACGGATGGGTATAATAAAACGTCCTCTCGGACATATAACAATAAAACCTCGTCCACTGGTCGTCGAGAGTACTGGATTTAAAATATGTGTTCAGTATTCCCGGCGGCCACGGCCATCACGTTTCCGGTGGACAAAACGGGATGAACGTGGGGTACAGAATGGGCAAACGTGATAGGCTGTGTCAATTAAACCGGAATCGGTCATAATGCGAGGCCAAAAGCTAGTATGGCATACGTGACAAATTGTAAATTTTATGAATTTATCGTAGAGCTCCACTTCGCGTCGCTTAAAAACAATGAATAATATTTACCTGTAAGATAACACATTCGTGTCAGTGTAATTAATTTACTCGCGATGCAATGTTAAGCTGCGGGTTCGAATATAGATGTAGTTGGAGAAATTTCATGTTTTTGCAATATCAACTCTTATATCAATTTACCTTTAAAAGATGAAGGAAAGACTTGTATTAAATAAGTCCTTTAAACCATGTGGTCATGAATATTACAATTATATTTTCCGACTTTTTTTTTAAAGAAAGCATTATTTGACTGTAATTTTAGCTCACCAGAGCAACGCTCAGGGTGAGCTTTTGTGATCCGTTGAATGTCCGTCATCAACAACTTTGTGTTTACACTCTAGCATCTTCATTTCTTAACTAAAGCAATCGTCTTAAACTTTTATGATAATGTTTATGACCATAATCTGTCGGTCGAGTTCGATTATGGCTAATATCGGCCAAAATGCCAGATTTCATCTTGTTTACAATATAACATCTACATTTCCTAAGCAACCTTCTTCAAACTTTACAACAATGTCTATGGTCATAATCTCTCAGCTAAGTTTGATTATGACTGATACTGGTTCAATGGTTCAGGAGTTAGAGAGAAAATGTCATAAATTGTTGTGTATACACTCTAGAAGCCACAATTTTGATCCAATCTTCCTCAAACTTTCTCAGACTGTATGTCTTGATAATGTCTCGGTAAGTTCAGTCATGGGTGGGACGGGGTCAAAAAGTAGGCCACTGGGTCAAATCTTGGTTAAATCTTGTTTACACTCAACAGGCTCCATTTTTGGCTCAATCTTGATCAGAACTTTTGTTTTGGTGTTATATCTCGGTCAAGTTCAATCATGGGTGGGGCGAGGTCAAAAATTAGGTAAAATCTTAGTAAATCTTGTTTACACCACAGAGGGCGGGGGTCACATTTTAGCAAAATTGTTGTCAAACTTGTTAGAAATGTTTGTGTTGATGATAATGTCCAAGTTCGATTACGGGTAAGGCATTGCCAATAGGTCACTAGATCAAATCTTAGTATAATCCTGGCCACATGTATTGGCCAAATCTTTCTCAAACTAGGTCAGAATGTTTGTCTTGATGGTATCTCGGTCAAATTCAATTACGAGTAAGGTATGGTCAATAATCATTAAGGGATTAAGGGTCATCATGGCCATCTTGTTTACTATTTTACTTTTGTAAGCTGTCCATTGAAACAAATTAGGTTTATTCTTTCTTGTTAAAACCGTGCCCGCTAGGGATATACCGTGATAGACCCTTAAACACTTAGGAAGATGTCACAAATCTTTAGTTAACAGAGATAAAAATGGCAAAAATCTCACATTACAGTACGTTTCAGGAAAACGTGGCTGCCGTGAACATTGTGTAAAGTTAGCATTACAACAAGTACAATTGCAACTTCTGCAGCAAAGTAATATCATCTCTATGAGAGTGCGTGGCTGAAAGAGAAACGATTATTCGAGTCTTAAAAGGTTTATTACAATTTGGCCCTGATAGTTGCAGTACAATCATTATAACGAACGCTTTTGGAAAAAGCGTGACGTCATTTTAATTTTAAACATGACTAATATAAGATTTTTGTCATTTAAATATTCACGCGCGGCTATGATGCCTAAAACATGCATTATTTGGGTATCAAGTATAGATATCTAGAAAAATAGTGTTTTGACATCATGAAATCATGATCTGACCCCCCCCCCCCCACACCCAATCGTACTGAGATTTTAAGAGTTACCCCCACCGCCCCCAAATGGCATGGCAAGTATCTCTGTCGAACCCCCCACCCCCATCCCGAGACAAAGTCCTGGATCCGCGCATGATATTGCTTACGGATTCATTGTCACTCGTTAATTTGTTGTTGTAAATGTATGACTGGATGTATATCTAATATACAGTTTTTATGATAAACTTGATACTAATTATAAGATAATCAAATACCAATTATCAAATGTCAAACATTTTAATAAATATAGATTGTCAAATTATATATACAGAACCCAAACGAAATATGTGTACCGTTTGAAACAGAAAATGCGTGTGAGTGTTTATAGTAATTTTCAGTTTTGAAACATGTTTTACAGTCTGGTTGACCATGGGAGCAGGCGGTCGATATTCAATGACGTACAATGATGCCGTTGCCAAATGTGCAGAGTATGGCGCCAGACTTGCTACACCGGATGAACTCCTTCATGCTCGCTCTCTCGGATTCGATTTGTGTTCTTGTTCATGGTTAAGTGACGGTTCCAACGGATTTGTTCTTCAAACCGCAAATAATGTATGCTGGTATACCTTTTCACACGGAATATTGTATTGTGGGAAACAACATGCTGACGCTTGGTGTATAACTGACTGAACTAATACGGACGAAGGAAATGTTCGAAAGCTTAAAATGAGAGAGATGGACTTTATTTTTCCATTACAAAAGCACCATGTTCTAACATTTCACGACAGAGCAATATAATAGATGGATCAAATTTATACATGAGAGTAATACCGGCAACGGCATCGACAACATTGTGAGGATACAACATTGTAGTACCAACATTGGGTATCACAATAACAATAATGCTCTAATATGTTATAGCCTCCTCTTCTTGTATTTATTACATTACCTGTAATATGCTTTTACCATGTACATAAATATTTTTCTGCAATAAAACTGTATTTATGTGTTAAAGTACACTTGTTTGAGTTTAACATCCGACCGAGAGTTTACAGTCATTTAGGGAACGTTGTCTCTCTGAGAGATAAAGTGCTGCAACACTGCGATATCATGCCGAATACACCAAGCTACATTATAATGACAATGGGCTATCCAGTCTTGGAACGACCCTTATATACCGAGCGTCAAGCAAAGGAGCTAGGAGCTTTACCAGTACAAAGTTCATCACGTTGGTCCAAAGAGGATCGTAACGATGTTTGGCTAATTAATATATGTATATATATATATATATATATATATACTTTTGGACATGGTAAATAAAAGTTAAATGTGAAAAAAAAATTTTTATTTTCTTCTGAAGCTCAAGTTTGAGTGGAATAGACTTACGGTATGTGTACTTTGAACCCAACAATCCAATTAAGTTATGACCATGTAATCATGACTGATTATTAAATTTAGTTTATTAAATCAGTATGGGATAATTCATTACCTGTGTAGGAATCAACCATTGTACTTTGAACATGTGAGGAACTTTCCCCGGCTGCCGGAACCACCAAAAACGAAGAATTGTACAAAGAAAACACCATCTGTGGAAACCGAATACTGCAATCACGCATACCTCTTAAACTATGCAGATTGTGCACGTCGAAACTCTCCACATTTGTAACTAAAATGTTACAATAGTATACGCGTAGTCTACATTGCTTGCTGTTTTGGTGAAACCAACTTCCTTGTCTCTTAAATCGATTAGACATTTTTAGAAAATAAAAAAGATAATGTATAAAATGCGAGATCCAAACAGTAATGATCAAACATTAAATAATCGACACGAATAATATTAGTATGTAACAGTTTTGCCAGTATATCAGGTCGATGCACGGTATTGATTTTGATCAGTAGATTTTTTTTCAAATGGGGAGTTTTATTCCCAAATAATACTCAAGTGACAACATAACATCATGCATTATAAACAGTAATTTATAAAAAGTTAGTTTGGCTGTATCAAATAGATTGTAAGTTTTCGAATAAGATCTAGATATAATGCAGATCTTTATATTAGAAATCTCTGATATAGAACTTAGTATCATAAGTTAAAACCCTACTTATACATGTACGTACTTTGATGGAAAGTGGACATTGCCCGGAGTCCAGGTAGATGTGAGAAGAATAAGATTCTCTTCATGTGAGAACGGGTCTTCATTCTTAAAAATATCACAATATTCAGGAGGTTATGAAAGAAAACCGCGATGAAGACAAGCTTCGGATGTTTTTGGTTGTATTTGAAACACGTGGATGTTGTCATTTCAAACCAATCGGTGCACCTTGTATGTAGTTAAGAGGTACTCGTGAATGCTTTGCCATATTAAACTTGTCATTTTGATATTTCGTTCGCCTCTGTATTTGAAACACTGCAAATCATATATAAAGCTACTCTTCAGTCAGTTATTATTATTTCGTTACAAATATGTTATAAATATATACATTTTGTATTAAATTTAAAAAAAAAATATCAGTAAATAATACATTGAAGGGGACAATCTTGGCCCTTGAAAGCTCACCAGAGTACCATCAGTTTAATTAAACAATAAAGTTTAGTATTCACTTAAATTACAAATACAAATAATTTCAAAGTTAATGTACACAGACCAAATAGGAAAACAAGCTAACCATCTGTAGGGGATCGGCTTGGTTATAAGTTAACAAAAATCTCAAACAACACTGCTGTCTTAGCTATAATTTACAGTGTTTCAAAAAAACTTAAATGAACCAAATCAAACACTCTGAAACAATGCCCATGATATTTAACATAACTTACAAAAATAACTTTAAAGATGGGGCTTATAACTATGTTTGGGCCTCAACTTTCAAGGGATCAACTTCATTTTAGCAAATATTTTTGAAAAAAAAAATGGGTGACCATTTGTGCCAAATGAAATAATTGATTAAAGAGAAGACGATTTTTGAATTTTTCTATAAAGAGTATATATGGAAACTATTCGACCCAATGGGGCCTCATTTTTAAGGGGTCAACCTTATTTTATCAATAACAGGAAACTAAAACCACGTTAGTGCCTCATTTTTCCAAGAGATAAACTTCATTTAAGCAATTATGGTAAATGACTAGGAGGTGACAATTTTTGACGAATGAATTTAGATTCTGAATATTGCTTTCAGAGAAGATATATATTTTTCTTTAAAACAATGATGTTGGTTGCCATGGCAACCAGATTTCTGCATGGATCAAGTTTATTTTTGCAACTTTTACGAAAATTCACCCAAGAATCATTTATACCTAGTTTCATTAATTTCTACCCAGCGGTTGCAGAAGTGATGTCGTTGCATGGAATTATTGACGACCGTGTCGGTGGTAGGGTGATCACAATAGCTCACCTTGAGCACGTCGTGCTCTGGTTTGCTTAGAAGTTCCAGAATAGATTCAACTTATATTTATAGAATACTTTAAATCAATATGAAAGTTTTATCGATTTGACTGCTTTGATCTAAAGTCACGTGGATAAAATTTATCTACGTAATGAACAATGTCCAATGTTTCTAGTGCACAAGAATAAAAAAAAATCAGCCGTAAATCGTTTCATTCCGAATGAAAATCTTGGCTGATATATGCTTCTCTCTCTTGAAAAAATGAAACCGTTCTACAGCCAGTATGCCGTTCTATATTATTTTCAGGTAAAAATACAATATAGTATAAAACATATATCGCATGAAACATAAAATAACCTGATAACAATCATTATGCATTTCAATAATCAATCCATGCGCGTTACTCTACGATATAAGACAAAAACACCTATGCTTTTGACATCCTGTTTTCCCTGAGTACGGGTAATACGAGGAACCAACATATATATCGTCTTGTTTCGAGAAATTTTGATACCCGGGGATGAATAACCTCTTTTCGTAATGTCCTTCATTGTCGAATACCCACGGCCGATTGAAAGATCATTTATAGGCCTTGGGATACATGTATTACGGATGAAGTGGTCGTTTAATGGTGCGTCATATTACGCAATTTCACGGGTCGCATCACGTTCTTAAAACCAGTCATAAAGACTGTTTTATACAGATGCCGGACGCAGTCATTTATTCATTTATTTTTAGCTCACCTGAGCAAATATCAGGGTGAGCTATTGTGATCCCGTGAGTGTCCATCGTCCGTCGTGCGGTGTGCGTCGTGCGTTGTCAATTATTTCGTGTTTACACTCTAACACCTTCATTTCTTAAGCAATCATCTTCAAACTTAAAGACAATTTTTATGACCATAACGTCTTGACTGAGTTCGAATATGACTGAGGTCGGTTAATTAGGTCAGGAGTTATGCCCCTTTTAATATACAAAAAATGCCAGATTTCACTTTGTTTACGCTCTAGCTTCTTCGTCTTTAATGCAATCATCTTCAATCTTTAAGACATTGTTTATGACTATAATGTCTCGACTGAGTTTGATTATGGCTAAGTTCTGTTAATTATCCTTTTAAAAAATGCCAGATTTCAATTTGTTTACACTATAGCATCTTCATCTTTTAAGCAATCATCTTCAATCTTTAAGACATTGTTTATGACCATAATGTCTCGATTCAGTTTGATTATGGCTAAGTTCTGTTAATTATGTCAGAAGTTATGCCTCTTTTAATATCAAAATGCAAGATTTCACTTTGTTTACACCCTAGCATCTTCATCTTTTGAGCAATCATCTTCAAACTTTAGGACAATTTTTATGACCATAATGTCTTGACCGAGTACGAATATGACTGAGATCGGTCAATTAGGTCAGAAGTTATGCCCCTTTTAATATTCAAAAAATGCCAGATTTCAATTTGTTTACACTATAGCATCTTCATCTTTTGAGCAATCATCTTCAAACTTTATAGCAAGGTTTCTGACCATAATGTCTCGATTGCGTTGGAATATGGCTGAGATTTGTCAATAAGGTCAGGAGTTAAAGACGATTTCTAGATTTTCTTCCCTCCCATAGACTTTTTTCATTTTTTTATATTTTGTAGAAAAAGGTGTGAGAAATTCAAAAATGCAAAGAAAAAAAAGGGGTCACCGAACTCGTTTTTGAGATATAGCTCAATTTCATAGATAGGTGTAGATGTCATTTCTGGAACTGATTCAGCATCAAATACAGTACATACTGGTATGTACTAAACGTTGGATAAAAAGACAAAACATTACTGAGGGCATTTTCTTTTCACCTATAAAATTTAATATGATATTTATTTCATTGATATAAATGCTTATACAGTGTCTGTGATGGTATCTAGAATCAAAACTACATTTTATAGTGGCGGGCTAGTGTGAAAAATAGTCCCACAATTTCAACAAAATACAACAACTTTTCACACTAAATCTTCAATTACAAAAAAACTGTTCCATAGAAATTTCCCAAATTTATATATATATATCATTAGAATAATGACATACATATGTAAAAAACAAGGGGTCACCGAGTTAGTTTCTTCACAAAATTACATTATGTGAACCACGACATTTGATAAAATATTAAAAAAAGTTGTCATTATCAGTAACCATCATAATGTAACTGGTATTGTTTTCTTATTTACAGTATTTTATCAATAATAGTGAAAAATCATTTTTAAAAAGATGTACTAGATCTATAAATACCAAAGGATCACAAAATGAGATGCTCTGTGTGTCCTTGGCCTTGTTTTTAAAGCTCAACCCGTGACAATTGGAAACATGTCAATTTTTGCAAATTTTGACACATTATAGTTAATATCTGTAGAAATTCCACATGCAACCTTAAACCATGATATTTATTTATTAATTATTTCTATGAAGAATTTTTAATATTTAGAACCACTTTCTAAAATGTCATAAATACAACATAAATTTGGATGTGTGCTGCTTTAAAAATAAACATTCTTTGGTTTCAAACTATGAACTACTTCGGTACATTCAGATAACATAATGATAATTAAACATGATATATCATTATTGCATACAGTGGATTTTAAAAATGTGCTTTACACAGAAATATTAAAAATATGACTTGACTTGACTATTTGAATTTACCGTCGCTGCGACAGTATTTCAGTCATATATAGCGACGTCCAGCTAATTACAGGTGGAAGAAGACCCCGAATGCACGGAGGCATTCAGGTAGAACCGACTGACATCCAACATTAACTCTCTTCGTTTTTTTAACGGTCGATTTCTTTGCAAACTTGCCGCGAAGAAGAAAAATGTGTGACATTTTGCAGTTTGGATTTACTGATTAGTGTTTTGATTTTCTGTGCAACAACCTCCTATTAGGAGAGTCGATTATCTCCCTTGTCCGCATTTTGGTTGCGCATAACTAAATCCCGAAATCGTCTTTAAGTCCCTTTTAATATATAAAAATGCAAGATTTCACTTTGTTTACGCTCTAGCATCTTCATCTTTTGAGCAATCATCTTCAAACTCTAGGACAATGTTTATGACTAAAGTCTTGACCGAGTACGAATTTGGCAATAAGACAGGAGTTATGCCCCTTTTAATATTAAAAAAAGGTCAGATTTCAATTTGTTTACACTCTAGCATCTTATCTATTGAGCAATCATCTTCACTCTTTAGGAATAGGTTTCTGACCATAATGTCTCGATTGCGTTGGAATAAGGCTCAGATCAGTCAATTAGATCAGGAGTTAAGTCTCTTTTAATATATAAAAATGCAAGATTTCAATTTCTTTATAATCTAGCATCTTCATCTTTTGAGCAATCATCTTCGAAGTTCCTGACAATTTTAATCATCTTCAAACTTTATAGCAAGATTTCTGACAATAATGTGTCGATTGAGTTCGATTATAGCTGAGATCAGTCAATTAGGTCAGGAGTTATGCCCCTTTAAATATAAAAATGCCCTATTTCACTTTGTTTACACTCTAGCATCTTCATCATTTGAGCAATCATCTTCAAACTATATGACAATGTTTATGACTATAATGTCTCGATTGAGTTCGATTTTGGCTGAGATCAGTCAATTTGGTCAGGAGTTATACCCCTTTTAATATATGCCCAATTTCACTTTGTTAACACTCTAGCATCTTCATCATTTGAGCAATCATCTTTAAACTTTATGACAGTGTTTATGACCATAATGTCTGATTGAGTTCGATTAAAGCTGAGATTGGTTGATTAGGTAGGATTATGCCCTTTTAAAAAACCTTTTTTTTTTTATTAGCAATCATCTTCAAACTTTATGGCATTGTTATAATCTCGCAATCGGGTTCAATTATAACTGATATTGGCTAGTTACTTTAGGAGTTATTCCCCTTTCACTATAGAAAAGCCAGATTTCACTTTGTTTGCACTTTAGCATCTTTATTTCTTAAGCAACCATCTTTCTCAGGTGAGCGATTAATGGCCATCTTGGCCCTCTTGTTTTTGTTGTTGATGTTTAAATGACTTTCAAGCATCCACGCCGGAGAGTGTTGCATATATACGTCGCGTTTTCATGGGTCGATAATTTAATCTTTAACTACATGATGTCATAGAACAATCCATAATAATACATTATCGCATTTCACGCCTACCTACAACGGACTGTTACATTGTTAAACTGACAGACACATTGTCTCTCCACATTGTTAAGTTGATATACCGTTCCACAAGAACGACAATTTGTACATAACGAATGCAGAATATTCAACACTTTAATCATTAAGATGAGAAATGCTAAAGACCTAAGCCCAAAGATAAGAAACTCGGCGAAACATCGTATATTCTCGTGCAAGAACGAGAGTGGCGCGGAAAATCCAGTTCAGTGTTACTAAGCTAATTATAACACCGATCAATACGATTTGTTAGTTTTGTCTAGTTGTATTATACATTGTATTCAATTAAAATAAATTATTTTTGTTTTTTTTCCCCTATACTTTAATCCTTTTAACTCATGAATTTGCGCAGTAATAGTATGTATATATGTCATTTCAGTAATTAATCTTTATGAATATTTGGTTTACTTGATAAAATGTCCGATATCTGATAGAACATGCAGACCGACTATGTTAAAGCAAAAAGTTTTTGTTTTTTTATCGTATTCTTAACAAGCATTTATTTTTATGCTCCTGCATCGATAGATAAGAGCATATTGTTTTGGTTTGTTTGTCTCTCTGTCTGACGTCTGTCTTTTTGTCACAAAACTTTAACTTTGACCACAATCACAGAAGTCCTTCCACCTACATTCACCAAACTTTACAGGTGCGTGCACCGTGATCAGTTCTACCCGCCAGGCGACCTTGACCTTCAAATGACATTGAACCCCAAGGTCTAAGGCCCCTGCGGGGACATGACATTCATTCGCACGTAGCGCTTGTTGTTACTAAAAAAATCCACTTTGATGTGAGTTAATTACTTTGGTATAATTATCGCGGCCGCGGATCGAACCCACGACCTTATACTTGTTCTAACCATATGGCAACTGAGACAGGAATATTTGCTTATACTGAAATACTCGTATATAGTCACCTCTTACAAAAATGCCGTTATAAGAAGTTAAAAAACTTTTAAAAAAAACATATTGCGGCAAGACAAACATTATTTTCACTTTTTCAATTGGCAAAGATTTTTTTTTTCACGAATTGAACTACATGTACATTTTCTTCCTGAAAAAAATCCCTTCCAGTCCTCAATCATAAGGACCTTATGATTTAAACAGTCATTATTTCCCTTACATCTGCCGTATGCAACCAGTTTAGTCAACTTTGCAGTTGCCTTAGGATAATATACCATGCTCTTCACGTGCACCTTTAATATTTCCCATACTTAAAGGATAAAGATAGCCAGAATTTTGTTTGACGCTTTCGAATGGCGTCGGCACACAACTCAGTGTAGTAGTTATTTCAGTACAAGGGCACGAGTTGCTTATCTTTGGGTTTAGGTCTTTGGAAATGCAAATCAACATTTGCTATAATAGGGTCATGGTCAAGAACCTGGTTCGGATTTTTTGCAGTCGATTCTTCCTCCAAGTCAATGTACCTTACACCAGATACATCTAGATCGTCTGTGGCAATATAATAATCTATAACACCCTTAGTTCTGTCTGATGATGTGTATGTAATCAGTTGAAAAGGCTTCATTACATGATGAGTAATGTAATCTATTTCGATGTTAAAATCACCTCCAATTATAATCGGCAGTTTAAGTTCGTCTCTAATTTGACAAAGGAACTCGAATAAATATCTGAACAAATCTACTTTAAATCCAACAGTAAGTCCTCCTCCACGCCCATGCTGGTTCGACCTCCCGTGCCATGAAATAACAATTATTTCCTGTTTTGAACCTTTCCCCTTCTTTATAATGCGTCTCATTGCCATACGAGCGCGGGGTGCAAATTCGTTTTGGTCAACTGAAAGTTTGTATTTCTTCATTTTCTTTTGTGTTCTACTGATAAGACTATCAACTGTACCACTTAGAAAATCTTCAAATTCAAATTGGTCTTCGTCAATAAGCAAAGTTGCATGCTTATGTCCACTGAGATAATACCTGTCTGGAAGAGAATAGTTCTGCCAATTTTTACGACCAGTCTTTTTCCAGGTGGAATCTTGAAACAGTACAATATCCGGTGAAAACTTGTCTATAACGTCATGGATTGTTTGTTTTTGTCTAGGTGCTGGCTCTGGGCCTTTGTCCCCGGAAGGACCACTAGCATTCATAATAATAACAGTCATAAAATGTTTCTTTGCTTTCCTCCTTGACAGGCGTTTTACTGTGGTGATTCTTGTAGGCAATTGTTTTGGAAGAACACTAGTTAAAAGTTCTGATTCATCAGGAGAAAAATATACCTTTGGACTGCGAAAATAAACTATTTCTCTCTCTCTCTGGTCTTTAGCCGAGTAGGATCTGTTTGGTATTTTTGGCCTTTCCGACAATGTAGCTATGAAACTTTCATCAATAGGTTCCGTTTTATTTGTGGTGGTTCACGTTGGCTTTCGAGTGGTTTTATGTATTTTGTTCCACTCCTGGCCAACCCATTTTTTTTGCAAAGGAGGCGTCCTTCCTGTTTGTTCCTTTGCTTTCCTCCCTGACAAGTGTTTTACGTTGGTAATTCTTGTAGGCCATTGTTTTGGAGGAACACTAGTTAAAAGTTCTGATTCATCAGGTAAAAAATATACCGTTGGACTGCGCAAATAAACTGTTTCTCTTTTTCTCTGGTCTTTAGCCGAGTAGGATCTGTTTGGTATTTTAGGCTTTTTCGACAATATAGATATGAATCTTTCATCAGTGTGTTCCGTTTTTATTTGTGGTGGTTCACGTTGGCTTTCGAGTGGTTTTATGTTTTGTTCCACTCCTCCTGGCTGTCCCATTTTTTTGCAAAGGAGGCGTCCTTTCTATCTGTTCCTGTTTCTTGGGGCGGCCATAATTTGGTTGTGCACCTTCTGATGTTGACGTTTCTTTTATCGTCTGTTTTTCGTTCCATTGGTCATCTTTATCACACCTCATGTACCGTCCTGTTTTTTTCTTTAGGTCTCGCCATAACTTACAATCTGTAACATTAGCAAATAAATTTTGGAACCCCAAAATGCTTCGATGTTTTATGAGTAACGACTTAACTTTAATTAGGATACGGACAAGCGGACAAGTTGATTTGTGATTAAGGCCTTTCGATCCTGAATTCATTTTTTGTTGTGTTTGAGTTCGCCTTCTTTGTAACAGTATTTCAGTTTAATCAAGATTTATGACAATAATGTCTCGATTTTGTTAGAATATGGCTCAGATCTGTCTATAAGGTCAGGAGTTAAGGCCCTTTTAATATATAAAAATGCAAGATTTCACTTTGTTTACGCTCTAGCATCTTCGTCTTTTAAGCAAACATCTTCAAACTTTAGGACAATGTTTATGACCATAATGTCTTGACCGAGTACGAATATGACTGAGATCGGTCAATTAGGTCAGAAGTTATGCCCCTTTTAATATTCAAAAAATGACAGATTTCAATTTGTTTACACTATAGCATCTTCATCTTTTGAGCAATCATCTTCAATCTTTATGGCAAGGTTTCTGACCATAATGTCTCGATTGCGTTGGAATATGGCTAAGTTCTGTTAATTATGTCAGAAGTAATGCCTCTTTTAATATCAAAATGCAAGATTTCTTTACACCCTAGCATCTTCATCTTTTTTTAATTTTTATGGGAAGGTCAATTAGGTCAGAGTTATGCCCCTTTTAATATAAATGCCTTTTTTGTTTACACTCTAGCTTCTTCATCTTTTACGCAATCATATTCAATCTTTAAGACATTGTTTATGACCATAATGTCTCGATTCAGTTTGATTATGGCTAAGTTCTGTTAATTATGTCAGAAGTAATGCCTCTTTTAATATCAAAATGCAAGATTTCACTTTGTTTACACCCTAGCATCTTCATCTTTTAAGCAATCATCTTTAAACTTTAGGACAATTTTTATGACCATAATGTCTTGACCGAGTAGGAATATGACTGAGATCGGTCAATTAGGTCATGAGTTATGCCCCTTTTAATATACAAGAAACCTTTCAATAATTTGGAAGGTTTCCAATCGATTGCGTTGGAATATGGCTGAGATCTGTCAATAAGGTCAGGAGTAAAGGCCCTTTTAATATATAAAAATGCAAGATTTCACTTTGTTTACGCTCTAGCTTCTCCGTCTTTAATGCAATCATCTTCAAACTTCATGACAATGTAAATGACCATAATATCTCGATTGAGTTCGATTATAGCTGAGATCGGCCAATAAGGTCAGGAGTTATGCCCCTTTTAATATAAAAAAATGCCCAATTTCACTTTGTTTACACTCTAGCATCTTCATCTTTTAAGCAATCATCTTCAATCTTTAAGACATTGTTTATGACCATAATGTCTCGATTCAGTTTGATTATGGCTAAGTTCTGTTAATTATGTCAGAAGTTATGCCTCTTTTAATATCAAAATGCAAGATTTCACTTTGTTTACACCCTAGCATCTTCATCTTTTGAGCAATTAAACTTTAGGACAATTTTTATGACCTTGGACTGAGTTAAAAAATGCCAGATTTCAATTTGTTTACACTATAGCATCTTCATCTTTTGAGCAATCATCTTCAAACTTTATAGCAAGGTTTCTGACCATAATGTCTCGATTGCGTTGGAATATGGCTGAGATTTGTCAATAAGGTCAGGAGTTAAAGACGATTTCTAGATTTTCTTCCCTCCCATAGACTTTTTTCATTTTTTTATATTTTGTAGAAAAAAGGGTGAGAAATTCAAAAATGCAAAGAAAAAAAGGGGTCACCGAACTCGTTTTTGAGATATAGCTCAATTTCATAGATAGGTGTAGATGTCATTTCTGGAACTGATTCAGCATCAAATACAGTATATACTGGTATGTACTAAATGTTGGATAAAAAGACAAAACATTACTGAGGGCATTTTCTTTTCACCTATAAAATTTAATATGATATTTAAATGCTTATACAGTGTCTGTGATGGTATCTAGAATCAAAACTACATTTTATAGTGGCGGGCTAGTGTGAAAAATAGTCCCACAATTTCAACAAAATACAACAACTTTTCACACTAAATCTTCAATTACAAAAAAACTGTTCCATAGAAATTTCCCAAATTTATATATATATCATTAGAATAATATCTACTGAAGACATACATATGTAAAAAACAATGGGTCACCGAGTTAGTTTCTTCACAAAATTACATTATGTGAACCACGACATTTGATAAAATATTAAAAAAAGTTGTCATTATCAGTAACCATCATAATGTAACTGGTATTGTTTTCTTATTTACAGTATTTTATCAATAATAGTGAAAAATCATTTTTAAAAAGATGTACTAGATATATAAATACCAAAGGATCACAAAATGAGATGCTCTCTGTGTCCTTGGCCTTGTTTTTAAAGCTCCACCCGTGACAATTGGAAACATGTCAATTTTTGCAAATTTTGACACATTATACTTAATATCTGTAGAAATTCCACATGCAACCTTAAACCATGATATTTATTTATTAATTATTTCTATGAAGAATTTTTAATATTTAGAACCACTTTCTAAAATGTCATAAATACAACATAAATTTGGATGTGTGCTGCTTTAAAAATACACATTCTTTGGTTTCAAACTATAAACTACTTCGGTACATTCAGATAACATAATGATAATTAAACATGATATATCATTATTGCATACAGTGGATTTTAAAAATGTGCTTTACACAGAAATATTAAAAATATGACTTGACTTGACTATTTGAATTTACCGTCGCTGCGACAGTATTTCAGTCATATATAGCGACGTCCAGCTAATTACAGGTGGAAGAAGACCCCGAATGCACGGAGGCATTCAGGTAGAACCGACTGACATCCAACATTAACTCTCTTTGTTTTTTTAACGGTCGATTTCTTTGCAAACTTGCCGCGAAGAAGAAAAATGTGTGACATTTTGCAGTTTGTGTTTTGATTTTCTGTGCAACAACATCCTATTAGGAGAGTCGATTATCTCCCTTGTGCGCATTTTGGTTGCGCATAACTAAATCCCGAAATCGTCTTGAGGTCCCTTTTAATATATAAAAATGCAAGATTTCACTTTGTTTAAGCTCTAGCATCTTCGTCTTTTAAGCAATCATCTTCACACTTAAAGACATTGTTTATGACCATAATGTCTCGATTGCGTTTGATTATGGCTAAGTTCTGTTAATTATATCAGAAGTAATGCCTCTTTTAATATCAAAATGCAAAATTTCACTTTGTTTACACCCTAGCATCTCCATCTTTTGAGCAATCATCTTCAAACTCTAGGACAATGTTTATGACTATAATGTCTTGACCGAGTACGAATATAATTGAGATCGGTCAATAAGATCAGGAGTTATGCCCCTTTTAATATTAAAAAAAGGTCAGATTTTAATTTGTTTACACTCTAGCATCTTATCTTTTGAGCAATCATCTTCACTCTTTAGGAATAGGTTTCTGACCATAATGTCTCGATTGCGTTGGAATAAGGCTCAGATCAGTCAATTAAATCAGGAGTTAAGTCCTTTTAATATATAAAAATGCAAGATTTCAATTTCTTTACAATCTAGCATCTTCATCTTTTGAGCAATCATCTTCGAATTTCCTGACAATTTTAATCATTTTCAAACTTTAGGACAATGTTTCTGACCATAATGTGTCGATTGAGTTCGATTATAGCTGAGATCAGTCAATTAGGTCAGGAGTTATGCCCCTTTAAATATAAAAATGCCCTATTTCACTTTGTTTACACTCTAGCATCTTCATCATTTGAGCAATCATCTTCAAACTTTAGGACAATCTTTATGACTATAATATCTCGATTGAGTTTGATTTTGGCTGAGATCAGTCAATTTGGTCAGGAGTTATACCCCTTTTAATATAAAAAAATGCCCAATTTCACTTTGTTTACACTCTAGCATCTTCATCATTTGAGCAATCATCTTTAAACTTTATGACAATGTTTATGACCATAATGTCTCGATTGAGTTCGATTAAAGCTGAGATTGGTTGATAAGGTCAGGAGTTATGCCCCTTTTAATATCAAAATATACCAGATTTCACTTTGTTTACACTTTAGCATCTTCATTTTTAGCAATCATCTTCAAACTTTATGACATTGTTATAATCTCGCAATCGGGTTCAATTATAACTGATATTAGCTAGTTACTTTAGGAGTTATTCCCCTTTCACTATAGAAAAGCCAGATTTCACTTTGTTTGCACTTTAGCATCTTTATTTCTTAAGCAACCATCTTTCTCAGGTGAGCGATTAATGGCCATCTTGGCCCTCTTGTTTTTGTTGTTGATGTTTAAATGACTTTCAAGCATCCACGCCGGAGAGTGTTGCATATATACGTCGCGTTTTCATAGGTCGATAATTTAATCTTTAACTACATGATGTCATAGAATAATCCATAATAATACATTATCGCATTTCACGCCTACCTACAACGGACTGTTACATTGTTAAACTGACAGACACATTGTCTCTCCACATTGTTAAGTTGATATACCGTTCCACAAGAACGACAATTTGTACATAACGAATGCAGAATATTCAACACTTTAATCATTAAGATGAGAAATGCTAAAGACCTAAGCCCAAAGATAAGAAACTCGGCGAAACATCGTATATTCTCGTGCAAGAACGAGAGTGGCGCGGAAAATCCAGTTCAGTGTTACTAAGCTAATTATAACACCGATCAATACGATTTGTTAGTTTTGTCTAGTTGTATTATACATTGTATTCAATTAAAATAAATTATTTTTGTGTTTTTTTCCCTATACTTTAATCCTTTTAACTCATGAATTTGCGCAGTAATAGTATGTATATATGTCATTTCAGTAATTAATCTTTATGAATATTTGATTTACTTGATAAAATGTCCGATATCTGATAGAACATGCAGACCGACTGTGTTAACGCAAAATGTTTTTGTTTTTTTATCGTATTCTTAACAAGCATTTATTTTTATGCTCCTGCATCGATAGATAAGAGCATATTGTTTTGGTTTGTCTGTCTGTCTGTCTGACGTCTGTCTTTTTGTCACAAAACTTTAACTTTGACCACAATCACAGAAGTCCTTCCACCTACATTCACCAAACTTTACAGGTGCGTGCACCGTGATCAGTTCTACCCGCCAGGCGACCTTGACCTTCAAATGACATTGAACCCCAAGGTCTAAGGCCCCTGCGGGGACACGACATTCATTTGCACGTAGCGCTTGTTGTTACTAAAAAAATCCACTTTGATGTGAGTTAATTACTTTGGTATAATTATCGCGGCCGCGGATCGAACCCACGACCTTATACTTGTTCTAACCATATGGCAACCGAGACAGGAATATTTGCTTATACTGAAATACTCGTATATAGTCACCTCTTACAAAAATGCCGTTATAAGAAGTTAAAAAACTTTTAAAAAAACATATTGCGGCAAGACAAACATTATTTTCACTTTTTCAATTAGCAAAGATTTTTTTTTTCACGAATTGAACTACATGTACATTTTCTTCCTGAAAAAAATCCCTTCCAGTCCTCAATCATAAGGACCTTATGATTTAAACAGTCATTATTTCCCTTACATCTGCCGTATGCAACCAGTTTAGTCAACTTTGCAGTTGCCTTAGGATAATATACCATGCTCTTCACGTGCACCTTTAATATTTCCCATACTTAAAGGATAAAGATAGCCAGAATTTTGTTTGACGCTTTCGAATGGCGTCGGCACACAACTCAGTGTAGTAGTTATTTCAGTACAAGGGCACGAGTTGCTTATCTTTGGGTTTAGGTCTTTGGAAATGCAAATCAACATTTGCTATAATAGGGTCATGGTCAAGAACCTGGTTCGGATTTTTTGCAGTCGATTCTTCCTCCAAGTCAATGTACCTTACCCCAGATACATCTAGATCGTCTGTGGCAATATAATAATCTATAACACCCTTAGTTCTGTCTGATGATGTGTATGTAATCAGTTGAAAAGGCTTCATTACCTGATGAGTAATGTAATCTATTTCGATGTTAAAATCACCTCCAATTATAATCGGCAGTTTAAGTTCGTCTCTAATTTGACAAAGGAACTCGAATAAATATCTGAACAAATCTACTTTAAATCCAACAGTAAGTCCTCCTCCACGCCCATGCTGGTTCGACCTCCCGTGCCATGAAATAACAATTATTTCCTGTTTTGAACCTTTCCCCTTCTTTATAATGCATCTCATTGCCATACGAGCGCGGGGTGCAAATTCGTTTTGGTCAACTGAAAGTTTGTATTTCTTCATTTTCTTTTGTGTCCTACTGATAAGACTATCAACTGTACCACTTAGAAAATCTTCAAATTCAAATTGGTCTTCGTAAATAAGCAAAGTTGCATGCTTATGTCCACTGAGATAATACCTGTCTGGAAGAGAATAGTTCTGCCAATTTTTACGACCAGTCTTTTTCCAGGTGGAATCTTGAAACAGTACAATATCCGGTGAAAACCTGTCTATAACGTCATGGATTGTTTGTTTTTGTCTAGGTGCTGGCTCTGGGCCTTTGTCCCCGGAAGGACCACTAGCATTCATAATAATAATAATCATAAAATGTTTCTTTGCTTTCCTCCTTGACAGTCGTTTTACTGTGGTGATTCTTGTAAGGCAATTGTTTTGGAAGAACACTAGTTAAAAGTTCTGATTCATCAGGTAAGAAATATACCGTTGGACTGCGCAAATAAACTGTTTCTCTTTTTCTCTGGTCTTTAGCCGAGTAGGATCTGTTTGGTATTTTAGGACTTTCCGACAATATAGATATGAATCTTTCATCAGTGTGTTCCGTTTTTATTTGTGGTGGTTCACGTTGGCTTTCGAGTGGTTTTATGTTTTGTTCCACTCCTCCTGGCTGTCCCATTTTTTTGCAAAGGAGGCGTCCTTTCTATCTGTTCCTGTTTCTTGGGGCGGCCATAATTTGGTTGTGCACCTTCTGATGTTGACGTTTCTTTTATCGTCTGTTTTTCGTTCCATTGGTCATCTTTATCACACCTCATGTACCGTCCTGTTTTTTCTTTAGGTCTCGCCATAACTTACAATCTGTAACATTAGCAAATAAATTTTGGAACCCCAAAATGCTTCGATGTTTTATGAGTAACGACTTAACTTTAATTAGGATACGGACAAGTTGATTTGTGATTAAGGCCTTTCGATCCTGAATTCATTTTTTTGTTGTGTTGAGTTCACCTTCTTTGTAACAGTATTTCAGTCAATTAGCGACGCTCAGCTAATTATTGGTAGAGGGGGACCTCGAGTGAATAAAGGCTCCCGGATTTCCTTTACTTTTATTTATTTTCTATTAATTTTTATTTTTCATTGTTTTTAAAGATATGCATTATGCATTTCTTCTTACATAAAATACATTGAAATATCTTGAGGCAAAATTGCCTGGGGTAGATTATGTCAACTAATTAAAATCAATACAACTGTCATATCTTGTAAAAGTAACCTTACTCTTTAAAACTGGCATTTACGGTCAAAACTTGCCTAAGCAACAGAGCTTTTCAGGAATGTAAAGTTAAAGAATTCAGATTGTGTGATGTCAAATGCAAAAATCCAAAACGGAAATTATAATAAATTATCCACATGCAGTGTAATTTTTATTTTACTGTTGGTACAAATGTATTACCGACCCGGGTGGCCAAGTGGTTAGAGCGTCCTCCTTGAGAGCGGGAATTCGTGGGTTTGATCCCCGGCTGCGACATTCCAAAGTCGTAAATGGTATAGCTTCCTTGCTTGGCGCTCAGCATATAAGGGTATTTCCAGGACTGTTGGCCCTGTGTCAGGATAATGTGACTGGGCGTGGTATCATGCTACATGTCTACGGCGTGATACTGCAGTGTGGCAGCACTATATCTGTCACAAGTAGATATCGTCTCCAAATGACTGAGATACTGTCGGATGAACTTTAAACACAACAAAGAAAGTTGGTATTCTTTAAGATCACTGGTAATTGTAATTCCTGAATGCTTCAAAAGCAGCTATGCAAGCAGCTGAGAGAGATCATTACTGTTCATGAATGACAAGATGATATGCCCCCTATCTAACTTGTTTGATACGATAGTTCTGTAGATAAAGTTGTGTTGTCCCATGAGATTATATGCTGCAGAGAATGAGAAAGGCAGGGTAACCAAAAGCATATTAACACCAGTAGCTAGATTCAGGACTCATTGGTTAATACATATCCTTATTAAAAATGTACGGAATACCATCTATTTCAGTCCTCTTAACCAACACATATCTATCTATCTCTATCTATCTACTATCTATCTACCAACATTCATTACTTAAAATTTTAAATTATTAGGTACTGGTTATTTGAAATCATGTCGTAAATAGATTATTTTTGTCAACACTTCAGTTCAACAGTGTACATTCATTAATTTAACTAATCAAGGAATGTACCTGTAATGTTTCGTATTATTTTCCCAACCGTTTATTTGAAATAAATTCACAAACCAAAGAGCTAATAAACTGTATTCAGGGAACACATACTTTCAGTCTTTAAAAAACGAATCGCATTTCAGAATAACAATTCATCAGAGATTTTTCATCTTCGGCTGCTTTGTAATGGCCCGCTCGAGATGTCTACTGTTACATCCCATTAAAATTTGTAAGTTTTTGTTTTCCTATCTGGACCAAATTCCGGCGCAGTGGTCATCGCATCACCCAATTACCACGTTATTTGATGTGTATAAAAGGTCATACTATTGCTGACTTGTCATTTAATTGAGACTCGGCTGATTTGCAACATACTGTAGCAAAGAGAAACGTGCGAGATCTTGGATCCGTTCGAATAAAAGTAGACACTGAACGGGTCCCCAAACGGACTGTCCCCAAACAATTCCCATATATCTAACGATATGTTTACTTAGTTACTGAATATTCAAAAACGCCACGAGGGGGCGCTAGCTCTGCTGTTACGCGAACAAGTATTGTAATATTTAGTTTTAAAAACTTTCGACTGTCGTATCTTGAATTTTTGCAACCTGATTTAGTCAACAATGAAATGTTGTTTCATTTAAAATTCAAATATTGAAAGTGGTTTTTAGACCATCTGAATAATTCAAAGAAATAAACTTATGACAGTTCAAATTAAAATTAAATTTGTTGAAAAAAAATGATATCCACGTGCAACACCATTTCTTCAGATATTCGAGAAAATAATGGTGTAACAGTTGATCAACCTTTTCTCTCCGATTTTAATACGATATAAGTTAAGTTGAACTCGATTCTGAAAATCTTACTAACATAATTATTTGGTCAGTACTCTTAGTAAGGAAATTCGGTTATCAATGACAAATGGTTACCTTCGCCCAAATAGTGATAACACTGTGCAGCAAACCATTATGTTGGTTCGGGCCTGGAATGCGCGGTACGAGCTGGCCTGTTGACCACTTTTTCATAATTTTTCCATGTTCTAATTATAGACAGTAAATTCGTACAAATTAATTACGAAGTTGTTGATCATTTAGTTCAAGAAAATGTATGTAACACTGAAATCTTGCGATTTGTGTTGTCCCGCGGTGGAGTGTTATCCCCGCTGGCACCAGAACCGCAGAATTTCCAGTTTCATTGGAATGTATATATTTTTAGTTCCTCTGTACTGTATATTACTCATGGCCAAAAAACCTATCAACCAGTCTAAATCTCACAAAAACAAATAGTCCAGTTGTCGCAAAGACTCGTTTTCAAATATTTTCTTTTCTATTGAAGATGTGTGAAAGTAAAATGCATCCTTTAATAAAATATTACATTGCCATCAAAATGATACTTTATGTATTAAAAAGGTCAAGAAATAAAAAACTTTATGTGAAATAGAAAGGTGCCTGAATGATGATAACTATGTAAAATGTGTATTTTTTCTGCTTTACTTATTGAATTTATATTGTGATTTTAAAGAATTTTTAATTACATGTAAATCAAGCTAAAAAGAATTTCTTGTCGCAGAAGATAACAGTATAAGAATAAGTAGTCATTGCAAATGTATTCAACATCTTTTCTTCCTTCCCCGTCAAGGAGAAGAGATTCTGGTCTATCAGCACATTTAATATGCCAACCAACCATACATATGTCACAAATGATAAAATCAAATGAGTTCCCCATCGGCTGTTTACACTTAGGACATACATCAAAATCTTCAGCAAGATCGTCCGAGTCATTATCCATGAAAGGGATCTCGTTTTCTTCGACAGAGTCATAAGAGTAGACATCTGTATGTCTCCTGATCTTAGACTTGGTACTTTTTGCTTTTAGTTGTTTCTTCAGTTCTTTCTCTTTTCGTTTTACTTCGCGCTCTTTCTTTTTCTTTCAGCTTCAGCAGCTTTCATAAGTTTCTTTTCCCCTCTTTCAAGTTTCCTGTTCACTTTTACAAGTTCTTCAAATTTCCTCTTCTCCTCACGATCTCTGAGGACATTCAACGCTTCTGACCCAGACAGAGCTTTGGGTAGTTTATCACGAATGCTGCTGGTCTTTTGACCCCTCTGTCTGAGTTTCGGTATATTCAACTGATCGAATGCCGGCGAGACATATTCATGGACTCTTAGCAATGATAGAGAAGCTAGGCTTCCAAACTATTTTTTTGTTTGAACTAGAACTGCCATTGTCATGGCGAAATTACCCCCCGCATGCCGCTTTGTCACATGATTTTTTTAAATGACGCAAATGGGGGTTACAGTTCTTTGGCACTGCACTTCTTGTCAATGAAATCTATCCACATATGAAGTTTCATATTGAAATCTCTTATCCTTTTTGAGTTATGGTCTGGACAAAAATTAAGTATAAACATTTACAAAGGGCAATAGCCCTAAAATTATGCAAGAGAAAGATATGGTTCTTGATATCTTTTATTTTTAAGTTACGGCCTGGACAAAATTTAAGTATGAAAATTTACAAAGGACAATAACACCAAAATTATGCAACAGAGAGTTATGGTTCTTGGTCACTGCAATCCCCACCAATGAGATCTATCCACTTATGAAGTTTCATCATGATGCTTTTTATACTTTTTGAGTCACAGCCCGGACAAAAATTAATTATGAAAATTTACAAAGGGCAAAAATTCATTATGAAAATTTACAAAGGGCAATAACTCCAAAATTATGCGAAAGAGTTATGGTTCTTGAACACTGCAATCTTCTTCAATGAGATCTTTCCACATATGAAGTTTCATCTTGATATCTTTTATACTTTTTTAGTTACAGCCAGGACAAAAATTAAGTATGAAAATTTTAAAAAGGCAATAACTCCAAAATTACGCGACAAAGAGTTATGGTTCTTCGTCATTGCACGCCCCCTCAATGAGATCTACCCATATATGAAGTTTCATCTTGATGCCTTTTATACTTTTTTAATTACAGCCCGGAAAAAAATTAAGTATGAAAATTTACAAAGGACAATAACTCCAAAATTACGTGACAGAGAGTTATGGTTCTTGGTCACTGCCCTCCCCCAAAATGAGATCTACCCATTTGAAGTTTCATCTTGATCTTTTATATTTTTTAATTACGGCCCGGAAAAAATTAATTAGGAAAATTTACAAAGGACAATAACACCAAAATTATGCAACAGAGAGTTATAGTTCTTGGTCACTGCAATCCCCACCAATGAGATCTATCCACTTATGAAGTTTCATCATGATGCTTTTTATACTTTTTGAGTCACAGCCCGGACAAAAATTAATTATGAAAATTTACAAAGGGCAAAAATTCATTATGAAAATTTACAAAGGGCAATAACTCCAAAATTATGCAAATTGGAATTTTTATCTTTCCACATATGAAGTTTCATCTTGATGCCTTTTATACTTTTTTAATTACAGCCCGGAAAAAAATTAAGTATGAAAATTTACAAAGGACAATAACTCCAAAATTACGTGACAGAGAGTTATGGTTCTTGGTCACTGCCCTCCCCCAAAATGAGATCTATCCACATTTGAAGTTTCATCTTGATATCTTTTATATTTTTTAAGTTACGGCCCGGACAAAAATTAATTAGGAAAATTTACAAAGGACAATAACACCAAAATTATGCAACAGAGAGTTATGGTTCTTGGTCACTGCAATCCCCACCAATGAGATCTATCCACATTTGAAGTTTCATCTTGATATCTTTTATATTTTTTAAGTTACGGCCCGGACAAAAATTAATTAGAAAATTTACAAAGGACAATAACTCCAATATTATGCGAAAGAGAGTTATGGTTCTTGAACACTGCAATCCCCTTCAATGAGATCTATCCACATATGAAGATTCATTTTGATATCTTTTTTTACTTTTTGAGTTAGAGCCAGAACAAAAATTAAGTATGAACATTTAAAAAAGGCAATAACTCCAAAATTACGCAACAGAGAGTTATGGTTCTTCGTCATTGCACGCCCCCTCAATGAGATCTACCCACATATGAAGTTTCATCTTGATGCCCTTTATACTTTTTGAGTAACAGCCCGGACAAAATTAAGTATGAAAATTTATAAAGGACAATAACTCCAATATTACGTGACAGAGAGTTATGGTTCTTGGTCACTGCACTCCCCAAATATGAGATCTATCCACATTTGAAGTTTCATCTTGATCTATATTTTTGAGTTACAGCCGGACAAAATTTAAGTATGAAAATTTACAAAGGACAATAACTCCAAAATTACACGACAGAGAGTTATGGTTCTTCGTCACTGCACGCCCCCTCGATGAGATCTACCCACATATGAAGTTTCATCTTGATGCCTTTATACTTTTTGAGTTACAGCCCGGACAAAAATTAAGTATGAAAATATACAAAGGACAATAACACCAAAATTATGCAACAGAGAGTTATGTATCTTGATCACTGCAATCCCCACCAATGAGATCTATCCACTTATGAAGTTTCATCTTGATGCTTTTTATACTTTTTGAGTTACAGCCCGGACAAAATTAATTATGAAAATTTACAAAGGGCAATAACTCCAAAATTATGCGAAAGAGAGTTATGGTTCTTGAACACTGCAATCCCCTTCAATGAGATCCATCCACATATGAAGTTTCATCTTGATGCCTTTTATTCTTTTTGAGTTACGGTCCGGAAAAAAATAAATATGAAAATTTACAAAGGGCAATAACTCCAAAATTATGCGACAGAGAGTTATGGTTCTTGATCACTGCACTCCGCCTCAATGAGATTTATCCACATATGAAGTTTCATCTTGATGCCTTTTATACTTTTTGAGTTACAGCCAGGACAAAAATACTGACGGCCGGCGGTTTCCATTGCAGGGCGGTGGGATAAATATGGACGAGACAACCGCTTGACCTACTTCTAGGTATGCACCAACACAGCTAATATCTGGCTCTTCATGATCAGAAACCAAACCTGAATTGTCTTCAATCAGAGCAGGAGGTGTCGGTGTAGTATGCATATAGGGAGGAACTTTATGTGTGGACTCTGTAGTTACATTACCATCAGCTTGCGATCTGATTCAAGCTTTGATATATCTATTCCTTCAGGTGAAAGAGGAAACAGGCCAGACCGGCGGAATGCACTTGCACTAGTTACCTGGTCCAAAGCAGTTTTAAATACAGATGGAAAATCTTTCTTGCCTAAAACTTCGCCAACATTTGCCATCTGCCACTCTTTCACAGCTTTCCTCCAGCAAGATTTCAATGGAGAAAATAGTCCAATATTATATGCCTGAAGGATATGTATAGCATTTGGAGGTAAGCAGTATAAAACTATCTCAGTAGCGTGGCAATATTCTGCACCAGGACGACTTATTTGTGTACTGTGTCCATCAAAAAGAGAATGGTGGGAAAGCGTATGTTCTTAGACTTTGCAAATAATAACAAATGTTCGAGAAAGGACTGGAAAGCTTCCGAATCCACCCATCCATTTTTAGTGAAAGAAACAATGCACCAGGAAACCCGGCCAAGCCTATATTACGCAAACGTTCACCAGGAAAGAGAATTATTGGTGGGACAAAATTCCCAAACGCATTTAAACATGCCATGACAGTAATTTGTGACTTTGTGATCGTAACAACCTGATATACATTTTTTTAACCAGTGGGTGCTAAAACACGACCTGACTTGACTTGTAAGGGAAATCCGGAATCGTCAGCATTCCGTCGCGGATCATGGGCATAGATTCAAAATCAGGTATTTCCTTCTTCAGAAAATGGTCAAGTCCTCAGTACCAAGCTGTGATTCTTTCAAAAGTGACACATGCTCTCTCATGCCCAAGGTTCGTGGGGTTCCGGAAAGAAAGCTCTGGGTGCTTAGAAGAAAAATAAGACATCCATTGCCTTCTAGGTATGTTATCTTTAAATGACGTCTTGCGTCCATCGATGTCAAGGATACGTTTTACCTCCATCCTGAACTCAAAATTTGTCAGAGCATAGCCAATTTCGCCCATTAAATAGCATAGTTAACAAGAGTTGATTCTTCAGCATTTGTTAATGTGAGACGTTTCCCTGGTTTTGTCGGCATTTCAGGAAATCTGCCGACGACTTTATCTTGCAGTGTTAAACGTGGAATAGCGTATAGGTGGGCGGTAGATTTTTTCGGCATACCACCACGAACAGCCTCAATTGCTTTTGCCATGGTTTGGGGATCATACTGAACTCCTTCATCGTTTGGATGCCGACATTTGATTTGCCATAGTGAAACTGAAATCAGATACAACAGATTATGAACTGAAAAATATAATTCAAATAATGGAGAATTAAATAATGAAGATCAATGAAAATGGGATTTAATTCTCATACAAAATCGAATTAGTTTACAAAATTTTATTTCAATAATTTCTAATTTAGCAACAAAGAAAATGAATATTGTTGAGTTTGGAAAGATGTCTCATGTACCACCATAACTTCTCTTTTACAATAAGAATCGGTGCCTATAAATGATGACACAGAGGTCAGATGTAATGATTTATCGGCACCCCTTTCAACACCTATCATTTTTTATTTAAGTGTTTGTAACGTCAAAACGTTGTTTATTTGTCCCATTGGTAAGTATTCAGGTAGATAAGTCACAATTTCACAACAAATCATTATTTTATAAAAGTTGAAACAACACTACTTACCTTAACGAAACCAGTAAGGCTCGGTCAGAAAATTCTGGAAGTGCTATAAACAAATTTTCCCGCGGCAAAACAAGGGGAAGTGACGACATTATATGCCTCGTGATATTGGCGATGTTTATTACACGGAATATTATTGAACATGCGCATACAACTCGTTTAAGTTAAAAGTGCCGATAATTAAAGGGTGCCGATGTTTTATACACTTACTCTATTTAGTTTTTTCCTTTACCTAACAAAAACCTCCTGTCTTACGTACTTACAATTTTTATACTGACATTTGCCGAACTTAAATTTAATACGAAACGATGTTATAATTTACAAATATACTTTTCAAATTACACGAAAATCTGAAAATATTGTCTTAACATATTTTAAATCTCTCTCACCCACTCTCTCCTATTGAATAAGAGGATTTGTAAGTTCATAAGTGTGTCACATATGTAAAGTGGTTAATTTGAAACTGGATGAAATATGTCAGGATGATTATTTACATACACACACGCGCACGCACACACACAGAAGTCTACTTTTAGACGAGACCTATACTGCCCTTATACTGCTTACCGGTGTTGGAGTTACTAATTTCCTCCCTAAATGTAACGTAAGATTCCTATAATTCAATGTCAGGGGATCTATGAAGCGAATTGTTTTAGTGATCTTTTAAACACACAAGATACGTAAATAGGAACTAAAATGATAAAGTTATCAAAACGTTTTGTTTTCGACGTCAAAGATTGTTTAAATTCATTTAGGGAATATAGAGATAATTTAAGTAATTGATGCAAACAATGATTTAATAAAAAGGCAAAACAAATGCAACATTAGACATGTTTCATGACGTGTAAGAGAAATCTATCTTGTGGATGTATTAGAAAAATGATGTGCATTTATGTGTATGGCAAGATATGTAAATGTATATATTAGTTCCACTTAACTTTTACATATATATAGTTTAACAACTGACCCATTCAACATCCCCGGCGTTGCTACAGAAGTTACACATCACGAACAGCTACATGTATATCTAGATATGACTGACATCACACATCGAACTGATGATATCCGCACTTCACCAGCTGGTTATCATGTCTGAACATGTTGCCTATTATTTTTTGTTTGTACACAGCAAACCGATGTGAAAAATACACTGCATATGAAGAGGCCTTATTTCATATAAAGAGACTGTATATGAAGAGACCCTATATATGAAAAATACAATGTATATGAAGAGGCCTTATTTCATATAAAGAGACTGTATAACCCGCGTCGGTGAATTTATGGAACGTCGGTTTTTTCCACAAACTTTAAGCGGCACTAATGCCTATACACTTTTACACTATTAACCCATATATATTCTGAAAGAGCACAGTTTCCAGTTTCCAAAAATAGTATCTTCAAGAAAATCCATTCATATATAAAAAGATACAGTGATTTAAAAATCAACTTCTCCGATCGGAATTCGCTTCGACCGGGAAAAGATCGATCGATTCCTGTTCGTTGTCGGAAATTTCCGACCGAATTTCAACAGTCCGATCGGAGAAAAACGATCGTTTTTTTCTTGATACTTTCTTTATTTTTCAAAAACATAGGGTGGTTGTTTATTGTTTTCACCTGAACATAGAATGCAAAATAGTAATTGATTTTGATGACGTGATTTGCGTGAATTTATTCGTGTGATTAATTATAGTGTAATCGGGGTAAAAACAAAGACAGATATTTAAAGCGTCTACAGATTCTGCAGCAACTTGCTGTTTCAAAGGAGCAATAACTACACATTTACTCATTTGGTAACGAAATAGTAACCTATTTTTACTTTTTAATTTATCTATCTGCCTTCCCTCTTCTCTCTCCCCTCCCTCGTTCTGTTTTCTTGCATACGAATCTATGTAACTAGGAAAATCGATTCTTTTTCAATCAGTCGATTTTTCTATACCTTTACTGGCTGCTATTTTTCAAACGCAAGTCGTAGCTCTTAATGCATCCCTCTCTCTCTCTCTCTCTCTGCAAAAGAATTTGCAGAATTTATCTTTATATCATTTATAGTTTGTTATATTCAAATGTAAGGCCTCTATATCAAGGGTAACAGTTACTGAGTCAGTGCTTCTTCCAGCTCAGATTTTTAGGGGATCCCGTTTGACCCCTTGTATAAGAATTTGGGGGGTCCTTTGAAATTTTAGAGGGTCATACCCTAAAGTGGCATATAAAACAAAATAAATACTTTATAAACATTCTGAGTTTTATTTGTTTCATCATTAAGGCATTCAAATGACTACATTCAACACTTTGAGTTTGGAAGTCAGTAAAAAAAAAATGGGAGTATCAAAATAAACTGTAAAGTGTAACCTCAGCTGAACAACAAGATTCTTACACCTTTCTCACTCTTGTAAAGTTTCTGTAGCAACAATAAAAGGATCTGCACCTGTGTCAGCACTACCAAAGTAAGCCATCAATGTTTGCATCTGACTAGACCCATGCTTCTCTCTGTCTTCTACAGACAACAAAGATGAACCCCTAGGACACAACACAGCCATATTTGATACTATGCCAGTTGCAACAGCTGGGAACCTCCTTTCTATTTCAGTGATCAAGTGGTTCAAAATATTGATACGGACATTTTGAAATTGTTGCCTAAGCACTGGTGTGTCAGTAAGCCTGACTCCCTTAAATTCTTTGAGCTTTTCATGTGAAGCAACTGACATGAAATCACTTAAATGGGTCCCATATTTTGTCTTTAGCCGTGAAAGTTCAAGATTATCCTTTTGTAGGAACATACTGAGTTGCGTTACTTTGGGAATTATATCCATAAGCATGTATGTACAGGCTATGAATGTATAACTGGTAATTTTCTTAAAGAAACCCTTTGATACACTGTCATTTTTTGACTCCATTCCAATCTCAAAGTAGGTTGCAAGTTAACCCCATGTTCTATATACAGCATCTAAGGCAGCATACACTGAAAACCATCTTACATTATGGAGCTCGTTATACTGTAATTGGGTCTCTTCAAGTAACGTTTGAATACCCTTTACCTTTTCCCTACGCAGAGCTGACCTTTTGAAATGATAAAAGATTCTCTGGTAATCTTTAAGGTATGCTACCTTTTCAGATGCTTGGCTGGTACACAGGGCAAGTCTGTGCCATACAATGCATCCCTTTAACATAAGGTGATACATTTTACTTAACCAGTCATGACTGATGCATTATCAGACCCTATAGCCAAGACATTTTCAAACTTAACATTATGACTAGCAAGTATGGATTTTACATTACTGAAAGTTCCATCTGGAATCTGAACATTGTCTACAAAATGTGTTTCAATATCAAAATTTTCAGTGACTGTTTTTGCATAAAGAAGTAGCTTTTTCTTCACAGAAATATCGCAGCTTTCATCAAATAAAATAGACACAAATGGCTTAGAAAAAAGTTTTTCATCTAAAGAATCTTGGAGAACACTGGCCAGTGCATTCTGCATTTCTTCGGCTGCCAGGTCTGAGCTACATGTAGCTGTTCTAACCTGAAACAAAAAATAATATTTTGTGAAACCTGTCAAATTCTTGGGAATTTGGCCTTTATCTAGGTTGTGAGATCTTGTGGTCAGACCCTTTTGTCATTTGTATATATGCAGTATATTCATTATTGATATCATTTTTTTTTAAATATTATGATTTTTGACACATTTTGTCATTTGCACATTTGTATAAAATTATATTTTTTTATAATTTTTATGACACCTTTAGTCAGTTGTATATATGCAGTATATTGATATATATTTTTTAATTATAAATATATATATATATTGAAACGTCCCCAGGGTCTGCTCCTGACCACGTATCAATATATAAACGTGCGCTGTTTTACGGCGCACGTGCGGGGTTGTAACCTGAAAACTACAAAGACAATTTCAGAACATACAATACATTTTATTTACAATATTAACAATAATAATTCACAATTGATCAGTAGATGATAATGCCAAGATCACGTTCGTCTAGGATGGCAGCAACACGGCTAGGTTGACAGCAACACGGCTCTCTGGTCCTCTACCTGAACTAACTATAAAAGTCTATTGTGATGAAGTTAGTTCGCCGATGGCTGTAGATTTTTCTATGGTGGTCTGTTTGATTTATCAATGTGATAACACAGTAGAGATAGATTGTTCTCTTGAGTATAATTATAATTATTTATAATAATATAATGATGTAGAAAATATTTATTTTCTACCCTTGTTGATATAATAAAAGTGGTGAAATATATATCTTGTTGTTTACTTCCAATATATATGAAAACGAGACGGGTATCTATTTTTAGCTCTCCTATGGCGAGATTTAAACAAGAATGGATGGCGGATCTTAATTAAAATCAGTCTGTAATACTCGCCTATGGAAGGGTATTAACGCAAAAATTACAACTTGCATTCGTACATTACAACTTGCATTCGTACATTTACATCTTGCATTCGTACATGCACATCTTTTCATTCGTTCACATCTTGCATTCGTACATTTGCATCTTGCGTTTGTATATTTTTTGCTTCCGTTTTTTTTATTTTAATTTCATTATATATTAATTTGGTGTAAATTACATGTACAGATTTGCCATGCCAAGGAAACCGAGTCTTTTTTCGCAAAAAAAAAAACCCAAAAAAAACGTAATAGATAGAGCTACGGAATGAAGTTAATAATATCATAATTTGGTATATTTCACTACTTTATTTATGTGATGAAAATGATACTTTAGTTCACTAAATAACTTATTTATCGTTGATATGCAATATTTAAATGGTAAATGTTATTAATGAGTCCCGCCCACACTGACGAAATGGACTGAGAATGGCGAAATTGGCATTTAAAATTAACAATGCGACATTATATAGACCCTTTTTTCATTATAAATATAAGAAAAATAACATTAATACAGAAGACGTTAGCATTTGTGATATCTATCGGCTTAGATGATGATATATCCATTTCGCAGTTCACGGAGTTGTAAACAAAATGGCCTGAGAATAGCGAAATGGATTTTTATTTCATTTCCAATATCACAAAATTAAGTTATCCAAGTCTATATATGAGCCCAGTACAAAGGTATCATACAAGGGTGCAAATTTAATCAGGGTCCCGATCTGCCGTGATTGCGCCCCACGGTGCGGTGGTTCACGTTGGCTTTCGAGTTGTTTTATATGTTTTGTTCCACTCCTCCTGGCTGTCCCAATTTTTTGCAATGGAGGCGTCCTTTTTTATCTGATCCTGTTTCTTGGGGCGGCCATAATTTGGTTGTGCACCTTCTGATGTTGACGTTTCTTTTATCGTCTTTTTGTCGTTCCATTGGTCATCTTTATCACACCTCATGTACCGTCCTGTTTTTTCTTTAGGTCTCGCCATAACTTACAATCTGTAACATTAGCAAATAAATTTTGGAACCCCAAAATGCTTCGATGTTTTATGAGTAACGACTTAACTTTAATTAGGATACGAACAAGTTTATTTGTGATTAAGGCCTTTCGATCCTGAATTCAATTTTTGTTGTGTTTGAGTTCACCTTCTTTGGATCAGTATTTCAGTCATTCAGCGACGCTCAGCTAATTATTGGTAGAGGGGGGCCTCGAGTGCATAAAGGCTCCCGGATTTCCTTTACTTATATTTATTTTCTTTTAATTTTTTTTTCATTGTTTTTAAAGATATCCATTATGCATTTCTTCTGACATAAAATACATTGATATATCTTGAGACAAAATTGCCTGGGGTAGATTATGTCAACTTATTAAAATCAATACAACTGTCATATCTTGTAAAAGTAACCTTACTCTTTAAAACTGGCATTTACGGTCAAAACTTGCCTCAGCAACAGAGCTTTTCAGGAATGTAAAGTTAAAGAATTCAGATTGTGTGATGTCAAATGAAAAAATCCAAACTGAAAATTATAATAAATTATCCACATGCAGTGTAATTTTCATTTTACTGTTGGTACAAATGTATTACCGACCCAGGTGGCCAAGTGATTAGAGCGTCCGCCTTGGGAGCGGGAATTCGTGGGTTTGATCCCCGGCTGCGACATTCCAAAGTCGTAAATGGTATAGCTTCCTTGCTTGGCGCTCAGCATATAAGGGTATTTCCAGGACTGTTGGCCCGGTGTCAAGATAATGTGACTGGGCGTGGTATCATGCCACATGTCTACGACGTGATACTGCAGTGTGGCAGCACTATATCTGTCACAAGTAGATACTGTCGGTTGAACTTTAAACACAACAAAGAAAGTTGGTATTCTTTAAGGTCACTGGTAATTGTAATTCCTGCATGCTTCATAAGCAGCTATGCAAGCAGCTGAGGGAGATCATTACTGTTTATGAATGGCAAGATCATATGCCCCCTATCTAACTTTTTTGATACGATAGTTCTGTAGATAAAGTTGTGTTGTCCCATGAGATTATATACTGCAGAGAATGAGGAAGGCAGGGTAACCAAAAGCATATTAACGCCAGTAGCTAGATTCAAGACTTATTGGTCGATACATATCCTTATAAACATATACGGAATACCGTCTATTTCAATCCTCTCAAAAAATCTATCTATCTATCTATCTATCTATCTACATTACAAGAAATAACACTTAATATTTTAAATTATTAGGTACTGGTTATTTGAAATTATGTCGAAAATAGATTATTTTTTGTCAACACTTCAGTTCAACAGTGTACATTCATTTATTTAACTAATCAAGGAATGTACCTGTAATGTTTCGTATTATTTTCCAAACCATTTATTTAAAATAAATTCACAAACCAAAGAGCTAATAAACTGTATTCAGGGAACATATACTTTCAGTCTTTAAAAATACGAATCACATTTCAGAATAACAATTCAAGAGATTTTTTATCTTCGGCTGCTTTGTAATGGCCCGCTCGAGATGTCTACTGTTACATCCCATTAAATTTTGTAAGTTTTTTTACGATCTGGACCAAATTCCGGCGCAGTGGTCATCGCATCACCCAATCACCACGTTATTTGATGTGTACAAAAGGTCATACTATTGCTGACTTGTCATTTAATTGAGACTCGGCTGATTTTCAACATACTGTGGCTAAGAGAAACGTGCGAGATCTTGGATCCGTTCGAATAAAAGTAGACACTGAACGGGTGATATCACTGAGGTGACGGACTGTCCCCAAACAATTCCCATATATCTAATGATATGTTTACTTAGAAAAGCGCCACGAGGGGGCGCTAGCTCTGCTGTTACGCGAACAAGTATTGTAATATTTAGTTTTAAAAACTTTCGGCAATCGTATCTTGAATTTTTGCAACCTGATTTAGTCAACCATGAAATGTTGTTTCATTTAAAATTCAAATATTGAAAGTGGTTTTTAGACCATCTGAATAATTCAAAGAAATAAACTTATGACAGTTCAAATAAAAATAAAATTTGTTGAAAAAAAAAATTGATATCCATGTGCAACACCATTTCATCAGATATTCGAGAAAATAATGGTGTAACAGTTGATCAACCTTTCCTCTCCGATTTTAATACGATATTAGTTAAGTAGAACTCGATTCTGAAAATCTTACTAGCAGAATTATTTGGTCAGTACTCTTAGTAAGGAAATTCGGTTATCAATGACAAATGATTACCTTCGCCCAAATAATGGTAACACTGTGCAGCAAACCATTATGTTGGTTCGGGCCTGGAATGCGCGGTACGAGCTGACCTGTTGACCACTTTTTCATAAATTGTCCATGTTCTAATTATAGACAGTAAATTCGTACAAATTAATTACGAAGTTGTTGATCAATTATTTCAAGAAAATGTATGTAACACTGAAATGTTGCGATTTGTGTTGTCCCGTGGTGGAGTGTTATCCCCGCTGGCACCAGAACCGCAGAATTTCTAGTTTCATTGGAATGTATATATTTTTAATTCCTCTGTACTGTATATTGCTCATGGCCAAAAAACCTATCAACTAGTCTAAATCACACAAAAACACTTAACAAATTGTCCAGTTGTCGCAAAGACCCGTTTTCAAATATCTCCTTTTCTATTGAAGATGTGTGAAAGTAAAATGCATCCTTCAATAAAACATTACATTGCCATCAAAATGATACTTTATGTATTAAAAAGGTCAAGAAATTAAAAAACTTTATGTGAAATAGAAAGGTGCCTGAATAATGATAACTATGTAAAATGTGTAGTTTTTCTGCTATACTTATTGAATTTATATTGTGATTTTAAAGAATTTTTTATTACATGTAAATCAAACTGAAAAGAATTTCTTGTTGCAGAAGATAACAGTATAAGAATAATCAGTCACTGCAAATGAATTCAACATCTTTTCTTCCTTCCCCGTCAAGGAGAAGAAATTCAGCACATTTGATATGCCAACCAACCACACATATGTCACAAATGATAAAATCAAATGAGTTCCCCATCGGCTGTTTACACTTAGGACATACATCAAAATCTTCAGCAAGATCGTCCGAGTCATTATCCATGAAAGGAAACTCGTTTTCTTCGAAAGAGTAGACATCCGTATGTCTCCTGATCTTAGTCTTGGTACTTTTTGCTTTCAGTTGTATCTTCAGTTCTTTCTCTTTTCGTTTTACTTCGCGCTCTTTCTTTTTCTTTTCAGCTTCAGCAGCTTTCATAAGTTTCTTTTCCCCTCTTTCAAGTTTCCTGTTCACTTTCGTGACAAAGATTTATGGTTTATGGTCACTGCACGCCCCCTCAATGAGATCTATCCACATATGAAGTTTCATCTTGATATCTTTTATACTTTTTGAGTTACAGCCATGACAAAAATTAAGTATGGAAATTTAAAAAAGGCAATAACTCCACAATTACGCGACAGAGAGTTATGGTTCTTCGTCACTGCACGCCCCCTCAATGAGATCTACCCACATATGAAGTTTCATCTTGATGCCTTTTATACTTTTTGAGTTACAGCCCGGACAAAAATTAAGTATGAAAAGTTACAAAGGACAATAACTCCAAAATTACGTAACAGAGAGTTATGGTTCTTGGTCACTGCACTCCCCCAAAATGATATCTATCCACATATGAAGTTTCATCTTGATATCTTTTATATTTTTTAAGTTACGGCCCGGACAAAAATTAAGTATGAAAATTTACAAAGGACAATAACACCAAAATTATGCAACAGAGAGTTATGGTTCTTGGTCACTGCAATCCCCACCAATGAGATATACTCACTTATGAAGTTTCATCTTGATGCTTTTTATACTTTTTGAGTTACGGCCCGGACAAAAATTAATTTTGAAAATTTACAAAGGGCAATAACTCCAAAATTATGCGAAAGAGAGTTATAGTTGTTGATCACTACAATCCCCTTCAATGAGATCCATCCACATATGAAGTTTCATCTTGATGCCTTTTATTCTTTTTGAGTTACGGCCCGGAAAAAATTAAGTATGAAAATTTACAAAGGGCAATAACTCCAAAATTATGCGACAGAGAGTTATGGTTCTTGATCACTGCACTCCCCCTCAATGAGATTTATCCACATATGAACTTTTATCTTGATGCCTTTTATATTTTTTGACTTACGTATAGAGAGGAACTTTATGTGTAGTTACATTACCATCAGCTGCGATCTGATAAGTTTCGATGGGCCAAGCTTTGATATATCTATTTCTTCAGGTGAAAGAGGAAACAGGCCAGACCGGCGGAATGCACTTGCACTAGTTACCTGGTCCAAAGCAGTTTTAAATACAGATGGAAAATCTTTCTTGCCTAAAACTTTGCCAACATTTGCCATATGCCACTCTTTCAAAGCTTTCCTCCAGCAAGATTTCAATGGAGCAAATAGTTCAATATTACATGCCTGAAGGATATGTGTAGCATTTGGAGGTAATCAGTATAAAACTATCTCAGTAGCGTGGCAATATTCTGCAGCAGGACGACTTATATGTGTACTGTGTCCATCAACAAAGAGAATGATGGAAAATCGTATGTTCTTAGACTTTGCAAATGATAACAAATGTTCGAGAAAGGACTGGAAAGCTTCCGAATCCACCCATCCATTTTTAGTGAAAGAAAACAATGCATCAGGAAACCCGGCCAAGCCTATATTACGCAAACGTTCACCAGGAAAGAGAATTACTGGTGGGACAAAAATCCCAAACGCATTTAAACATGCCATGACAGTGATTTGTGACTTTGTGATCGTAACAACCTGATATACATTTTTTGAACCAGTGGGTGCTAAAACACAACCTGACTTGACTTGTAAGGGAAATCCGGAATCGTCAGCATTCCGTCGCGGATCATGGGCATAGATTCAAAATCAGGTATTTCCTTCTTCAGAAAATGGTCAAGTCCTCAGTACCAAGCTGTGATTCTTTCAAAAGTGACACATACTCTCTTATGCCCAAGGTTCGTGGAGTTCCGGAAAGAAAGCTCTGGGTGCCTAAAAGAAAAATAAGACATCCATTGCCTTCAAGGCATGTCGTTTTTTAATGACGTCTTGCGTCCATCGATGTCAAGGATACGTGTTACTTCCATCCTGAACTCAAAATTTGTCAGAGGATAGCCAATTTCGCCCATTAAAGTAGCATAGTTAACAAGAGTTGATTCTTCAGCATTTGTTAATGTCAGACGCTTCCCTGGTTTTGTTGGCATTTCAGGAAGTCTGCCGGCGACTTTATCTTGCAGTGTTAAAAGTAGAATAGCGTATAGGTGGGCGGCAGATTTCTTCGGCATACCACCACGAACAGCCTCAATTGCTTTTGCCATGGTTTGAGGATCATACTGAACTCTTCATCGTTTGGATGCCGACATTTGATTTGCCATAGTGAAACTGAAATCAGATACAACAGATTATGAACTAAAAAATATAATTCAAATAATGGAGAATTAAATAATGAAGATGTAACTCAATGAAAATGGGATCTAATTCTCATACAAAATCGAATGTAGTTTGACAAGTGCACACATAATTTACATATTTGCAATAATTTGCTAATTTAGCAACAAAGAAAATGAATATTGTTGAGTTTGGAAAGATGTCTCATGTACCACCATAACTTCTCTTTTACAATAAGATTCGGTGCCTATAAATGATGACACAGAGGTCAGATGTAATGAATTATCGGCACCTCTTTCAACACCTATCATTTTTTATTTAAGTGTTTGTAACGTCAAAACGTTGTTTTTTGTTCACATTGGTAAGTATTAAGGTAGATAAAGTCACAATTTCACAACAAATCATTATTTTATAAAAGTTGAAACAACACTACTTACCTTAACGAAACCAGTAAGGCTCGGTCAGAAAATTCTGGAAGTGCTATAAACAAATTTTCCCGCGGCATAAACAAGGGGAAGTGACGACATTATATGCCTCGTGGTATTGGCGATGTTTATTACACGGAATATTATTGAACATGCGCATACAACTCGTTTAAGTTAAAAGTGCCGATAATTAAAGGGTGCCGATGTTTTATACACTTACTCTATTTAGTTTTTTCCTCTACCTAACAAAAACCTCCTGTCTTACGTACTTACAATTTTTATACTGACATTTGCCGAACTTAAATTTAATACGAAACGATGTTATAATTTACAAAAATACTTTTCAAATTACACGAAAATCTGAAAATATTGTCTTAACATATTTTAAATCTCTCTCACCCACTAAGAGGATTTGTAAGTTCATAAGTGTGTCACAAATGTAAAGTGGTTAATTTGAAACTGGATGAAATATGTCAGGATGATTATTTACATACACACACGCGCACGCACACACACAGAAGTCTACTTTTAGACGAGACCTATACTGCCCATATACTGCTTACCGGTGTTGGAGTTACTAATTTCCTCCCTAAATGTAACGTAAGATTCCTACAATTCAGTGTCAGGGGATCTATGAAGCGAATACACTTGATCGGAATTGCAATATACCTAACTCCACAAATTGTTTAAGTGATCTTTTAAACACACAAGATACGTAAATAGGAACTAAAATGATAAAGTTATCAAAACGTTCTGTTTTCGACGTCAAAGATTGTTTAAATTCATTTAGGGAATATAGAGATAATTTAAGTAATTGATGCAAACAATGATTTAATAAAAAGGCAAAACAAATGCAACATTAGACATGTTTCATGACGTGTAAGAGAAATCTATCTTGTGGATGTATTAGAAAAATGATGTGCATTTATGTGTATGGCAAGATATGTAAATGTATATATTAGTTCCACTTAACTTTTACATATATATAGTTTAACAACTGACCCATTCAACATCCCCGGCGTTGCTACAGAAGTTACACATCACGAACAGCTACATGTATATCTAGATATGACTGACATCACACATCGAACTGATGATATCCGCACTTCACCAGCTGGTTATCATGTCTGAACATGTTGCCTATTATTTTTTGTTTGTACACAGCAAACCGATTTTAAAAATAACCCTGATGCCCAGAAGAGATTGTATATAAAGAGATATTTTATATGAAAAATACACTGTATATGAAGAGGACTTATTAATATATAAAGAGACTGTATATGAAGAGACCTATATATGAAAAATACAATGTATTTGAAGAGGGTTTATCTTCTATAATAAAACTGTATATGAAGAGACTCTATATATGAAAAATACACTGTTAATGAAGAGGGCTTATCTTTTATATAAGACTGTATATGAAGAGACCCGCTATGTGAAAAATACACTGCATATGAAGAGGCCTTATTTCATATAAAGAGACTGTATATGAAGAGACCCTATATATGAAAAATACAATGTATATGAAGAGGCCTTATTTCATATAAAGAGACTGTATAACCCGCGTCGGTGAATTTATGGAACGTCGGTTTTTTCCACAAACTTTAAGCGGCACTAATGCCTATACACTTTTACACTATTAACCCATATATATTCTGAAAGAGCACAGTTTCCAGTTACCAAAAATAGTATCTTCAAGAAAATCCATTCATAAATAAAAAGATACAGTGATTTAAAAATCAACATCTCCGATCGGAATTCGCTTCGACCGGGAAAAGATCGATCGATTCCTGTTCGTTGTCGGAAATTTCCGACCGAATTTCAACAGTCCGATCGGAGAAAAACGATCGTTTTTTTCTTGATACTTTCTTTATTTTTCAAAAACATAGGGTGATTGTTTATTGTTTTCACCTGAACATAGAATGCAAAATAGTAATTGATTTTGATGACGATGATGACGTGATTTGCGTGAATTTATTCGTGTGATTAATTATAGTGTAATCGGGGTAAAAACAAAGACAGATATTTAAAGCGTCTACAGATTCTGCAGCAACTTGCTGTTTCAAAGGAGCAATAACTACACATTTACTCATTTGGTAACGAAATAGTAACCTATCTTTACTTTTTAATGTATCTATCTGCCTTCCCTCTTCTCTCTCCCCTCCCTCGTTCTGTTTTCTTGCATACGAATCTATGTAACTAGGAAAATCGATTCTTTTTCAATCAGTCGATTTTTCTAAACCTTTACTGGCTGCTATTTTTCAAACGCAAGTCGTAGCTCTTAATGCATCTCTCTCTCTCTCTCTGCAAAAGAATTTGCAGAATTTATCTTTATATCATTTATAGTATGTTATATTCAAATGTAAGGCCTCTATATCAAGGGTAACAGTTACTGAGTCAGTGCTTCTTCCAGCTCAGATTTTTAGGGGATCCCGTTTGACCCCTTGTATAAGAATTTGGGGGGTCCTTTGAAATTTTAGAGGGTCATACCCTAAAGTGGCATATAAAACAAAATAAATACTTTATAAACATTCTGAGTTTTATTTGTTTCATCATTAAGGCATTCAAATGACTACATTCAACACTTTGAGTTTGGAAGTCAGTAAAATAAAATGGGAGTATCAAAATAAACTGTAAAGTGTAACCTCAGCTGAACAACAAGATTCTTACACCTTTCTCACTCTTGTAAAGTTTCTGTAGCAACAATAAAAGGATCTGCACCTGTGTCAGCACTACCAAAGTAAGCCATCAATGTTTGCATCTGACTAGACCCATGCTTCTCTCTGTCTTCTACAGACAACAAAGATGAACCCCTAGGACACAACACAGCCATATTTGATACTATGCCAGTTGCAACAGCTGGGGACCTCCTTTCTATTTCAGTGATCAAGTGGTTCAAAATATTGATACGAACATTTTGAAATTGTTGCCTAAGCACTGGTGTGTCAGTAAGCCTGACTCCCTTAAATTCTTTGAGCTTTTCATGTGAAGCAACTGACATGAAATCACTTAAATGGGTCCCATAATTTGTCTTTAGCCGTGAAAGTTCAAGATTATCCTTTTGTAGGAACATATTGAGTTGCGTTACTTTGGGAATTATATCCATAAGCATGTATGTACAGGCTATGAATGTATAACTGGTAATTTTCTTAAAGAAACCCTTTGATACACTGTCATTTTTTGACTCCATTCCAATCTCAAAGTAGGTTGCAAGTTAACCCCATGTTCTATATACAGCTTCTAAGGCAGCATACACTGAAAACCATCTTACATTATGGAGCTCGTTATACTGTAATTGGGTCTCTTCAAGTAACGTTTGAATACCCTTTACCTTTTCCCTACGCAGAGCTGACCTTTTGAAATGATAAAAGATTCTCTGGTAATCTTTAAGGTATGCTACCTTTTCAGATGCTTGGCTGGTACACAGGGCAAGTCTGTGTGCCATACAATGCATCCCTTTAACATAAGGTGATACATTTTACTTAATCAGTCATGACTGATGCATTATCAGACCCTATAGCCAAGACATTTTCAAACTTAACATTATGACTAGCAAGTATGGATTGTACATTACTGAAAGTTCCATCTGGAATCTGAACATTGTCTACAAAATGTGTTTCAATATCAAAATTTTCAGTGACTGTTTTTGCATAAAGAAGTAGCTTTTTCTTCACAGAAATATCGCAGCTTTCATCAAATAAAATAGACACAAATGGCTTAGAAAAAAGTTTTTCATCTAAAGAATCTTGGAGAACACTGGCCAGTGCATTCTGCATTTCTTCGGCTGCCAGGTCTGAGCTACATGTAGCTGTTCTAACCTGAAACAAAAAATAATATTTTGTGAAACCTGTCAAATTCTTGGGAATTTGGCCTTTATCTAGGTTGTGAGATTTTGTGGTCAGACCCTTTTGTCATTTGTATAAAATTATATGAAGTAGATCTATGTTCTATATCATTATCATTTTTTTATAATTTTTATGACACCTTTAGTCAGTTGTATATATGCAGTATATTGATATATATTTTTTAATTATAAATATATATATATATATTGAAACGTCCCCAGGGTCTGCTCCTGACCACGTATCAATATATAAACGTGCGCTGTTTTACGGCGCACGTGCGGGGTTGTAACCTGAAAACTACAAAGACAATTTCAGAACATACAATACATTTTATTTACAATATTAACAATAATAATTCATAATTGATCAGTAGATGATAATGCCAAGATCACGTTCGTCTAGGATGGCAGCAACACGGCTAGGTTGACAGCAACACGGCTCTCTGGTCCTCTACCTGAACTAACTATAAAAGTCTATTGTGATGAAGTTAGTTCGCCGATGGCTGTAGATTTTTCTATGGTGGTCTGTTTGATTTATCAATGTGATAACACAGTAGAGATAGATTGTTCTATAATTATTTATAATAATATAATGATGTAGAAAATATTTATTTTCTACCCTTATTGATATAATAAAAGTGGTGAAATATATATCTTGTTGTTTACTTCCAATATATATGAAAACGAGACGGGTATCTATTTTTAGCTCTCCTATGGCGAGATTTAAACAAGAATGGATGGCGGATCTTAATTAAAATCAGTCTGTAATACTCGCCTATGGAAGGGTATTAACGCAAAAATTACAACTTGCATTCGTACATTACAACTTGCATTCGTAGATTTACATCTTGCATTCGTACATGCACATCTTGCTTTATTACATCTTGTTCGTACATTCACATTTTTCCTTCTACATTACATCTTGCATTCGTACATTCACATCTTGCATTCGTACATTTGCATCTTGCGTTTGTATATTTACATTTTGCATTCATACTTTTTTTCATTTACATTTTGCGTTCATAATTTTTATATAAATATCTAGAAGTTTGGTGAAAAACATAGATAATACTGTACAGATTTGCCATGCCAAGGAAACCGAGTCTTTTTTCGCAAAAAAAAACCCCAAAAAACACGTAATAGATAGAGCTACGGAATGAAGTTAATAATATCATAATTTGGTATATTTCACTACTTTATTTATGTGATGAAAATGATACTTTAGTTCACTAAATAACTTATTTATCGTTGATATGCAATATTTAAATGGTAAATGTTATTAATGAGTCCCGCCCACACTGACGAAATGGACTGAGAATGGCGAAATTGGCATTTAAAATTAACAATGCGACATTATATAGACCCTTTTTTCATTATAAATATAAGAAAAATAACATTAATACAGAAGACGTTAGCATTTGTGATATCTATCGGCTTAGATGATGGTATATCCATTTCGCAGTTCACGGAGTTGTAAACAAAATGGCCTGAGAATAGCGAAATGGATTTTTATTTCATTTCCAATATCACAAAATTAAGTTATCCAAGTCTATATATAAGTCTATACAAGGGTGCAAATTTAATCAGGGTCCCGATCTGCCGTGATTGCGCCCCACGGCGATTTGTTGAATTGAAATGTGTGTGTGTCAATCCTAATAAACAATAGACGTTACGTATTAGGTGCCAGATGGTAAGAAGTAAGGATAATTGGACTAAGGGAAATGTAATTTATTTAGGACATTTGCTTATGTAATTAAAACGATGGGGATGATGAATTTTCTTTTTGTGACTTTATTTTTACTAAGAACTTTATGAAAAAATAAGACATTTCTTAATATTCAATTTCTTAATAGACTGAATATGGTTTTCTAAAATCGCATTTTTGTTATTGTAATATGTAAAAGTATAATCATATTATCTCCGTGGTCATAAGAACACGTGTCGGATGAAATGAAGCGGGTAAAAATAATTATATTAATGGAAATGTTCTTTATGTAAGGTATAGGCTATATGTAATAAAAACGATGACGAGTAACCGCAAGTCTATTTTACCCGTAGTCATAAGGACACGTGCCAGATGTTAAGAATAGGATTAAGATTATTAAGTCACTGCACGCGTCAGCGTATTATATATATGATCGCAAAATCGAGTTCTATTTCTACATTATGACAAATTTTATCTTTATTTTAATATTGTCCATATTCTTAGATTGTTGATAATTGGTAAGCGTTAACGGTAGAATTGATTATATTTTAATTCAGATGCCACAATGGACATAGCATTTTAAAAGTGTGCTATTTTAAAAATATTTTTACAATGTGTTATGCCGTAGAAAGACTTCTGCCCCAGGTTGCAATAAGGATGAAAAAAAGTAATAATGTCCTCTGACAATTCCAACATGGCTCTCGTTTTATATTAACAATTTTCACGTGCAGAGACCACTAAAGTAATGAATAAAATGATTTGTTAAATGAGGATTTTATGGCATGGTCGTTTTTCTAAAACTGAAAATAGATTTATTTTGATTACGAATTGACCTGTATTCGCTTTAATAGCTCAAAGCGACGGAATATTCATAGTACTAGTAGACCTACAAAATTGTGTATTAACGAGTCATTTTAAAATGTTGATTAACATAACTGAACGTATCTCAGTCTTGGTGAACTGTTACAAAGCTTTTAATACATTATCATCTTTTCAATGCAGTACAGACTGTATACAAAAGCCTTACCGTAACCAGAAATGAGAATGACGTTGTGCAACAGCGTTGATCAAATTACAGATGGCTAAATTTGAAACAATGGACGCAACTTTGGCATACTACTCGTATATTGTCGGCAGTTTCCGTCCAGAACCCGACAGTTTCCGAACTTGCGCCTTCTGCTGTCAAACACCGTTGATCGCGTTCTATTGTCGCATGTTCTATTTTTTGTTTATAGTAAGACGATGAAACGCCGATCTAGCGAAGAATTGGAAATAAGGCTAAAACATTAAATTAAAAAATGCATCATGCCACTTTCAATTGCAAAATGCTTAAGGACGATTCCAATATCAGATAACCGAATGTAATATTGAATGTATGAACGCAAAATGTAAATGTACGGAAGCAAGATGTAAATGTACGAATGCTAGATGTACCTTAGATAACCGAATGTAATATTGAATGTATGAATGCAAAATGTAAATATACAAACGCAAGATGCAAATGTACGAATGCAAGATGTGAATGTACGAATGCAAGATAAAAAAATGTAATGTACGAAAAGATGTAATACAAAGGCAAGATGTAATATACAAAGGCAAGATGTGCATGTACGAATGCAAGTTGTAACGTACGAATGCAAGATGTAATTTTTGCGTTAATACCCTTCCATACTCGCCATAGATCTGCAATATATCAGATAGAATCTAAATTAAAAATCTGGCGAAATGACCCTTTGGGCAAGGCCTGGTCTCATGGGGGGGAAAAATCTCGGGGATAAAGCCGAGGTTTAACCTGGTACTGACGACTCGCCAAAGGCCCGCGCGGCCTTATATAGTTTTTGGATGACGTGACGTCATCGCCAAATAAATATACGTCATCCGCCAAAAATCTTACTTCGCAACGTCTCGGATAGTAGAATACGTCAAAAAGATCAGAGTAACTCGATTAGGTTCTCCTTATTCTATATTTGGATATCCGATCGAGTCAATCAAGAAGCACATGTATGAACACCAAACACGGAGACGATGCAAGACAAAATCGTGGGAAATATGCATTTCAAAGTCATCTTTAATGAGTGTATAGGTATTTAAAGATCGCTATTACATTTTACATGTATGCAATAGTGATCGTAGATGCAGCGCATCGTGTGACAATGGATTTTTCCGAGTCGATCATGCACTATCGATCTTGTACGAGGTGATGAGCTTGGGAGGTTCGTTACAATATATGTGTGTGTGTGTGTGTGTGTGTGTGTGTGTGTGAATAAATATCATATCTGTCTTTGAGATACTCTATAGTATGAGAATTACATCATATGATACATATGGCTTTCATAAAGTACTACACTACATTTTATTACTAGTATGTAAATTTGAATGACATTTGCTACAGTATGCATGTTATGGATAAACTCACATGATTATTGCTATACATGTACCCTGTTATTATTACCTGTTCCGTAGTATAGAAAAGTCCATTATTTTTTAAATTGTGTGATGCGCTATAGAAATTGTCTGACTGCTACTATGTAACGTCTTATAATAGTATTTAATGCCTTTGTCAAAATGAAAACACTATATCATTTGAAATATCAGAGTAAAACAAACCTTGCCATCTCTGTCCTTCTTTCTTTTCTCTCTATCCAGCTCATTTTCTTGTGTATCACTTACTACACGGATACACACACTGCTGTTACAAAAAAATATCTATCAGTTGAACAGAATACTGTAAATTATAAAATATATCTATAAACTATCCGCATATTTTGTGATTGCAGACATTTATGTATCATAATTTTCAGTTTACCATGTGCTTCCGGTCCTTGTAATTTTCACACGATGATAATAATCAGTAAAGGTGTCAGTTTAATTGTCGGATACTTAATAACACATTGTTTTTCATTTGCATAATGTTTTGTAGAAATAACAGAGATGTCTATACCTGGATATATCTAAATTTAATGTAGCTTCATGGAATTATATATAGTACTCACCTGTGTCGTATTTCTTTCTATACTGTATTTTTGTTTCTTTATTTTGGGACTCACCCTTATATTTCGTTTCGATAAGGGAGGTAACCACTGAGTTACTCGATTGTATCACGAACGATTTATTTTGTTTAACTGTTTATGTAGTAGCATACTGCTCATGTTGTTTGATATGGTGTATTTTTCTTTCTATTTGTAACTTCCTCTTATGTTTCGTTTCGATAAGAGAAGTTATACGAAATATTACGACATTGTTTCGATATTAATATTTATATAAATTTATATGATGTCTTATGTGATTTGCATGTTACATGATCGTTTACACTGCTTTCACTTTTCGTTTGTTCATCTCCGTCATGTTTTGTACAATTTATGTAATATGTTTTGCCGCATGGGTCGTACGACCTTCTGGCTTATTATGAATAAAACTTTCAAACTCTCAAACTTTAACATGACCATATACTTAGTATCTTGGGCCGGAGGCCTATATTAATATGAATAAACAATTTCAAATAAACTGCCCTTTTTATGGAAATGCTGGCC
>CM037777.1:80696423-80746423 GCA_021229015.1 Solen grandis
AAATCTTCATTAAAACACTTACGCATACATGTTTGTCAATGCACACAGTTCCAGATGTGCTGTGAAGCAATGATAACTTCATGTGTAAATAATATATATCTTATGTTTCTATATGTTACTATAAAGCTGTTTCATTAACTTCATATACAACCTTATCAAGTGTGATGAATGCCCCTTTGTTATAAGATACTGCAAACATCCGTGTTGTGCAGCGGCTTATACGCCGCTAGCAGACTAATAAACAAACTCCTACTTAAACAAGCTACTGATACAATGGTATCTAAATAACTCCTGTAACGGGTTTCTACGGATCTGGGCTAACCAAAAAGTACAAGTCTTGAAAAGTACACGCTAAGCAGAAGTGGTTATGGATCGAATAGGTACTCAGTCTGAAACGCATGTATAACTTTGTCATACGGACCCGGTTAGATCGTCAGGCTCGTTTCATGGCTCTTTAGTTCACCTGAGCACATGAGCTATTAGGATCGATGAATGTCCGTCGTCCACAATTAGTTTGTTTGCACTCTAGCATCTTTATTGCTTAAGCAATCATCTTCAAACTTTATGACAATGTTTATTACCATAATATCGCGACCAAGTTCGATTATGGCTGATATCGGCCCATTTGGTAAGGAGTTAACCTCATTTTAATATAAAAAATGCTAGATTTCACTATGTCTGCACTCCAGCATCTTCATTTTTTAAACAATCATCTTCAAACTTTATGATAATATTTTTTACCATAATACCAAGTTTGATTATGGCTGATATTGGCCTATAAGGTTAGGACTTATGCCCCTTTTAATATTTGAAAATGCTAGAATTTGTTGATAATGGTATAGGCCAAGTTATCAGATTAAAAGTCAGGAGTTATTGCCCTTTACCGTTAACACTCTTGCATCCTCGTCATTAGGGCCATCTTGGCCCTCTTGTTTAATTTAACCACGGGGCCGTAAAGTACCGCTGATACCCAGTATAGGTTTGCTCGTTTTAAGGTAAATTGTGTTAAGGCAAAGACCGTTTTCATCACGATAGGATCTGAATTACTTGAAAAATGCATTTCACACACGACAATACGAAATTTCTGTTACGTTTTGAGACTATGTAGATTGTATTTCAAGTTATGTAACCTCTTTTATACAGTCTTTATCAAAGGTGAACAACAAGAGCAGTTTAGCTTTGTTCAATTAAGAGATATCTGCATAGCAGAAGCATAATTCATGGCATAATATATGTATCCGATATATAAAATACAGAACGCATATATCAAGCAAAACATGTTTCACAAGAAGTATTGTCTATGGTGTTACCGCTTACTAGTATAGTCTGATATGAATCATCCTTCATAAAAAAAATCTGATAACTTTCAATTTTACACATTAATTTTAAAATACGTTTCCTCATTTTTGTAATAACATATATTCACTATTCAGTTAACTTTAAAAACTTTAGTTTCCAGACTAATGTAGCACACAAAGTAGTACAAAAATGTTATACGTAAAGATCCAGTTGTTTTAAAACTGATTTTTTACATCAAACCTATTTTGGTACATTTTAAGATTTTAAATCTCAAAATAAGGGAATATTTGGTTTGATATATATAGTTTCCTTATACTTTGAGTTCTGCAACTGCGTTGCACAAAAATATGATGCAAACAACAGTCCGGAAGAAGAAATTTGAATAACTTCCCTGTTAATGTTGATTTAGTTTTTAGGGATATAATTTCCTGCCGTCATTTGTATTTGACTGTATATTAAAAACTGTGCATATAGACATTTCACGGGTAATAATGTTTGCAAAGAACAACAGGAGTTGTCCGTAAGAAAGCGCACTCGACTATTCCAAACCTTATTAGTTGCACGTTTTACTTTAATAAAAATTTCTAAGTTCAAAAAGAGTCATAATTTACTAAAATAAAATCACTCAATCTCATAACAGGCGGGTTTTCTTCAATTTTCAAAGAAAATAATATCGGGATTTTGTTTTGCATTTTCCTTTTTATTGTCCGAAATTAGAAGCTTTCAAGGGAAAGTGATCAAACTAATTTTCGAGCCATACAATCTGATGACTCAACATGTGTTTGAGGGAAATGAAATTTCAAAAACTACTAGACACGCGAAACCTTGACAACATGCATAACCGGACGATAACATAGCATATATAAAAAGAATATTTAGCTGATCTGGTTTATATTGATTTACAAAGCAGAGAGCCCTTTCGTTTGTTCGGGACAATCAAAATCTAGTTAATATTTATTTGGATATCAATAAATTATATATTTGTTTGGATATCAATAAATAATATATTTGTTTGGATATCAATAAATAATATATATTTGTTTGGATATCAATAAATAATATATTTGTTTGGATATCAATAGATAAGATTGTTTGTCTCTCGAAACACGAGTATCAGTTAATTTTACGTTTAAGCAAAACTTGAGCACATGAGAGGGTAAATTTCTACAATTGACTTTACGTGTTAGCTAAAATATGTTAACTTTTCGTGGTAGCATTATCTAACACATACTGATATCAACAAGAACACGGCATTATTTTGAAAGTTCCTTTATCCTAGGGAATTCGAATTAATATCTGACCTTCTGATCAGCATCATGCAAAGTTTCAAATTCTAAAACACGGATTTATGATAATATTAGTGATGCGCTTTACGTGTTAGCAAACAAAAAATCACGATTTCGGAAGGTTTTCCCGAATGTTAGGGAAAACTGTACACCTGACAAGATAATCATTAGGATTTATGTGTAGAACACAATTTTTCGATTCGCATGCGCTATATGCCATTAAAATTGATAAAGAAATAAAATACTGACAGCAGTTTTTCCCTCTGAGTCGATGAAAGTTTGCTATTCTTGTTAGCTTAAAATGACGTCATATACCACCTGGTATGGCCACACTGCAAGAGAACAATAAACAAGAACTCTCTCTCTCTCTCTCTCTCTCTCTCTCTCTCTCTCTCTATATATATATATATATATATATATATCTGTCCTGTTGTAGGTTGGCGGTTCTGCCCGGCTGCCTATGTGTACTCATCCATGTTATTAGCTGGACATCGATCACTATATTACTGGAATGCTCACAGTAAACTCCAGTCAACACAGTAATTAATATAACTTTCGAGATATATTACAATTATTGTTATTGTAGTGGCCTTTAAGTAACTCTAAACATTGAGGGATAAGTGTAAGTGACCTGTCCAGCTCAGTCAGTAGAGCATTTGCCCTGAAAGCGAATGGCCCCGGTTTGCGTCCTGGTCAGGCTGGACACATATATTTCTCACCCTGATGTCATTATTGTTCTTATATATATATAATACACTAACCACACAAACAGACCTAATGTTATCTTTTCATAAACTCATAAACATTTCATCTTAAGCAATTTGTATCAAAACTTAAATTTTATTCTAGAAATTAACGTACTGTAGACTACCGTCAGATAAACAAATGTAGAACCTGGATTAACTAAGCTTATTTATACAGCTACAAAGGTGCAACAATAATAATTTCAGTATCTGGATCAGGATATGGTTCGTTGAAAATCTCAATATTATACTGGTCTAAAACAACGGATGTACCGTTAATGCATTTTGTAAACAAACGTGAAATTTTAAACACTAGTTTTTTTAACTACAAATAAAACAAACAATTTCCAAATAAATTAAATTTTCTTATGTTTGATTTTGTTCGACTGGATATGAACGTTCGGCTTTTTCCGAAACAAAACGATCGTTATTTTCCCGATAGGAGGTCAGCTGTTTCCGATCGTCTTATCTCGACAGGTAAAAAATCGATCGATTTTTAAAGGACTCCGATCGTTTATCAGCTGTTTCTGGTCGGAAATGTGTTATTTTCAAGGTACAAAATGCACGATAGCACCGCTTATATAAATGTGTTTTTCAAAAACAAGACATATTTAGAATCGGGAAACAATGCTCTTTCAATATCAATAATAAAAATATACGTAAGAACTGTAGTTTTTAAAAAAGTTTATGGAAAAAACCGACGTTCCATAAATTAACCGATGCAGGTTGTATATGAAGAGACCCTATATATGAAAAACTGTATATGAAGAGACCTTATATATGAAAAACTGTATATGAAGAGGCCTTCATATTAAGAGACTGCATATGAAGAGACCCTATATATGAAAAACTGTATATGAAGAGTACTTCATATTAAGAGACTGCATATGAAGAGACCCTATATATGAAAAAACTGTATATGAAGAGGCCTTCATATTAAGAGACTGCATATGAAGAGACCCTATATATGAAAAACTGTATATGAAGAGGCCTTCATATTAAGAGACTGCATATGAAGAGACCCTATATATGAAAAACTGTATATGAAGAGACCTTCATATTAAGAGACTGTATATGAAAAGACCCTATATATGAAAATACACTGTATGTTAAGAAACTGTAAAGAGAACATGTATATAAAGAGAACCTAAAGTACTCAATGTTTATACCTTTTAATTGTTCAGTGCATACATATAACCGTCGGACCATTGTAACAAAATTAGCCACAATAAATTAGATTGACAACCAATCCTTCCTAATGTTGTAAATAAAGCTACTTTCGTCATTTATAAATGTACGGGTAAAAAAACCTTCAGTAAACCAGAAATCTACTACTATAAGGAGACTTATTAAAGTGTACATGTTTCACTTAAACAGGAAATAAAACAACAACAAACAATCACTTACCTCATTCAAAGGCCTAAATTTCATTCTTATCCGTCACCGATCTCAATTTTGTAAACCTGCGTGAAACCTTCTCTGCGTTCTGTTTCACATAACGCTCGAAACTACGGATCTGGTCCCCAGCTTACACTCTATACGCTATGATACAATAGCGATACAAACGCTAACGTTATTGGACTTTTACGGGAAACTGAATGCAGGGCTGCATACTAGGGTATACCATGCGCGTCATTGCTTGGTTATTGATCACCAGGTTTAAGTAAAGGAGTGCATGTTTAGGGGCCTGTATGGATATTTCTCGATAGCTTTACAAGATCTTCTTTCTGCTGTAGGAAAGGTTGATTTGAATGCATACGAATACGTATATCGAGTAACGAGTATTGCTTATAGCTGTAACTGTCTACCATAGCTAGAATTGTATCGAGAAAACGAAAGTAAAACGAGTTAGAATATCGATAGGATATATTGCATAAAATTAAAAGGTCTCGTGACACATCGAATTTGCGTTTGTTGTTGTTTGCTGGGGTTTTACGTTATAGGGCTGTCATTCTACGGAAACACTCCCAATCACATTGTCCTTACACTGGGCCAAGCAGTGCTGGAACTACCCTTATGTGTGACCGCACAGCACAAGGTGGGATACCAGTACCGTTTTAAAGGCTTTGGTATGTCGAGGTCAGGGACCGATCCCACGACCTCCCGTTTACGGGGCGGACACTTAAACGACTAGGCCACCGGGTCTGCTGACCAATGATATATCAACAGCAGCAATAACAGCAATTACTACTATTACTACAAGAACGGCAATGATCAAAACTATTATCACTACTTTTGCTACCTTCTCATGTATTATTATATATCCTCGTTTTAGATATAAACATAGTAACATGTACATGTATATGTTTATAGGCGTGTGTGTGTGAGGATGTGGGGGGGGGTGACTAATGACGACAATTGTACTCATTATCTATACATTTAATAAAGGCAGACGACCATAGGATTGGTAAAGGAAAGGAAAAAAGAAAGGAAAGGACCTGCTCTTCGATTTGCATGGGTGTTCCTATACAGTGAAGGAAACAAGGTCGACCTTTGTGAAGTGGACTTGCTCGGTGAGAAACAAGACGATGAAGTGCACAGCAGGCGTCAGCGGACGAGGTGGCTGCTTCGATTCACCCGAAACACCATAGAACATGTGTATGCACCCGATGGCTCATACGCCGCTCGCCGTGCCAACAGACTCAGACAAGACCTGCGTCCAGATGAGCCGAGAGACAGTGCCTTCTTCTTCACATGAAAATCCGAATGACCCTGCCGGGACTCGAACCCACGCGGTGAGGGGCTGAGTGGGTGTTTAAGTCAGCGACTTTACTCTCGGCCACGGAGACCCCGGATGACCGGAAGGAAGACATCGGACTACGTTGCCGTCTTCCGTAGTGTCCAACGGATGCTGCCTGCCTGCAATCTAGATAGTTTCGTCATTAACTACGAAAAAGCACTTAGGAAGGCAACCTGTCATGTGTTTGGAGACATTACTATCAGAATTTTCCATTGGGGGCAAGCAGTGTGGAAGCACAATCAGGCATTTGGGTTTGCGACGCAGTACTATGATGGCAGAGGTACCAGAGTCTTCCTACGTAAACTACTCAGTCTAACCTTCATCCCCTGGGAGCAGTCCGGGAGACCTTTCATGCCATGAGGGAGTCATGAGAACCCCTCAAGGCATACATCGCTCGCCACTGGATGAACTCTTCCGTCTGGTCGATTTAGGAGTGGAACGTGTACGGGCAGTCCGTTCGGACGAAAAACGACGTAAAAGGTATGTAATTTGTGTTGATTAATTTAATTTAAAAAAAATATATATATATAACAGATTCAAACAATCGCAGTTATTCATTACTGTTGATTCAAATTTAATATAAATGTACTACACTTGTTTGTTATGTGTACAATCCATAAAATATGAAATTCAATGTTTCAGGATAGCACCGACGCTTGAACAACCTGTCTGGCACCATCCTTTTATGTCTTGTTGCATTTCCTGCACCAGGAGGCCCGTGATGTGTCTGGTGGGAGAGACGTGCCTGCGCCTAATTCAGTGATCCAGGCACCGGGTGACCCAGGCCAAGCTGTTTGCAGCATGGGACAGGTAATTATCAATGATTTAATATTTCTGTGTTTGAATAATTCGTTTAAATTATCCGAAACTACACCTTTAATATGTCTAATATTATTATTGTTATTATATAACAATGATATCATACACGCAGACGATATAATTATACAGTTTTAAATAGATTTTGGATTATAATCTGTGCCATGTAAAAACACACACACACACATTAAAAACGATAACTTGTTGATATCCATTTAAGTCCAATAATCGATATTTTCATTTGTCATTAAAACTGACCACTGATGGGGTCCATTGGAGTGAACCGTTGATAGGATAATTGTAAAATGTAATGGACATTGTTTGTTTTTGGAATGATTGTGTACAATGAACTTATATAGTGATACTATTTGTTTTAGATATCTAAACAGATTTTACTTTTTTCCTTCAATTCTGCATCGAATAAAATGATAAATATATATTTATGTGTGTGCGTGTTTGTTTTCTTTATTTTCAATTGATCAACTTCCGTATCTAATTTCACTGAAATATTAAAACATCAACGATGTGACAGAGAGAGGGAGAGACGGAGAGAAAGAGAGAGACAGAGAGAGATGAGTTTTAATGTCTTACATCACATATTATTTATTTCATTCGCATCAACCTCTTAAAAAACAATTGTTAAAATAACATAAATTTTAAAACTCTTTAAACAAAAATTTGTCAAATCACTGAAAATGACCGACATATAGTTGTTGTATTGGGGTTACCGTCGCTGCGATAGTATTTCAATCATATACCTAAACTAAGGACGGGATTTGCTACACGTGTTTGGCATATAGTTAAAAGATGTAGCGTATGCCAAGGAACAGAAAACGAAAAATATAAAAATGAACTTGAATGTGGAAAAATACATACGTGGAGGCTTTTAATGAAGTACTACCGATGGTTCTGACCCCCCAGCTCTCCCTCCCGTTCTCCCTCCTGAAACGTACCTGAAAGAAAGGTCATATATGTTCAAGAAGACCCCCCCCCCCCCACCTCTCCCTGTTGTAACATTTTACAGACTCAGCCTTCAAGTTCCGAGGGTCAAAGTTTCGAATCCCCTTCGAGAACAGTTTAATTTAATTTCAGAATGAAAATAATGCAAGAAATCGAAATCACAAAATGATTAAAAAATAATGAAAACTTAAAAAAAAACTTACTAATTTAGTGAATATGATACCCTAAATTTTCTCCAAAAAAGTCTAGTTTTCATGCGAAAAAAATCCCTATTCCAAAAGTGCAATTTTCCAAAAATGGCCAGGCAAAGGCCTTGATTTTCACACCCCTAGCTATTGCTTATTTATAGGACTAGTATAACTCTAAGGAAGGTCTTCTCCCTCCCCCTTTTTAAATGTACATAATCTTCAAAGTTTTTAAGCTGTGAAAGTTAAAATTATGTACAGATAAATACCTTCAATAGTATCCAAAACCTCTGAGAGCTTATCAAAAACTTTCAGCAGATCCTTCGTTAAACAAGAGGGCCAAGATGGCCCTTGGTCGCTCACCTGAGAAAGATGATTGCTTAAGAAATAAAGATGCTTGAGTGTAAAAGTGAAATCTGGCTTTTTTTATGGTGAAATGGGCATAACTCCTAAATTTACAAGTCAATATCAGTTATAATTGAACCCGATTGTGAGATTATGGGCATAAACAAAAAAACATTTTTTGTATTAAAAGGGACATAACTCCTGACCTAAATGACCCATCTCAGCCACAATTGAACTCAATCGAGACATTATGGTCATTAACAATGTCATAAAGTTTGAAGATGATTGCTAAAAAAAGGAAGATGCTAGAGTGTAAACAACGTGAAATATGGCTTTTTTTATATTAAAAGGGGCATAACTCCTGACCAAATTGACGGATCTCAGCCATAATCGAACTCAATCGAGACTTATGGTCATAACATTGTCATAAAGTTTGAAGATGATTGCTAAAAAGAAGATGCTAGAGTGTAAACAAGTGATTTCTGGCTTTTTTTATATTAAAAGGGGCTTAACTCCTGACCTAATCAACTGATCTCAGTCATAATCAAACTCAATCGAGACCTTATGGTCATAAGCATTGCCATAAAGTTTGAAGATGATTGCTCAAAAGATGAAGATGCTAGAGTGTAAACAATGTGAAATATGGCATTTTTTTAATATTAAAAGGGGCATTACTCCTGACCTAATAATGATTCAGCATAATCAACTCAATCGAGACCTTATGGTCATAAGCATTGTCATAAAGTTTGAAGATGATTGCTCAAAAGATGAAGATGCTAGAGTGTAAACAAAGTGATTTCTGGCATTTTTTTATATTAAAAGGGGCTTAACTCCTGACCTAATCAACTGATCTCAGTCATAATCAAACTCAATCGAGACCTTATGGTCATAAGCATTGCCATAAAGTTTGAAGATGATTGCTCAAAAGATGAAGATGCTAGAGTGTAAACAATGTGAAATATGGCATTTTTTTAATATTAAAAGGGGCATTACTCCTGACCTAATTGATGAATGTCAGCCATAATCGAACTCAATCGAAACCTTATGGTCATAAGCATTGCCATAAAGTTTGAAGATGATTGCTCAAAAGATGAAGATGCTAGAGTGAAACAATTGATTATAAACATTGATATAAAGTTTGAAGATAATTGCTCATGAAATGAAGATGCTAGAGTGCAAACAATGTGAAATCTGGCTTTTTTTTAATATTAAAAGGGGCATAACTCCTGACCTAATGTTCCGATATCAGCCATAATCGAACTTGGCCGAGATTTTATGGTCATAAACATTGATATAAAGTTTTAAGATAATTGCTCATGAAATGAAGATGCTAGAGTGCAAACAATGTGAAATCTGGCTTTTTTGAATTTTAAAAGGGGCATAACTCCTGACCTAATGTTCCGATATCAGCCATAATCGAACTTGGCCGAGATTTTATGGTCATAAACATTGATATAAAGTTTTAAGATAATTGCTCATGAAATGAAGATGCTAGAGTGCAAACAATGTGAAATCTGGCTTTTTTGAATTTTAAAAGGGGCATAACTCCTGACCTAATGTTCCGATATCAGCCATAATCGAACTTGGCCGAGATTTTATGGTCATAAACATTGTTTTAAAGTTTGAAGATAATTGCTCATAAAATGAAGATGCTAGAGTGCAAACGAACAAATTGTAGACGACGGACGACGGACGGACGGACGGACGGACAGATAGACGGACGGACGGACGGACGACGGACATTCATCGATCCTAAAAGCTCATCCTGAGCACACGTGCTCAGGTGAGCTAAAAAGCATAGCCTTTCTCGTTGCTGTCCAGCAGCTTTTCTTTCTCCACGAATTCCTATATGACTTGTAGCCCAACATATTATCATTTGTTTCGAAAAAGATAGGTAATGATGTTTTATCAAATATCTTTTATAGGTGGATTCGAAAATTTCGTAATTTTAATTTATTGCAGAACAGACAAGGAATCAGAAAATACATTAAAAAAATGTATCGGACCGAATAGACGATATCGCATGTAATGACAACTCAATAGCTTTAGCTTATGCAGAGAAAATCGAATCGCCATCCGGTAAACGATATAATTTAGTATAAAAATAGCTTATGATTGCACGTGGGGTCGTATTACCATCTTTGGGGCCATCAGTATATATGTCAAAATGGTCTCCATAGATAGACATAATTTCATTGAACTGTGATTGAAATAGAATTGGAACAAAGGTCGATTTTTTAAAATTATGAAGACTTAGATTAACTTCAGGTCTTTTAATGTGAATTTGTGGGACTGTTTTTGTTTTAAAGATTGTTTGTGAAACCTGGTAGGGACACTGGCCATGACCAGTAGATGAACACTACCAATTTTGAGGTCACTAGGGCAAAGGTCATGGTAATTGTGTATAAAGTATGAAATCTTCGTGGAGGGCCGAAGGGCCTGGGTTTGTGAAACCTGGTAGGGACATTGGCCATGACCAGTAGATGAATTCTATTGATTTTGAGATAACTATGTCAAAGGTCAAGGTCACTGTATACATGAGTATGAAATCGTTGTCCGAACATTAACTGGAGAACCACAGGGCCTGGATTTGTGAAACCTGGTAGAGACATTGGTCATGACCAGTAGATGAACCCTACTGATTTTGAGGTCACTAGGGCAAAGGTCAAGGTCACTGTATACATTAGTTTGAAATCCTTGTCTGATCATTAACTTGGGGACTGCAGGGCCTGGATTTGTGAAACCAGGTAGAGACATTGGCCATGACCAGTAGATGAATCCTATTGATTTTGAGGTCACTAGGTCAAAGGTCAAGGTCACTGTGTACATAAGTATGAAATCGTTTTCCGACCATTAACTCGGGGACCATAGGGACTGGATTTGTGAAACCTGGTAGGGACATTGGCCATGACCAGTAGTTGAACACTATTGTATTTTGAGGTCACTAGGTCAAAGGTCAAGGTCGCTGTGTACATTATTATGAAATTTTCGTCTGATCATTAACTGGAGGACCACAGGGCCTAAATTTGTGAAACCTTGTAGGGACATTGGCTATGACCAGTAGATGAACCCTATCTATTTTAAGGTCACTATGTCAAAGGCCATGGTCACTGTAACTTTTAGTATGAAATCCGTGTCAGACTGGACGAAAGTTCTTGACATGCTACCATTTAACAAAAAAGCGGTTGTGGGGGCATCTGTGTCCTATGGACACATTTCTAGTTTTGTCAACTTGAAATAAGATTCTGAGCACGCAAACCCAAATGTTTGATAAATGATAAATTGTGTTTAAAGCCGTTTTCAGATGCCCACTTTTATATTTTATTAAGCCATTGGTGAAGTTGCCTTTTAATAGTGTTCATATTTTTGGATCTGTAGCAAATCGAAATTTCGTCAGCGTTGATAGAGAAAGGGTAACGGAGAGAATGCTTCCTTGTGGAACTCCCTGCTCTTGACTAAAGCAATTGGACAAAGTCGAACCACTTTTGATTTTAAAATATCTATCTGATAGAATATTCTCTATAAACATAGGTGAATGGCTCTAAAGACCGAAGTCATGCATAATCTTTCATAATACCATGTTTCCACGTGGTATCATATGCCTTTTCCAGGTCAAAAATATACTAACTAGAGGTTCCTTTTTGACAAAGGCGTCACGAATAAAATTTTCAAGTCTAAACAAATGATCAGTTATACTTCTCTGGTTCCTGAAGCCACACTAAAAAATAGTAATTAGATTCTTAGACTCTAAGAACCAAACAAGGCGGGCATTAAACAATCTCTCTACAGTTTTACAGATGTTTTAGGTACATTCTACCTTGCTCAGCAATGGAAGGAGTTTAGAGGAGAAATTGACTATAGGGTCATCGAATTCTAAATGGTCGAAAATAATAACACATTATCACAAAGTGTCTGAAATTTACCCCTATTGGCTGTTTAGCTCCCCTGAGCACTATGTGAACTTAATTTTACTATGAGCTTTAGTGATCACCCGGCGTCCGTCGTCGTGTGTCGTGCGTCGTCAACAATTTGCTTTAAACTACATCTCCTGAAACCGCTGGAAAGAATTTGAAAACTTGTCAGGCATGTTCCTTGGGTAAACCTTCACAAATGTTGCTAAAATAAACTTGATCCAGTAGAACTCTGGTTGCTATGGCAACGGAAAGAAAAAAAATGAAATTTTAAAAATCATCATCAAAACAATTATCTGACCAGATCTCAAAATGTTTTAGTACAGATGTTCCTTGTGTAATCCTATACTCAGGTGAGCGATCCAGGGTCTCTATGACCTTGTTTTTGATAGCCTGGGCATCGCATGCTTATCTTTGTTACAACATGCTTGTTTTATTTAGTTATCTTTTTTACTTTTGATAACAAAAATACTTATTGCCTTTTTCTGTAACTAAAATAAATATGATAATATAAGCTCACCAGAGAACAACGTGCTATTAGGATCACCCTCCGTACGTCGTCGTTTGTCATCAACAATTTACATTAAAATGTAGACGTCTCTGAAACCGCTAGGTAGAAATTAATATAACTTTGCATGAATCAATGGGTGAACCTCCACAAAAATTGCTTCAGTGATCTTGATCCATGCAGGACTCTGGATGCCATGGCAACCAAAACCATTTAAAAAAATCTTAAAAATTCATCTCCTCTGAAACCGATGGTCAGAATTCAGAATTTAATTTTTGGCACATATTGTCACCTTAGAGAAATCTACCATAATTTATAAAATGAAGTTGATTCTTTTAAAAATGAGGCCCTCACGGAGATAGCAAAAGTCCTTACTCTTTATAGAAAATTTCAAAAATCATCAATTTAATTTCATTTAGCACAAATGGTCGCTAATTGCTAAAATAAAGGAGATTCCTAAAAAAAATAGGACCCCTGGGGTTGACCAAATTCCTTACATACTCCAAATGAAAAAAATTTAAAAATAAATCATCTTCTCTGAAACCAATGGTCAAAATTTGATTTAATTTGGCACAAATGGTCACCCTTTTTCTACAATATTTGCTAAAATATAGTTGATGCCTAAAAATGAGGCCCCACAGCGATGGTTGTCGTTTTCTAAGGGAGATAATCAATGTTTTATTTTGATACTCTATAGATGTGTATTGATAAACTCCTTTTATTAAATTAATTGTGTGTACTTGTAATATATATAAAATATCATGAGAATTATTTCAAAGTGTTTGGTTTAATAAATATATGGTATACATTGTAAATAATCGCGAAACCAGCAGCGTTGTTTTTTTTTTTTTTTTTGTTAACTTTAAACCATGTCAAAAGATCTGTGCTAAGAATATATACATAATTAAAAGATACAAAATGAAAAGAGTTAGGAAGGTTGGGGTTTCACTCCGGGGTCTGCTGCTTAGACAGTAACATATCTGTAGACGGACCCTCATTGAACTTTATACAACACAGTGAAAAGTGCATAGATTTCTCTTATGAGTTTTTGGATATGCCGTGCCATGTTTTAAAATAAATTCTGCTGATGGTTGGTTAGTTATTTTGTAGTCTGTATAGAAACTTTGAACTTGTATTTTAATCAAGGTTCAACTGAATTATTTAACTAAGCTGATGGTACTCTCTGGTGAGCGTTCTAGGGCCATGGTAGACCTCTTGTTTTAATTACACCGAATCTCTTTCCAAAGATATGTCTGGTTTCATATATTATAATTTTTGGTTTATTACATAGTTTATAAATTCCTATTAAATTGGAAAAAGTAAATAAGCTTGAAACTGGTATAATCGTATTTACTTTATTCATTTACTGACATAACATAAAAAAATTCTTTGAACTTTAAACACTTGTATTGCACAGTGACTTTAAATGTTCTTCTGCTTCTTGATTGAAGTTTCATCATCTGGTATAAGGTCCTCACCACATGCATGTTTTCCATGCAAAATGTCATCACCTGTGCCACATGCACCACCACTTACTTCTTGTTTTCCGAAATCATCAAAAATGTCATCTTGACTAACTGACATTAGTTCTAAATTTGCTAATTGTGAATTTCTTGTTGCAATTTCTTTTTCCTGTTCCTTTTTACATTATATCATTATTTTATTTATTGGATCCATTGCAATTCTTCATATAGAATACAAACCTGTAAAAATCCTGCGCATTTACAGTATGGGCATTATTTCAAAACCGAAAGATTAATATACAGTAAAATTTATTAATTAGACCACCCTTTGGATTGCTTATCAAATTAAAAGAAAAATCTGTACACACGAGTCCAGAAAACAGAGGTCTTAATAGGGAGGTGGTCCTTATATTGCAGTGATCTTTCAAGAAGTTTTACTGCATACTGGTATTTGATTCTAAATTTAAAAAAAAATATATGCGTTCTTTGGAATACATATGTCCCCTGCTGAATGAAGCAAAATGGAAAAAGTGTGGCAGGCGGACAGACAGGGGTTTGGGAGATAACGTGCGAACAAGACTACATCAAATAAAAAGGGCCACAACTCTGAAAAGTCATCCGACTACACTTTAAATAAATGTCAAATGAACAGACAGATGGGCATTTTGCCGACTATTACGAATAATCTGATTAAACAAGAAAATGTAAGAAAATAAACTTACAGCTAGAATTTGTCTCCGTTTTCTTAGAATAAGCACGTCGGGATACCTCTCATTGTTCTTTAATTGGTCGAGCTAAAACCAAGACGTAGCTATAAAATATTCACAAGAAGAGTTCTTTGAACACATGTGTCACAAGCTGAAAGAAGAGTGATAGAAACTGTGAAACGAAGTGTGACAGACAGGCAGATGGATATCAGTGTTTTCAACTATTTTATCCACATAAGAATTATTGTAAACAAGTAATGGTATTTGAAAAGCAATACCTAAAGGGGTTCTATGAAAAAGTGAGGTGGTACACCAAACTTAACTGAGATTCAATGTATAAAAAGGGATTTTTTTTAAAATCCATGACAGAGATATGTACTTTTGCCTACCAGTGGGGCGAAGGTTTCGGGATGAGGAGAAGTCATTTAAAAAAGGAATTCTTCTAAACCTCAAAGGTAAACTACAAGCAGAGCAACCACTTTGACTGTTTTCATGAAGTGTCCAAGAAGTTTAGGTCACAGCGATAAAATTGGATAAATATTAGATAACTCATATGATGAGCTACTCATTTCATGATGAACAAGACTTGTATGTAAAATTTCATGCAGATGTGAAGTCATTATCTAGTAAAGTTTAAATACGAATGTAAACACAATAACAAGCAGTTGGTGGTGCATAATCAAGCAATCACTAAGATAATGTATTCTAAGAAAGAAAATTATGGAGTATTTAATCAATTCGCATTTGACATTTGTGCGTGCATGCGTATGTAATAATATTCATACTTTTCTCATGATACTTTTTCTTCTTCGATTTCCTTCTTTCCTCAATATTCTCCCCGTACCCGGATTTCACTTCACACTTTTCATACTTAGAGTCTTTCCTATATAAACTCTTTCTAAAGTACTTCATTGCCATATAGTCGATATACCTTTTAAAATGACACATATTCGGCCATATTCCATATGCTAATAATGATACTGAGTAAAATGACACATGCTGGAAAATGAAAATAACCGAAACAAATATACATCATGAAATAACAATCAAATTAGGTTTTAACGGACACGCCATGCACCCACGGTGCATAACCATATTGGCGGTCTCCCTGCAGAAATTGCTATATCGGCAGCCTCCCTACGTTCGCAACGGTCATTCTCTGCCATAAAACAATCAGTACATCAGTAAAAACGAGTAATTATAATATTTTTTGACTTTACAGTGATGGATCTGTTCTACGCGACCAAAGCAATTTTACGAAATACGCTCGTATAACTGAATTCTACTCATGAAATTATATAATTTTTACATGAAACTTTACATGTCCATACCCATAGAGCTACCCTCAAATTCTATTTACTAACTAGAGCATGCTTCAATTGAAACTGTTGATAAATCAATGTACATTTTTATTTTCGCTTTGAAAGCATTTTAATGTATAAACTGATGACTTTAGCATTCTTAAAATAAATGGACTTAATGATCTTTTTTGCTTATATTTGAGATTTTTAAGGAAAATGTAAGAATGACATTTTTTTGTATGCGTGTTTGTGAGTAAGAGATTCAATAAAATTATATGAAAATTATTGTAATAACCAGTACTCTAGCTGAAATTTATCTTTAATATTTTATCGACAAAATGAGTTAAGATAGTTTAAAAAAATGAAACACACACATAATTTTAATAGAATTTTATCTGACAACGAAAACACTACAAAGTAAGAACACGAAAACACCAAGTAGAGAAAATAACACTTGAAAACAATAAGAAACCAATGGTTTGCAGAGAGCCGGCCTGTGCACCAACAAAACTCGGGTTGCATGGGGCGAATACTTTCGTACTTAATGGTAACATTAAAAAAAGGAAGGGAGGACACTGTTTGAAGACCAAATTTAGAAAAACACATATATAACGGAATTCAACATTGAAAATTGATCAGGTTGTGATTAAGAATAGTCTAAACGTAATTGAAGTAGTTTTTATATTATAAAGATAATATCGTAAATTTATCGTTCAAATCGAGCTTGACAACAGGTCGGGGAAGGCGATTTCCGTTTTTGTTTCGCAGTTAATATAAAGTTAAATTTTTATAGGTCAATCAAAATGTAAACGAAACTGACATTACCCGGGAAAACTTCATTGAGTCACAGAAGTCCAGAAAATCATAAATAATACGTTTGACAATGGGCACAATGTAATCATTGTCGGACAAACAGGGACAGGGAAGTCATGCCTGCTTACACAAAATTCATTTTAAATATATTGACCATTGAGCGAATATATTTTAATCACTGCAAGAGAAACCGGATGTAGCTGGTTCCGATTGTCAAGCTCGATTGGGGCATTAAAACACTTTTTATTTTTAGAGTAAATACAGCACGCGAAACGGTTCAGTTCTTTATTTCTATTCATTTCAAATGCAAATGAACCATTTAAGTGATCGTTATTCGCTGAAAATGCGATATTCAAAAATAAGCCGAAAATAGTGTTCTCCTTTCCTTTTTAGCTCACAAGAGCACAACGTGCTCAAGGTGAGCTATTGGGATCACCCTCCGTCGTCGTCCGTCTTTAAGACAACTCTTCTGAAACCGCTAGGTAGAAATTGATGAAACTTGCCATGAATGGTCCTTGGTCGAACCTTAACAAAAATTGCTAAAAAAATAAAAAACTTGATCCATGCAGAAAAAAAAAAAAAAAACTTTAAAAATCATCTCTGGAACTGATGGCCAGAATTTAATTTCCTTTGGCACAAATGGCCACCTCATAGTCCATTACCATAATTGCTAAAGTGAAGTGGGTCCTCAGGGTTGGCAAGTTTCCTTATATACTCTATATAGAAAATTTCAAAAATCATCTTCTCTGAAACCAATGGTCAGAATTTAATTTCGTTTGGCACAAATAGTCAGCTAATTTTTCTCTACAACATTTGCTAAAATCAAGTTGATCCCTAAAAAAATGAGGCCCCAATACCAAACCATTGCTTTTAGTTTCCTAGGGAGATAATATTTTCTATTGAAATTTTATTAAATACAGAATATTTATTAACTCCCCTTATTGATTTTATTTTTGTATTGTTGCCATTTATATATTAATTGTGTCAAAGAGGTTGAGTAAATTAATATATGATATAAAAATCTGAATACATTGTTAATAAGCAGTGTGCCATTATGGCCTGCTTGTGTAATGTTACCATTAAGTACGAAATGATTCGCCCCATGCAACTTCAAGCCCCTGTGCAACAAAACCGAAAGTAGGGGGTTATCAAGAAATTTATATAAATATAGGCCAATTCATCGTTATCTCTTTGAAGAATATATATATAAAAGAATACGTACAATGTTCATATTACGAACGTAACCAAACCAATAAGTCGCTTAAGCTTGCAGGAAGTGCCTAGGTTATGATCCATGTTGGTACATCACTAAACTATTAGTCCCAGTTACGGAGCGCAGTCGCTGATAATTAAAAGGTGAACATGCATATACACAGCAACGATACACTTATGTTCCGTGCAAAACTTAATTTTTATTAAATCACCTGTTTAAAGTGACCACTTGTCTTTTTCTTGGCCCTCCGTTCATCGCGCATTTTCTTTATGGCAGAGAATGACTGTTGCGAATGCAGAGAGTCTGCCGATATAGCAGTTTCTGCAGAGAGACTTTCGGTATGGTTATGCACCGTGACACTGTCATAATCTATTACATTCATGATACTTTTGCATTAATATGTATATGACTTGACTATTTGTGTTTACCATCGCATCGACGTCCAGCTATTTACAGGTGGAGGAAGACCCCTACAAATCCCTGATAGATCTAAAATCATGGAAATCTAAATATCACACAATACTCCACGCCATCCTGAGTTTGTATGGAGGTTATCAATTCATCATTTCTATCAGGAGACTTAGGACGATAATTTTGAAACATATCGAGATATATTGTGATATATATAGAATTTACCACAAGATATTGCCTTATTTTATGCAACTTAAAGGGTTGTTTCAAACAATATCTCATTTCGATGAAATGATAAGCTAAATAAACAACAAATATTCCTGTAAGGAATACCGCCAATGGTCTAAAATCGGGCACGCCGCGTTTTTCAAGTTGATAATCTACCCTGATATGGGCTCCATTTTCAGTTGATTGTTAGCATTCGCTTAGATCCTTACCCAAATCTCCAACTTTAGAAGCTAAAATTGTTGCAGCAACGAAACTGTGTACAATACAAGCAAAACCGGTTGGTTCCTTTGTCTCGCGATACAATATTGACTTTACTCATTATACCAATATACCGGTATACTGCTACAGCCCTACTTATAGTAATACGTCTGGACTTAACATAATTTGATTGCCTTTTAAGATATTGCTTTGAAACTTGGAACACTTTTTTCACGACTATCACCTCGACTTGTAGGCAAGAATATTCTTTCACCAAACTCATCGAGTTCTTTCTTTGAATTTTGGTGTACTTGTTTATGACCATGACCCCCGTCTGTAGGCAAGAGGTGATATTTATGTATTGCCAAACATTAGAATAGTCAAGCGCGCTGTCTTACGGACAGCTCTGACTCGTTCTGTATTCGAATCAGTCGGCAAGGAAAGCCAAAAAGAAATTTCATTATTATTGACTGCATTTACCTTTATAGCTGAGAAAGGTACATAAAGAAAAAGTGTGTGTGTGTGTGTGTGTGTGTGTGTGTGTGTGTGTTAATGGAAGATTTGTATTGAAAGCGATGTGATCGAGTGTACCTGGCCTACACAGCTGTATGTCTGTGTCAGGGACATGATACAAGGGTTTCATATCTCGATATGTATTACGATAATCACCGTACACATGTATAGCCCTGATATCGTATCGATAACCGGGACGAGACATCCTGTCCGTTCCCTCTGACACAACTTTGTAATTATCTTAAACTTTTTACATATACAATACAAAACTGAAGTAAGCAGAGAGTTAGAGACAGTGGTATCATAACGCGTGTAGACTGATTCAGAATATATGAATAATCACTGTATCTGAAGGGAAACATTAAGGTCAGGGGACTGAAAACACGGATTTAACAATATTTGCAATAAGAACTTTATAAGAAATTATTATTTATCTACGCCGATTAAGAGGTTTTTACAACCTGTATTTATTCACTGGACGATCTCTTGGTTGGACCGGTATTTGCTGCAGGGAAAGTCATGTAAAATTCATGCCCTAGAGTGGGGTGCGCACACCCAACCTTTGAATCCGCGATCATGTAGGCTAACACTTGACAACATCGCCCTTGATTAAAGAGCCTCTCATTTCTCATAAAGGTTGCGGGTAGCAGCTGGTTTACCAAAAGCAAGAAAAATGTAAATCATTTTGTCTTAATAGACGCTTGCCCTCTTAACTGACTTTTGTGATTTTATATATTAAAATGTAAATATAAAAAAATGGTACGCCAAACACAATCCATATGTCACGTTCGTTCGTTTTGATTATAAACAGCCAGTTTTTCCTTTAACGACTTTTACTTGGATCCTATTTCACTATGTGGACAACTACAACTACGTTACGTACATTATAATTGGATCCATTAAAGGTGTCAGAAATATGCTCAAAATATCTTTCCCTTAACATAACGTTGTACAAGAGTTTCCTGTTACATACCAACTGTGTTTTACATCTATGGTAGTGTCTCTTATTAATTAACATGTAATAATTATCACCGAGGCTGCATAATAACACCTCCTTCATAATATACTAATCCTATCGTTTCTATGGTGATCAATTTTAATCATTCATATTGTCTTTGTGGTGTGATGACCTAGCGACAGGGACATTAATGGTCGAGTGGTTGTAGTTAAAGATTACTTAGACGCTCACCGCTACGGGTCCGAGCCCCAGTCTAGACATTCGGATTGTTCATGTGAGAAAAAGACTTCCGGTTGACTAGCGGTAAGTCATTGAGACTATCCAGGTGCCTCTGTGGGTCTTCGACCACCTGTTATTGGCAGGATGCCAAATACATACTGTGGAATTAATTTTCGTGGGACACTAATTCTCGTCGAATTCTAGGAGGGTTTTATCAACGAATATCAATCCCCACGTAAACTTGTTTCTTCTATAGACTTCATGTTGTCTACAACATAGATCCATAAATAATTGTACCCACGAAATTCCCTTAGGTTCATAATCAGCGAAATTTAATATCAACGAAAATTAATGATTTTACAGAATGACAGAATACTATCAAGGCTACGGTTAAATGTACGTAAGACAGCGCGCTCGATTATTTTAGTGCTTGTTAATAAAAAAAATCTTTTTCAGTAAAAGGAAAATTAAGAATTTCCGTATTATCTGAAGGTAAGCAAGGACAATAAACATGAATTCAAAGTTTCAAAGCAAGTTACCTCCAAGGGTTCAGTAAAAAAGTGAGATAATTAATCAACAAGAAAGGGAAAATAATCATTTTAAAGTCTATGACAGAGCTATGTACTCTGTACTGGTGTAGATGATAGTCATATACAAGTATTCACAGTTTCAAGTCAATACCTCAAAGGATTCAGTAAAAAAGGGAGGTGATGCGGAAACTTGACCATTACCGCGACACCAACGCTCGCGCGAGTAGAAAATCTCATTATTAGAATAGTCGAGCTTACAACAATACAAATATCTGCCATATCGGCTGACTAGACGTGACAAAACAACAAGCCAGACATTTTCGTTCTATATATTTATAATACACAACAAAGGAGAAATATATGTCACCCTTATTTGTTTGCTTGTTTTAACGTCCCACCGTCAGTATTTCGGTCATTTGGAGACGATGTCTACTTGAGACAGATATAGTGCTGCCACACTGCAGTATCACGCCGTAGACATGCGTCATGATACCACACCCAGTTACATTATCCTGACACCGTGCCAACCTGTCCTTGAACTACCCATATATGCTGAGCGCCTAGCAAGGGAGCTATACCAGTACCATTTTTTACGACTTTGGTATGTCGCGGCGGGGATCGAACCGACGAATTCCCGCTACCGAGCGGACGCTCTAACCACTCAGCCACCGGGAACGGTTACCCTTATTGTTCCCGTACTGCTAACCAGAAATGACAGGAATTACCCACCATACTTTTCTGTATAAGGTTATATAGGATCGTAGTTGAGCAGAACGGATAGGGAAGAAATAGTGTTGCCTATATATTTCACTGTTTAACATTCCATTTTACCTAGGACACGTGGAGAAAAGTTGTTGATTTGTTTACTTTTGAGATTTTGATGTTTAATTATTAGACATTATTTTGTATATATGGTCAAGTGAGTATTTACCTATGTTATAAGGTCAACTTGATATCTATGTAAAGGGATGAACATATCGAGTTACTGTGTATGATAAAAATATATATCACCAAGCGGCAATTGCGGAAGCGGAATTGAGGCGTCTTAGTGTGGTTCCGGTCCAAAACAAGGCATGTCTGGACATCTCAAGGACTGGAGGGATTTCCTAATTCTTGGACTATACTTTCTTTTTGTTCTCATCGTTGGACTATGGGTATCTATTTTATATACACCTCACCAATAGCAGCTACAGCAGAAATGTCATAAAAATCAAATATAATGATTATCATTTAAGGTTTTTTTTATTTTACGCTCATAAATAGCTTTATGAGCATATAATGTTGTTGTTCCTTTAATTTAAAGATTTGAAATCAAAGCTGAAAGCAGGTACGATAAAATAATCTAGTATGAGATAAGATATTATCAGGACTTGTGATATACAGCATAAATGTACATAAAACGAAATTAATATACATTCCAATTGAATTTTTTAATTTGTTTTAAATTTATGTAAATCCCTTTACTTTGTCTGCTAATGAACGTAAATGCATATGTCCATGATGGTATAAACACGGAGTGGATTTTATATAATCTTTACAAGAACTTGTTTTTCAATACATCTAGGAAATTGTGAATCATATTTACATGCATTTTTGAATGAATAAGAAAATAATTGGCCAAAATATCACAGACGATGCAAAGAAAATGTTATCACAATAATTGTAAACTTCAGATATGAACGGAAATATATAACAAATATCTGAATGTAATACACATGAAATTTCTTAAGATGGAAAAATAATATTATTAAATAAAAAAAAACGTAATTATTGTAAACATTTGTTTTGCGTTTTTAATTAAATATTTTCTTAAAAATGGCACTAATATATTTATGCGTGACTTTTTCAAATACGCATTTCCCGAATTTGAACTCGTAGTCCACATGGTCGCATTTTTAGCATAACATATATAGGTAAGCGCTCAGGCGCATCGTCAGTTAAGTTTTATAAATGGACAAATTAGTTTTTTATCCAATCTATGTGATTTTCATAATCACAAATATAAACTTTTTAGAAATATATTCGAATAGAACTTGATAAAATACAAAACATTTAATTTAATAATGATTTTTATTTTATTGGCTTTGAAGTTTATTCGGTTAATACAGGCGCTGATTTTAAAGACAAAGAATCAACATTTTATCGACCTACCATGATAAAATGATGTAAAGACTCTGCATATAAAGAATTTGTTTGAAGAAATGTAAACATCTGACACATCCTAGCACTCACTTGTGGTTTTAGATGATAATAAATCATAATATATGTACAGTAAAATTCGTTTATAACAAACTTATCGGGACCATGACTTTTTGTTCACTAATTTCGAGGTTCCTTGTAACCAATATAAGGAATTATTATCTCATTTTAACGACCTAAATATAGTGAACAGATTTCCATAGCGAACAGTTCAAATGTTCGACGAGTGGATGGTTAGTATTGTGATTTATTCTTATCATATCTATTTTATTAAATCCTTAGTTTATACTGATAAATTCTGAATTGTATATGTAGAATCTGACGATTTAGTATTCATTTATCATAATATCATGCATGTATATTTATAATAGCCCTTAATGTAATAATCTATTGTGAAGACACCCAACCCTTTCACTTTTGCCATAAAACGGTATGCATTGTTCCACATTTTGACCAAAACTCCGCCGCAGTAGTTACCTAACCTTACAGTTGTCGCATGATATAGGCCGGATTTACTTTTTCACTTTTGACTTAAGTTTTGAATATATCATCAGTTTCGTTATATTCCACGAAAATAACATTCATGATTATGAGAAAAGTAAAATTAAAATCAAATAACATTAATTTATAAAATTATGAGTGTTGATCACATAGTTTCAACTATTATCAAGTGACGTGTGTGGTGGCAGTGGTTAAAGTAGCGTAGCGTGACGTAACTAGTGCGCGGAGTTTGGTTTTGACCAAACTGTTGCAATATTAAGGTAGCGATCAAATACGGACAGAAAAAAATATGCCGATTAAATTTATGGCTTTATACAATGAGGACTGAAATAAGACAATCACAATAGATTTATTAGTTACATTGGTGAGTTATTATTTATGGAATGTGTTCACTCATTGGCTATGTATAACAACATAGTATACATGTCTATATACGCAGTGGCACACACCCATATGCACTATGCTACATGTAAAATATAAATACAAGGTAAACTATAGTGCGCATTCATTAGTTGTGAACGGGCTTTTGATTCAGTAATTCACGATGCTCTTTGGTTTAATTTAATAGAAATTGGCGTCAGCTGTAAATTGATGAATGTGATTAAATATATGTACAGTGTTGTTAAGTCATGTGTAAAATTACCTTCTATTAACGGTAATAGTTTTCTTGTAATTCTAAATAAATGTCTGGGTTCTTTGACGTTTTTATTGGATTCAAACAAGGTGAGCCCTTGTCGCCTTTGTTATTAGTCCCCACCGGTGAAATCGGTTGGGGACTAAACCGGTTGAGGACAATAAGTGTGTGCGCGTCCTTCCGTCTGTCCGTCCGTCCCGATTTCGTGTCCGCTCCATAACTTGAACATTTATAGATGGATTTCAATAAACTTCACAGAAGTATTCCTCATAACCCTAGGGTGTGTCGCGTTTATCAACCACATCCAATCTTGAAAGGTCAAGATCACTGGACTTGTTAGAAATTGTTTTTGGTGTTCATAGGCTACATCTTCGTTTCCACTCTATAACTTCCATATTAATAGATGGATTTTCATAAAACTTTATAAAAGTGTTATAACACAAGAATGTGTCGCGCACATCAACCATATGCGTCCTTGGAAGGTCAAGGTCACGGGAGTTGGTATTTATAGGCTAAATCTTTGTGTCCGCTCTATAAATCAACCATATGCACGCTTAAAAGGTCAGGGCCACCAGTGTTGTTAGAAATTATCTTTAATATTTATAGGCTACATCGACGTGTCCCCTCTGTAACTTCCATATCTATGTTTGGATTTCAAAAAAGAATACAGAAGTGTTTGATATATGACCATACGCATGCTTGAAAGGTCAAGGTCACAATGGTTGTTAGAAATCGTCTTTATCCTGCGTTTATACTACACGGCGGCCACGTTTCAGACCACCGAGGACAAAACGAGATGGTCGTGAGAGAACGTGGGGGCTCGGGATGGGCAAACGTGAGGGGCCGTGATCGCCGTGGATGCCAGGCCAGATTTTTGAACTGTGAAAAAATATCGCCACGGCAGTCACGGTGTGGATTATAAACCTAGTAGTGGGACGGGGAGCATTCGTACGAATGCTTTTTCTTTGGATGGCACTTTTAAAAACTATGTTCTATGGTAGCACGCATTCTGCAGCGACCAACATTTCGGGGCTATATTTAGATATTTAACTAATTTCTTCCTCCTTTTTCCTACGCAGAGATTTAGGCCTGATTTTTTTTCACCTAGTGATGTTAATTGATATGTATATTTAGTACGGTTTCATGTCAAAACCTAATTGAAATGTGCAACAATTTGTGCTGGAAATAACATGTTCGGAAATAAAAAGTAAATGTACTAGTGAGTCAATCGCAAATAATTAGGAGATATTTGAAACATTGACAACTGCAATTCCATCACTTGTAATTACCTATAAATATGCACATGCATGCTAGTGTATCAACTGCCGCGCTAGTTATATGCAGCGCGGTACAAAGTTAGGTCGCGGTTTATAAAAGATTAATAAATAAAAAGATAAAAACAATAATAATAAAAAGAATGAGAGTAAAGCAAAACACCTAGCAATGCTTTTTTATCTGGGGGTTTGGCGGGCTGACTTATCGGAATTTTTAACATTTTTTCTTCATTTTAGTCTAAAATCTAAATGTAGGACAATGACAATTTGTCAAAATCCCCACATTATATGCTTGCAAAAGTCTTTTTTCATTGATAGTTGCATAGTTGATATTTTTGTTTTCCTTGGTACATTGCAGTAATAAAGTATTCCATTCTTTTTGGGGGTTCTATTTAAAGAAAAAAAATCATAGGCTTAATTTGTACTAGATATCTTTATACATTTCAATTTATTATTGTGCGTTTGCTTTCTTTTTATTTAAACATATATCTAATAAATCTAATGTGACAGGGGCGATATTTTATGATATGTAAGAAAAGTTTGTAAGAAAGAGGGACAATGTGCTTATTGGAACAAATTTTGTGTTCATCCTTTTCTTCTTTCTTTCTTTTTAGTGTTACGACCACGATACAGGGATTACGGTATCGTTTAAAAATTTGAATAAATGCCACATAAGTGCATTAAAACAGGTTCTCCCAGCGGTATTGGCGCTTTGATTTATACCGAAGTAACGTACGAAACGTGTTCGTAAGAAACGTGTCAAACTTTGATCAGAACGTGAGAAACGTGAGGGAACCCATCAGAACGTGGCGGACCGCGAGGGAACGTACTGGCGTCCGTGGTAGACCGCGGGCCGCAACGTGGTGCGCCTTGTTGACACCTGTTCCCCTCCACGGCACTTCACGGATATAATGTGATAGATTGTATGACCAAAGTTCCACGACGCGCTTTGTTTCGTTGAAATGGGGTTGCCGTGGTCACCGGGAACATAGCGTAAACATAGCATTAGTATTCATAGGCTACATTTTCATGTCTGCTCTATAACTTCTATATCTATGTTTGGATTCTCATGAATCTTTACAGAAGTGTTTGGTATAATACAAAGGTGTGTCGCGTGCATCGACATGTACACACTTGAAACGTCAGTGCAGTTCGAAGATCATAACCTATTTCCATTATTTTCTTGTTTCAATCTGGCACAAATTCTTCATGCTATACTGACTGATAGAGATAGTGAACTATTGTCTTTGTATCTCATGTTGTTTGCTGATGATTTTGTTGTTTTCATTACTTGCCATGATAGTCTACAAAAACAATAAGATATTATATATTAACATTCATGTAAATGGCGAAATAAAAATATGTATTTTCGAAAAGAAGAAACAGAATCATCCGAATATCTTTATCAACAATGAAAAGATTGAAAGGGTAGATGATTTTACTTACCTTGGCTAAAAATTTAGATATACTGACACATTGTTGCTTGCTATTAAATCTCTAAAAGAGCAGGCTTGAAGAGCCTATCACAGCATGCTTTATTTCTGTGATAAAATTGAGTTTGATAATAAAAAAATAATCAAAATTCAGAAATTTGGGGTGTTTATTCTTTTGAAGAAATAGACTCTCTTCATCTCCGTTTTTGTAAATCCTTGCTTGGAGTTTTAAAAAAAACAACAGATAAAATACTGCTGCTATATATGGTGAACTTGGGCGATTCCCATTGTCTTATTTGTAAAGAGAGGGCGATCAAATTTTCTGATATTCCCAATTTCTTACCTTTTTAACGTAATCTCTTTGAATGTGTATTGTATGTCATATAACAAAGTACCCTGTCATTTTTCACTGTTTCTGATCTGGTACATAGCTTTTGTTATCTCTCCTATATCACTTTATATTTTTGTAATTGTCTTTGTCATATTTCCTTTATTTGATAAATGGCCAAAGACAGACATGTCTAAATGCCAATATAGATGTATGTGTTGTTATAACAATGGAGATTTCTATTCGTCGGACACACAAAAGAACTGATTATTATTATTTGATTTGAGCGGTAATGACGTGTATTAGGTGCCAGTCAAGATTGTCGAATAGAGAGGTGAGGTATAAAAATAAACCTCTCTCGGCGAGGATGGAATCGATTTTCAGTTTGCTTTAAACAGCTAAATTATATTTGAAAATGCTGGTTGGTGACCAGAAGAGATGTTCTATTACGTTATAAGAAAGTACGCTATAAACAAAGATTTTGATTCAAAGATAAAGAATGGGGAAAATCGGGACCTTGCGGAAGTTTTCCTTATAACCGCGTGTTCACTTTATCGAGTTCGCCGTAAGTGAGGACCACTGTGTATCCAATTTCATGGAATACAGCGAATGCTAATTTCATCATCTTATATAGTAGCTCTATGAAAGACACGAAAAACGTTTTGACACTGTATTATATTGCATTTACTTTCCTGAGTCACTATATCCTTTCCGGAACTTTGCATGATTTGTCGCAGCACAAAAGACAGCAGAGGGATTCATTTTTTGTCTTGATGTTAGAAATGTTGATTGCTTTTAAAGACACATTAAATACCAACATTAAATATTAAAATTCATATTTTTCAACATTTTAAGATCATCTATTTTATGCCACCAAATTTGGCTCTAATCAGGCTTGAATTTTGATATTTACCACCAAGAACATGTGAAGTGTACATTTTTTCTACACATAGAATTACATATTTGTTTGAAAATCTATAGTAAAAAAATCGACCTCAGAACTTATGTTTAGTATTTACGCATTGTGTACTGATTAAAAATAGCATAGGTCTAATTCCAATATACAATATGTCTTTATTTCCTGACAAAATATAGAAACATACAAAACTGTTTCTACAATTATTGTAACCGTGACCTATGTTAAACGCATGTACATACTAATATACTATTTACATACCAAAAATACTTTATATGACTTACTAGTAATTAGTTCTACATCCGAAATTTTATATCTAATCTTAAATATTACATTATTATATACAGATCTTTTTACATAGAACATTTTAATCCGTATATTTCCTTAGGATTATGTATTTGCAAAAGAACTCTGATTTTTACACTAACGAACAATTTATCCTTTTACCTTATATCCCTTTTGACCTTGACCTTTGTTAAATAATATATACCTTTTTAATTTATTATATAATATCACAATCTTCCATGATATACTAATCAATAGTTTTATGAAATGTGTAAAACTTAAAAGAAAAATTATCCTACTTGCAAAATATAATAATCCATAATATTTCAAAATAGATCACTAATATATGTATGATACTCTTATGTATTTTATTAAGACATATAGCTTAGTATTCACTTAATTTGTTCACTGTTATCTAAAATGCTGTGAAAATGTTGATTTTCAACCAAACATTTTCTCTTGAGGAAATTTTCTTGAAATACATGTAATAAAATTAACAATCCGGGGTCTAAATTGTACTTATTTGTGCATCGTTGACCTTGAAATCGACCTTGACTGTGACATTGACTTCATTTAAATTATCAATATTATCAACTTCCCTACTACTAAAATGTGTAAAAAGAAAACTTTTATCATATTTTAGCTTCAATTTTATGGTGGCCATCTTGTCCGCCATCTTGTCCGCCATCTTGCATTTCTGGCCGTGGGAATGCCACCATTTATTCCAATTAATGCCGGCAGTTCCATAAACTTCAAACTCTGTAGAACATTTTGATCTATAACACTGCTTGTTGCAATATCTGTCCCACCTACCCCCGCCCCCTTTTTAGCAACTTTTTCACTCATTGTCACCCTACCATAAAGAATACGAAGAAATTGTAACAGAATTTTCGAGAAATATATTTTTTAAAATGCTTATAATTTAAATACATAATTGCATGTGCAATACTCATTACCTTAAATTATAACTATAACTAAAATGGATTTAGCTTTTTTTTTTCTCTTTCAAATAATAGTTTGTCCCAAGGATCCATTCTTAACGTATTTTTTTTTTAAATATAGTCGCCGGTAGGAAATATAGTCGCCGATTTCTACCGGTATTTAACATACTTTTAAGTGATTTATTTTGCAAAATTAATTACCGGTACGTTCAAGAGTTATCGTATTAAAATGGACGCAATAGAAAGATCTAAAGAAATGTAAAATTGTGTTTGTGGCCATTAATCACCAATATCTATTTTTAGATGAAAGGGCTTTGACGTCATGATTCCTTTCGGAAAGCCTCGCGAGATAGCGAGATATAAACAATCGCTGCGCTCATGCTGAGGCACTTAACGCATATATACTAGTCTTTAATTAGTAATTTCTTAATTATAAGGAGTGTGTTAATGGAATGTATCGTGAATAAAGGCTGTTAAAGCCCATATTTTTTCAATTCAAAGCAAGCTGTGATCAGCCTAGTGTATTTCTTTAACAACGTAGGGGAAATAATTACTCATGTATGTTTAATATGCTGTGGCATTCAACGACTATTGTATTGCTTTGCTGACCACAGCATTCGTTTTTTGTTTTTTTTTGTTGTTGTTGTTTTTTTTTTCACTTTTCGTGGTCATTTTGGTGAAAATGTTAATAAAGTTTCAATTAATCCTCATCAAAATTAAATAAATAAGTAGCCTTTTTTTAATATACATCACATGTACACTTTGTTTCAGTCATCATGTCGGAAAGGCCGGGAAACAGTAAAAGGATATTTCCTGGCTGGACGCAACATGCACTGGCTTCCGGTTAGTCCATGCAACTTATGTATTGTTGTTATGAAATGGGTTAATACTTATTTGTTAAGTAATAAGTTCATTTATTTTATTTCGTTTTAATGACTCAAATTTCCCGTGACCCCTTTTGAAAATGGCAATACATTTGGCCATCTGTTTGAGCGCTGTAAAATCGTTGATTTTCGTTGATATTAAATTTCGTTGATTATGCACCTTATTATGGGAATTTCGTGGGTACATATTTTCGTGGATTTATGTTATGGAAAACGTAAAGTCTATATAAGAGCCAAGTTTTCGTGGGGATTGATATTCGTGGATAAAACCTAACACGAAATCGGCGAAAATTAGTGTCCTACGAAAACTAATGATTTCACAGTAAACACAAAAATTTTGCTTGGCCTAAATCTAAATGAGTAACTACGAAATATGACCTTTTTCACCTCTTTTGGTTCAAATTTTTATATTCTGTACTTCCACAGATCGGATTCTCCCTATTTGCCAGCAACATCGGAAGTGAACATTTTATTGGACTTGCCGGAAGTGGAGCGAAATCTGGAATAGCTGTGGTCGCCTTCGAGTGGGGAGTACGTCATGCAATATAATTTGCATTCCCAGTATAAAAATAACGAACAAATATTAAAAACAATCCTAAACATTAATCCTTACAAGTTTCCTACGCACAACATAGAAATATTAACATACTTCCTTTAAAAATTCAATGGTATTTTCTCTTTCTTTTATTTATTTATGATGAAAACTGAATACGATAAATCTAGTTTTTATTGTTTTTGAAAGTTTCAATTTCAATTTCAATTGACTATTAAAAATGAACAAATATAATTCATACTCGACACTCTTATCTTTTTCCAAAAAGATTCAATTTATCACGTTTGCATTTTAATCAAATTACGTAATATGGATGCATGATGCAAGTGTTAAAATCCCGTTGGACCATCGAAGTGTGATACTGGATCGTGCTTGGAGTCCAGCTGCATGAGCTGCAAGATAAAACATTGCTGATCCTTGTTAATAACCTAAATCCTTGGTTTCTCGTGATTTTTGCATTAATTAAGAAAACGAAATTTAATAGATGGCGTTGTTTAAGGGGGATTTACTGACGTCACGACAATATATAAGTCTTTATATTGGTGTTTTAATGTACCTTTTGCCTTTCGATGTACGTAGCTGTATGCACTGTTTTTCCTTTTATTTATTTTTTTTTTTGGGGGGGGGGGGGCGGGGCGTGATGAACATGTTTATACGTATTCACTGGTGTGGTGTGCATAGTGCTGCATTCTGCTCTGCGGTACTCAATAATACGCCACGCCTCAATCATCAGCATCACCATGATTTCTTTTCAGGCAGTGTTGCTCCTGTTGTTGCTAGGATGGGTGTTTCTCCCTGTCTACTTGACGTCAGGGGTAAGTCTCTTAGCAAATTCAAAACAGACTGACATGCTAGTTCTGCTAATGGTTAATAATCTTAATAATAATTAAAATTAATGTAAAAAATTATAGGTTTTGCTGTTGTTGTTGAAATGTGCGGGATTAAAAGAAGTTAACAATTAGTCACTCTATTTCAGTATTTCGGCAAAACATGCCTTTGTCAAGAAAAATCAGGAATCATTAAGCAACTTAAATCGATGTTTTTGACAGAGGCATGTTTTGCCGGAATATTGGTAAAGAGTGACTTTAATTATTTATTAATTCATTGCAAAACCTTTATATTTATTAAAAAAGATCTGCACGAGTTTGGAAAGCAGAGTAGGATGAGCTTTTAGTGGATATTTTGAATGAATATCACAATAAACTAATACGTTTATATTTTAAGATGTATGAATGTATTTAATTATTCGCCAAGAAAAGTCAGTTTGTTACATTTGCCTGCGCTGATTATCTATAGATCTACACAATGCCGGAATACCTGGAACGAAGATTCGGAGGACCTCGGATACGGTTGTATCTGTCTATTGTGTCAACGGTTCTATATATTGCAACCAAAATATCGGTAAATATAGACCTTATACATGTTTATGGATCAGGTTAAGGTTTGATGTTTTATTTAACGTCCCGTCGACTGTATTTATGTCATTTGGAGACGTTGATACAGTTATAGTTGTGTCTGACAACGATATTTCGTCATAACCCGTCAAATTATCCGGATTCCCGGCCAAACTGTCCCGAAATTGAGCGCAAACTAAGGGAGATAGGCAAATTAGTATATCCCTAACGACTTCGGCATGTTGCCTCCAAGTTACTGGACGGACCACTCTGTTTGAACCGGTCATGACACAGACACTATTTGATACGACAAAAGTATCAAAGTACGACTGTAAACTAGCAAAATGCTACGATGCAGACCATAAGCACTGCCGTCCGCGTTACAAACGAAACATCTATTTGTTGGGTTTAACGTCCTGCCGATTGTAAATTGTCTACTTGAGACAGATGTAGTGTTTCACACTGTAGACATATGACATGATGCTTCACCCAGCCACCCTTATATGCTGAGCAACAAGCAAAGAACCTATACCAGCTTAATTTTTACGACAAATGTATTTGTATTTGGGATCGAACCAACGACATCCCAATGGCTTACGCTCTAACCACACGGTCACCGGGGCCGATTTAGGATAAGATAAGACTATGTGAAGTCGTTTATGCAGAATTCGGATTTAGAAAAAAAAAGGAGAATGTAAATATTAAAATCATCTCGTCTTTGTAAATATACAGATGGTTACAGGACCTTTTAATCAACTGTCGTTGGGAAGGTTTTATGCATCTGAAATGTGCAATTAAACATTTAAACCAATCTGCTATTTCTTACATATGGATATACTTGTATAACTTATACATTTACATAATTTTGATCCTTGTCACTTAGGTGGACGTATTTGCAGGAGCAGTCTTTATCCAGCAGGCGCTTGGCTGGAACACCTACCTCTCTATTTCCGCGCTACTCGTCATAACAGCGCTCTATACCATTATAGGCAGGTTATTTTATTATTTTTGTAATTGTGTGTGTTTTCAGCGACAGCTGCATGCTTTTGTACCATATTGTTGATGAGAAATTTATTTCTAAGAGCACCTGCTTAAACGCAGTGTTCTCACTGGCTAATGAACCGACTGTGTGTAAATTCAAAGATGCAGACTGTTCTCTATGTAACGGTACTGGAATTAAATACGATCTCACGGTACAGTCAGTGACCAAGCATGCCACCGAATATCTGTATTTCTTGTTTTTATTTATTAACAAAATGCATGTTTTCGGATGGTTCCTTATACATTTGTATATACTCGGGGGCTCTGCGAAGGGAAATAAAATATTCGTATAATCGTAACAAGAGTAATTTCCCTTGTAATCGTATCACTTTCCCGCTCTTATCTTATCTTTTTTAAATAGTATAGCTTGCAGCGGGACTTGACAGATACCTCGAAATAAGAAAAATAATAATAGTAAAAATAATTATGATAATAATAATTATTATTATTATATTATGATACTCGAATAAGTTCTCTAATTATTTCAATTTTACTATTGTGTGCAGCAAACTGATATTTCTCTTGTCTATGATATCGAATAGAATGATATATATGCTAAGTAATTTATGTACAATTTTCAGTTTCTTTCATTATATTGATTATTGGGTAGACATACATGTAACTTGTATACACAGGTGGTTTAACGGCAGTGGTGTTTACAGACACTCTACAGACTGTCATCATGGTGGTGGGATCTACCATACTGGCCGTAATGGGTGAGAAACATACACACGCAGACACACACCTAGACCACATAGAGACATACAGTGAGAAATACAAGTGAAAGAGAAGGACAATGCGTGTGTATATGTTAGGGGAAGACAGAGTAACAGACAAAAATTATGTGCAAATAAATGGACATTTCCTAACACGGCTCAAATTATAAATGCCAAATTCAAATACACTTAATGACTTTTCTAACTCTACACTTTATATTTTGATAATAATTCTGTCAAACAAAAAGGCAACATGGAAAGAAAGTTGAAAAGAAAAATATAAACATAAAAATTGTGGACAAACGTTACATGGACTTCAAACTCATGACATTTTACTATTTTTTAATCACAATGATTAAAATAACGAACACTTACATGTCTGTTAGAGACACCACTTTAAACCAGTCTAACAGCCCGCCCTCGTTCTTTGGGTGTCACTCATCGCATATGTAATAAAAGTAAAGAAATTTAATAACTTTTTTTATGTTTTTCCGTCAATTAAATCATAACACAACACATGTATATCAATTTGAATGTGCTCATCATTTATACAGGTAACAAGATATGAAAAACACAAAATGCACGTGCATCTCGAAATACGTAGATAAGACTGGGTTACGGTCAACTTTATTCACGGCAAAATGTTTATCACCATGTTATATGACGTTTATATTTCATTTTATGGGTGTGACAACGATAACGTATTTACAGTTTGTCACTTACGCCATACAGTTTTGATTTTGACCTCGCATTATGGAACAACCTCCCGTTTCATTGATAGTTTCACGCGATATTTTAAGTGTGGTTCAGAGTCACTGGGTACATTGATAAAGCTACTGCTACAAGCAACGCGACGCGATGAATTCATAAGTTCTAAGATTTGTCACGTAGCCTTTGACATCGCATTATTGAAACGCCTCCTGTTTGATTGACAGTGTCACATGTATTATTTAATATATATATACATGTATATATAAAGCTCATATTTTATGAAATTTATTGCAAGCAACGCAACGTGAAGCACTGCGATAAATTCATAAATTTTAAAACATAATCGTTGTGACACGTACACAATACAGCTTTGCCTTTGGCCTCAAATTATGGAATCGCCTCCCGTTTGATGACTTTTTCACAAGTACGGTTCAGAGTCAGTGTCGCTAGGTACTATTATATTTTCAGTTAAGAAAACATGACGTTATCTCTTTCTCTTTAGTCACGAATGCTTACTTTCTCCATATCAAGACCCCAGAATTGAATTTATGCAATATATTTATCAAATTTGAACTAAGTACATGTATTTCATTGGAGATTAAGAAGTCAGTTTCGCAGGCGATATAGTCAATAAATTTTTAATTATAAATGTCTTATTAAAGAGCCTTTCCATTTGGAAAACCAAAAGCAGTTTTCTGAATATGAAACGGTGCTGAACGTTTTGGGTACAGTTCCGATGCTATTTTTAGAATGTGACGTAATTGGCCAACAGATTTAGTTGCTTTACGAATAAAGTCTCACTTCGGAGTGAAATGGTCTAAAACTTACGTCTAATGTTTTGTAGCCTTCTTAATAAGGATGTGAATAATTTGATATAGCATGTTATACTTTGATACGTTCACAAACATGCCTTTTGTCGTATTGAAACTCTCATATATTTTTGACACTTATATGAAAAATTATGATTTCTAGATATTGAAATTCATAATTCTTGCTATTTGTAATGGATTGTGTATGTACCACATACATATATTCCACTTTTCCCATCAAGCCTACGCGAAGGTTGGAGGGCTATGGGCTCTTCAGTTAAAATATTTCGAGGCGATGCCTTCAACCTTCAACATCAGCTCGAACTCCACGTGCGGACTTCCCCGGGAAGACGCCTTCCACATATTGCGCGACCCTATACACTCGGACCTGCCCTGGCCAGGGGTCATCATAAGGTCAACGCTGTGTTCCCTCTGGTACTGGTGTACTGACCAGGTAGGGTTTTCAGCTGGGGGGTTACTTTATCCCAAAATGGTCATCGAGACAATCACCTTGATTCTTTTCTTAATTCGGCATGAAAAGTTTCAGGTATTATGCGTAAATTCAGATCTATATATCAAACATTCGACTCTTTTATCGTTTGGGATGGCTGCTCTCTTCAACTGTCTGGTTATCGTGAACTTTTACAACACGTATCTGCTCGTGTTTTTAAGTTAACTTTATATGGAATGTGGGTGGGAATCGTTAAGTGCAAGAAGATCTTTTCATAAAAATTGATATGCTTTCAAGTGGTGTAAAGTAATAATAACTTACTTCCATCTTATATTCAAAATTGGCATTCCACCTATTATTTTAGATCTACTGATTATTCGACAACATTTTGTAGGACAGCATCAACGAAGAAATCTTGTATTCCTTCCTCTGTTTCACTCTGGGACAATATAAATGAAGACAAAAGAAATTCTGTAATTTTGCAATCGTTAAAATATTAGTACAATAATATTATCATTATACCATTATATTACTATTACGTAGGAAGATTTTGATTATTTCTACATGGACGGTTGAGAAGTAACTGAAGTAATGTTAATTGAGACATTCATAAAAATACTTAAATTGAACATTTTTTAATCACTTGTCATAACTTCGAAAACGCAAATCACTTCTTTTTAATGTCAACGATTTAAATGGCAAATGACTTGACTTGATTATTTGAGTTTACCGTCACTTCGACAGTATTTCAGTCATATAGCGACGTCCAGCTAATTACAGGTGGAGGAAGACCCCGAATGCACGGAGGCATCCGGGTAGAACCACTGATCTACCGCAAGCCAGCTGGAAGGTTTCCTCAGATGAAAATCCGAATGACCCTGCCGGGATTCGAACCCACGCAGCGACTTTACCCTCTCGGCCACGGAGGCCCCTATTTGGCAATTGGATGTATAACATAGTCCTTTAATTCGTTTTTTAAATAATACAAACACTTTATTATCTGGTGATCCAAACCTACTATAAAAAGATATAATAAAAATCGTAGATGCAGTTCATTTATACATAAAGACAACTAAAAGATTCAAGTCATATATTTTTTGTGTATGCGTATTATGTTTTCACAAGGCTTTTTTAATAACATTTATTCGTTACCATAAACATATACCTTTGCTTTATATTCTATAAAGTAACTCATCCATCATTAAATTATACACAATGTCCTCCAAATGCTTAAAAAAAACTTCCCCGCTGATGCAGATATCCACTGACTTGGCCTTTTTTGCTCACAGTCTAAAATGGTTTGTATTTCCTATGAACTCATGATGTACCATGATGGATAGATTACATTAATTGCTATCTTACTCTCGTCATTAGTGGAAGGATCGTAACTAAGTTGGATAGAACTTGTGGCCCGGCCTCATTGCAAGAATTTTGAAATAAAATAAAGTTTAAACTCAACTGGTTAAACAACTGTGCTGTGACTGTCCATCTTAGGTTATTGTACAACGCACTCTGGCGGCGAAGAATATCGGTCACGCTCGTGGCGCCACCATCGTGGCCGGGTACCTGAAGATTCTACCGCTTTTCCTGATTATCTTCCCTGGCATGATAAGCCGAGTGTTGTACACAGGTGTGTTAATTGACTCTGTCTGTCTCTCTGTCTTACTTTCTCAGACATGCATTTTTTTTCTGAAGTTACTTAAAAAGAACCTTGGCCCTTTGACAAAAATAGTTGTGTTTTTAGTGGCTACATCGTTTAATTTGACCGCCATTCGTGATTTTAATGACACTCGGGGTATTAAGTCTTTATTTTTAAGACTATATAAAAGAGAAAGTTTGAAGACTGCATGTGTTTGTTGTTTTTGAGGTGAGTATATATAAGTTTCGTTGTTGTTTTATTGTTATTTTGTTTCCTTCTCTTGGGAGTGGGGTGTAGGTTATGCTACTACTAAGTTAGTAACGTAACACAACTTTTTGGTGGCAAAGGGGTAGGTTTGACTTTGAAATAAATTCCCCATTTAACAATTGTAAACTTTCTGATTTAAAATAATTCATATCATGACTTATATGACATGTATAAAGAGAAACCTAATTTCCCCGGTCCCTACAGACGAGGTGGCGTGTGTCGACCCGGCTGTGTGTAAGGCGGTCTGTGATAACGAGTCTGGTTGTTCCAACATCGCCTATCCTAAACTGGTGCTCGAGCTGGCCCCTATAGGTAACGTATACTATGATTCTGAAAGGGGAAATTTTGCTAATGACTTCCGGTTTTGTTCCAGATATGTACAAAAATACAGCGATTTTATTCCTTCGTTATCTGTTCGAAAATTGGACCTATTCCTAATAAAAAAATACTTATTTCAAAATTTGATGCAGAATCAATTCCAATTTTGAAACAAAATTTTACAGATATTTGTAGTTTAATTTCTGAAAAAGGATTGAATAGACATATTCCCCTTTTATCTACGATGTTCGTTCTGGCCCTTAATAAAGGTTTACTAGAATATTGCATATCAAAACTGACCTAATAAATGTGTCACAAAAATATGATCTTGAATAAGAATTTATGAAATATTAAGTTGTAGGCGTGTGCAATATATCGCAATACCGTTTGTCTTCCAATATATCGCAATACCGTTTGTCTTCCAATATATCGCAATACCGTTTGTCTTCCAATATATCACAATATAATTTCAAATATCGCAATATATTGTGTTAGAGTAGCTGAATAATATTCAAGTATTAAATAGATCTAATAAATAGAGACAACAGCAAATATCTATATATTCTAAAGTAAAATTCACAATTTCAAAAGAACAACTGCACAATGGTTATGCAGTATTAACAAGCTATTATGATTAAAAGGTAATGGTTACTATAAGAATGAACGGAAACTTCAAAACTTCAATTGAAAAGTTAAAGTAAAAAATTTTGAGTTGGTACCTTACACAAAAGGCTCAAAATAGGAAAATACTATATAATAACTATAAATAAATAATGGTGCTCTCTAATACCCAGCCCTATCAAGTTGGGTTAGCAAATCCGAAAGAAATATATAATGCAAAATTATCATCACATTATATCTCCATACTGGGCTTACTTTGCATAACCTTAAGTCTGAATTGACTTATTTTCACAATAATTGTATATTTTTGACTTATTTCACACATGTCTGGTGCGTGATATTTCAGTTTTACAATTGATTTTATATACCTCTCCAAGTAGATATAGCCACCAAGTGACTGAAATATTGTCGTCTAATCTACTCAGTTTTTTCATCTCTTTAAACATCACAAATGTATGAGCAGTAAAATGAGTAGAATGTGATTAATTAACGAAATTATTTCGCATTAAATCAGAAATATTAACTCGTACTAATTTTTACTTTAAAAATGTTTCATTTTTTTTAAAAGCTTTACCTTTATCAAGGAAATAATTTGCGTCAACAAAATCGTATTTTATAAAACAGGAATAGTGGTACGTTTCTGATTGATTCATGTATTTATTAGATTTACTATTACTTTGTCCTAATTATAGTTGGAGGAATTCAAGCTAGGTATAAAAATCACAGCTGGCAATCGAATCATTAGCACATACTAAAAATAAAGACCTTTTTTACTATTCGAGTGTAGAATGTCATTTTAAATACACAACATGCTTATTGTTGGCTAGATTCATTGTTGGTGATGGCCTATGTTGTATTGTGTACAATATACTGTTCCGGGCCTATGTCATTGACACAACACCATGATCCCCTTACCGCTGTGAGTTCAGATCCTGGCAAGGTCACTCGGATTTTACATATGAAGCAGCTTTCCAGCTGGCTTGCAGTAGGTTGGTTATCCTACCCAGATGCCTCCGTACCTATTCCGAGTCTGAAGGGCCTGTTCCTGGCTGCCAAAATGTCTATTCACAAGTAGAACGTCTCATGCATAAATAGCTTGTGTCCTGTTTTAGGGTAGAAGGGCCTGATGTTGACCGTCATGACGTCTGCACTGATTTTACAAGTTGCATATTTATCTGGGGCCTTATTCCAGGTTTGAAGGGCCTAATGCTTGCGGTGATGATGTCTGCCCTCATGTCCTCCCTTACGTCCGTTTTCAACAGTGCTGCCACACTTTTCACTATGGACATCTGGAAACGCTTCCGTAAACACGCATCTGACAAAGAACTCCTCATATCCGGCAGGTATGTTTTAAATTTCTGTATACTGCGTTACAAAGATTGGATAACAGCAGTCTTTGACGAGGTTTCAAGTGTCCACTTTGCATACGGTCGATATTTTTTTATTATATCACGATCGCATTTTTATTAAGATTATAAAAGGGTTGTATTATGATTATGAAAGAGTAGAGCTCTACCATACCTGAATGATTTTAATTATAACTTTCCCAGAATATACGTGGTGGTGCTGGTAGGACTAAGTATCGCTTGGATACCTCTTGTCAAATCCGCCCAAGGGGCACAACTCTTCATCTACATCCAGGCGGTGACGGGGTACATTGCTCCCCCGGTCTGTGCGGTTTTCCTTTTGGCTGTGATGGTTCCAAGGATCAATGAGCAGGTACCTTTGATACACTCATACATATTGTCAATATGTTCACGCGTAAAGAAACTGCAAAAAGATGATACAGAAATAAATATGATGAAAGTTATATACGTGTATATACACTCTGGTACATATACACATATTACAAAATAAAGTTGTAATTAGCTGGACGTCGCTATATGATTGAAATACTTTCGCAGCGACGGTAAACTCCAATACAACAACAACAAAATAAAGTGTGCACTTAGTAATTTCAATACTTAGTACACATATAAGCATATCAGTTTCAATTTTCGCACACTATATCTCGCGTGTTTTTGCCATCGATCTAGTCCAAAATCTCTCCATGCCAGGTGGATTAACCTTATCATTTTTTTTAATTTGTCAAGATAAAAATCAAAATTAACCCTTACAACATAAATATTCATGTACAGATCATGGGACTCTATGAATATTAATTAACTAAACTTTAAATGGTGTATGAAACAATGGATCTTTCTTTGCTATGCAGACTGGAAGAAATATAGATGGCCCTGATCGGGTCGCTTGCCATTGCATCAAAATAAGTCTTTACGGGGTAAATGGTTACAATTTATTAATTCCTAACCAATACATTTAACATCTTTGTGTAATATATAATGTTTAATCGTAGTCATGACAAAAATGTAATTCATACCAGATATTTTCATTTTATCCTATTTTAGTAAATAAATCAAATCCATTTATATTTCAGGGTGCATTTTGGGGCATTTTGATTGGACAGTTGTGCGGCGTGGTGCGACTTGTTCTAGACTTTGCGTATCCAGCGCCAGGCTGTGCAAAGACGGACACCCGTCCAGAGTTTGTGTCAGGCCTCAATTTTACTTACTTTTCCTCCATTCTGTTCCTCCTGTCGGTGGTTATCACAGTACTAGTCAGTCTAGTGACCAAGGCACCCGAACCGGACATGGTAGGTGTCTTGTTTATCGGTTATGCAATGTTATATTTATTTCAAGGGGGATAACTCACATGTGGATTCCAACTTGTTTGCTTGTTGGTTTTAAAGTCTCGCCGACGGTATTTTAGTCATTTGGGGACTATGTCTACTTGAGACTGATATAGTGCTGCTACACTGCAGTATAACGCCGTAAACACGTGGCATGATACTACACACAGTCACATAAACATGACACCGGACGACCTGTCCTGGACCTTAACCCTTATACGATGAGCGCCAAGGGAGCTATATCAGTACCATTTTTAACCATTTTGGTATATGTCACGATCGGGAATCGAACCCACGACCTTCCGCTCGGATTCCAAATTGGATTCCGCTTCAAATAATATGTGATACTACATTTGTAGTGGAAATTTAACCCAATTCATTATTGTAGACAAAATATGTAACTATCGTATATACATATCTTATTACAGAGATCGTATATTCTAAAAATATGTTACCCTTTAAAAAAAGATTCGACTACTTATTGCTTGTCTATAAAATCCGAGAACGGATATGGTTATTGCAATTAATTAGACATAAAAATCAAGGTCAGTTTCGAGTTTGGCTAAAATTCGTCATTCAATATTTCGAATTATCACCCAAATTTTACATTCACATGAAACCTAAAAAGAGAATAATTGTAATTGTTTGTTTGTTTAGTTTAAAGTCCTACCGAAAGTATTTCAGACATTTGGAGACTATGTCATACTGGAGACAAATAATAGTGCTGCCATACTGCAGTAGCACGCCGTAGACATGTGGCATGATACCACACCCAGTCACATTATCCTGACACCGAGACTTTGGTATGTCGTAGCCGGAAATCGAACCCCCGATCTCCAGATTCCTTGGCGGACGCTCTAACCACACGGTCACCGGGATCGGTCTCTGAAAATAGTTATTGCAATATATGCAGCATTGAATCACAAATGGGACCCATTCAGTTTTTCGTCAATAAATGAATGCTACGAAATTTGTCCATTGGATTAGTGTCACACACCCCAACTATGCGCTAAAATAACGCATGAATAAAAGCATGAAAATGCATATGCATATGCACTCAATCCTTATTTTCAAACAGTTATCAAAAATGACAGAAGGCTTCTACCTATATAGTAAGTTGTCAGACAGTTCACGGCCACCTGCCTATATTCAGAAAATGCATTTAATTGAAAAGTTCAGTTCTATCAAGCAGCACCTTTTGAAAACATCGTTTTTATCTCTGAAGAGAGTAGGTAATTGCTTTTGAGTCACTGGTGATGTAAACTGACTTTATTTTCGAAGGTTCGGAGCTCGATCCAAGTTACCTGAAAGGAAATAAATGATATAATTAAAGACATATTTGGTTGTAAGATGTATTTATTATATCAATTTCAGCTGAAGGGTCTAACATTTTGGAGTGTGTATCGTGTCAGCATGAACAAGAATCGGCTGACCATGCGGAGGAAGCAGATCATAGAAAACTATGAAAATGGTACATGCAGACAGCCAACACACTGAATGGCAATGCTAAGTTGTATTTGGATCATAATTCACACTTTAATTGCACTGAAACAAAACAAAATACAGATAAAAAAGAGCACAATATATTATGAGTTACATATGTTAGCGTGGTGTCGAAACTGGCGAAAATAATTTGCTACGTAAAGAAAAATTGGGTAGACATGTAAATGTATTTGATTGATATGATCAGTTTGGATATGAAAGTGCATACTTTATTACAAACAACCAGAGTGTCCAAATATAACTTATAGATACATGTTATAGATTACACATATCGCCCTCTCCCTCTCTCTCCCTCTCTCTCTCTCTCTCTCTTTTACGAATATAATCACAGTGATTATCATGAGTTTTAAATTGTAAAACATTGTTATATTCTGATAAAAATGATAAAGATAATTTGTAATATACTGTTGAAAACGCAGGACTGTACAACAAGTCAATTACTATGTTAGTCTTCTCGATTTGGTCATACATGCGCATTACATAACAATATGCTGAAATCAGTGAGGTGTGCTTAATATTGCATAAAGAAATAAATGTTCAACTAAAATAGAAATTGTCCATTCCTTCAAAAGTGGATTATCGCATTATTTTAGGGCAATGTGTCTATTAGACATGACTGTATATTCCGAAGTAAAATTCAGTTGTTGTTTTTTTTTGACAATTTTACCAATTCATTTGAATTACTGTTTCAATTCATAAGACCACTCTATATTTTACTCTCTATATAGAGACTTTTTGCGTTTAATCAACGGTTTGGGGGCCTCCGTGGGCGAGAGGGTAAAGTCGCTGACTTTAACACTCACTCAGCCCCTCACCGCGTTGGTTCGAATCCCGGCAGGGTCATTCGGATTTTCATGTCAGGAAGCCTTCCAGCTGGCTTGCGGTAGGTCGGTGATTCTACCCGGATGTCTCCGTGCATTCGGGGTCTTCTTCCACCTGTAATTAGCTGGACGTCGCTATATGACTGAAATAATCTCGAGGCGACGGTATACACAAATAGTCAAGTCAAGTCACCGGTTTATGTATGTAAAAGAATGTTGTGAAATCTTTAGCCGTATGGACAAGTGAAACAAAATTTATGGCAATCTCAATTTCGGGACACATAGAAAACACGTTGAAATGGAAAGTTTCTGTTTTCGTTCAGTATTCATTTCGTTTTTATTTAACTTTTAACAGTATATATTTATAGTAAAACGTATCTTAAATAGCCAAGCATGCGTTGACGGGGAATTGGAATAGGTGGCTGAGAGTCAAATGTCTTGAAAAAAAAGAGCTTTATATGGCCACTTGAAACAGGTTGATTGTTTAATGCATGTGGCCGCTATTCACAAGTATAACTGTAGATATTGTCTTTAAGAATGCACGTTTCTGTTTTAGGGAATGCCAAACTCTCGCGAGAGTTTAACATTGCAAACGATGATGGACAAGGATCCGAGTATGTACCCGATTCGGAACTCACGGACAAAGACATGAAGTCTCGTTATATCGAGACTATGACGTCATCGCGCGGGATTAATATGTTCCTGAACATAAATGCAGTCCTTCTTTTAGGGGTTTTTGTCATGTGCTACGCAATTTTTGTGTAACCTGACCTAATGTATAGTCCATTTGGTCTGAGACAGCTAGAAATATGGGGATCATCAAACGGCATCGGATTCTTGATCTACATCGGATTTGCTTACAACAGAGTCTAGTTATAAACATCATTTTAAGACCATGGTGTACTGTCCCTCAAGGAAGACGTGCGAATCCAAGACTGTTCCAACCGGACGTATTCAATACCCTCTGAGATCGATTGTCAGATGCGAGGGAAGAAGATGTTATGCAATTATTATTGTGTTACAGTCATCATTGTTTTAAATGGTTGAAAGGCAAACTATGTCATCATTACGTTTGCACTTTGAAATATCAGCACTTATCGCTATGTTATACTTAAGTTTTTAAATTTGGTGGAAAGCCTTTCACTATTCCCGTTTTTCTAATTATTCAAGTATATAAATAAGTTGACAAACACTATAACCTTTAAATATTGAATAACAGTATTTGTCCAAAAATGAATATTTTAATAGAGTAACAAGAATTGTGAAATTTGAAGTATTAAAGTAATACTTAGCAAAATGTATGGTTGAAGGAATTCGAGCCTGTAATATACAAGCATTCTTCTACCCCAAATAAAATAATAAATTTAAGAGGTTTCCATTTGTGAATTTGGACGGGGGTAGCCCAGGTCCCAATTAAATCTAGAAAACATAAGTAAATTCAAGAAAAGTATCAGGAATCACATTATAATTTGCATTGTTCATTGTTATGTCATAAGACAATTACATTGCAAAGTTGCCAATATTCTGGGCTTAATAATATTTAATAAAGTCTGATATTAATCCTTTTCTTGTATGTTGTATATATTATTTACAAATAAAGTATGTTTAAACTAAGCCCACACGGGGGCTACATTACTGGACAAGTACTTTGCAACTTAAACGGTCTGGAGATCCACCTAATATTCACCTTATGAAAAGGTGTGTGTGATTGTAATAAATACATGTATTTGATTTGTTTGTTTGTTTTGTTTGTTTGTTTGTTGGGTTTAACGTTCCACCGACAGTATTTCAGTCACTTGGAGACAGAACAGAACAGAACAACTCCTTTATTTTCACCCAGGTATTACAAATGCATACAACATGGGGATATACAATAATAATTCATCATATATGGTGATATTTCCGGTCAAGAAGAAGGAATTTAATTTGGCCTTAAAAGAATGCAAAATTGAAAGAGAGAGAAAATAATTAATAAATCAAATGACATTCTGGGGGTGTTCGTGTGTGAAAGTGTGCGAGTGCTTGTTTGATTCGTGTTCTTATGTATGGAAGGGAATCGCCGCCAATATTCTATCTTACAACTTCTAATTTCTATGTTCTAACTTCTAATTTCTATGTCTTATAATACAATTTCCTATGACTATAGGCTAACATCTCACCTCTATCTTTCAAATTCCAAACATCGAAGTTATTAATTCATATTTCTTACTTCCAATTTCTTGTAAACTTTATTTTATCTCTCTTTTTTCCGCTTTTTATTTTTGACTTAGTAATTAAAAGTTGCATTTTGTAAATTCGTGAAGATATCATTTAAAAATAATGACTCGCAATTTAGAAGATTGCATATAGAAATTACAAGTTAGAACTTGCAAGTTAGAAGGGCACCAGAAATCATTGATTCTCGGCTGAACATAAATTGTATTGAAGATGGAACCAGTATTACTGGTACCCTTCTAGCGCAAACAGCGCAAAGTGGACTTCCCCGCAAGACTAGGTGTTGTAAGATTATGGGTCGTTTCGCCCCATTTCCCTTTCGCCCTATACCCTTTCGCCCTAATTCCATTTCGCCCTCTACCCTTTCGCCCTAAAATGTGAGTCTGTTCGCCCTATTGTTATTTTGCTGGATTTGAATGAAATAATATATAAATGTTTGTGTGTTCGGTTGTATTGTTTTATGTATGTATGTTTGAATGAGTATATTGTCAATTATTAATAAAAAAAAAATCTATTACATATTTTTGTTCCAGTCCTACAATTATTGCTTCGGAATGGCAGTTTCAATTTTTTTTTTACATCTAATATACACTTACATTGGCGGTGTATTTATAATTAAAGAAATAAATAAATTCACTGTTTATTTCGTTATTAGCCCTTATTTAATTCATGTTCATCCCTACTTATCATAAATTAAAGAGACCGGGTGTAAAAAATAAGTATGTTAAAAGAGACAATACGAACGCCGAAAATACTGTAGGTTGTACATAATTAACATCTAACCCTGCTATGGCAAGTGTTCACACCTACAGCACGTGTGTGTTTTCAGAAGGAAGATGTCACCTTTATTATGATCATTACACCTACATACTTTGTTTTTTATACAAAATTTTTAACCAACCAACCTTTTTTTTTAATTTAATTTTACTTTATACTTATATTGTAAATTCACAAATTTATTAAGCGAATGAACCCACATTGTAGGGCGAACCGACTCGGGCGAGATTGTACTTGGGGCGAATGAACCCGATACCGTGTTGTAAAATTCGCGACGCATGCGTAATGTAAGGGGGACCTCGTAATCTATTTATATCACATTGTCGTAATGTCTCATAACATAGTCTGGGTCATGCCACTTCATACTATAGAAACTAGAACAAATCGTTTGGAAGATAGATGTTGAGAGTTGGAAGTTAGAAGTAATAACTCAGATGATTGAGATAAGAGGTTGGAAATTAAACCAATTAGGAATTTCCTAATTTGAATTCAGATATTCGAACAGAGCATTGTAATATAGAAGTTAGAAGATATAAATTAGAAGTTGTAAGAAGAAGTTGAAGAAGAACATGGAGACTAGATGTTGTAAGAAAGAAGTTAGAACATAGAAATTAGAAGTTGTAAGATAGAATATTGGCGGCGATTCCCTTCCATACTTATGTGTGGAGGGAATTTCAAATGTCACATTTCCATCGAACAACAAAAATTACAAATACACAAATTTAGACTTATATAGGTTTAGCCAACATAACCAACAATAATTTATACACATCTGTTTTGATAGAAGTAAATTAAGAGAGAGGGGGGGGGGGGGGAGAAAGGGAGAGAGATCAAATAAGGCATATTTTGTATCAAAATCATCAAAAATGCAATACATGTTTTATGCTGTGTAGAAAATATGCTTCAACAACTTCATAATTTCGAAATATTTAACATAAATGTGTGTAAAAAGTCAAGCATGTATATATGCAAGACAATTATTAATTCACTATTGAGTAAATTGAGAGAGAGAGAGAGAGAGAGTGTGTGTGTGTGTGTGTGTGTTGTACAGTGTGTGTGTGTGTGTGTGTGGAGAGAGAGAGAGGGGGGGGAGAAAGATTAAGCGGGTCAGAGATAATTTTAAATACTTTGACCTACTGAGAAACCGTAAGTTCAACTTGCACGAAATAGACGTGATGGTTTCGAGACTCATTTCATGAAATAGACATGTTTATGGGACCCAAACGATCAGAAGTGTTTTGACTGCGATTGTTGCCGATAACTGTTTGAAAAGGGAGAAGGGTAGAGGTTGGGATTGTTTTCAATTTTAGTAGACGATGTCTACTTGAAACAGATATAGTGCTGCCACACTGGAGTATCACGCCTTAGACATGTGGCATGATACCACACCCAGACACATTATCCTGACACCGAGCCAACCAGCCCTGCAACTACCCTTATATGCTGAACGCCAAGCAAGGGAGCTATAACAGTATCATTTTTACGAGTTTAGTATGTCGCGGTCTGGGATCAAACCCGCGACCTCCCGCTCCCGAGGAGGACGCTCTAACCACTCGGGCACCGGGGACGGTACATGTATTTGGATTTATTTTCTATTCTATCTAAAGACATACAGACGTTTATTTATGTGACACATAGCAAAATAATTACTGTAGTCAAGAATTAGAGTTCAACCCAGCCATGTCAATGGCTCGATTATGTGAGTCATAGATACAAAATATTTCTTTTGCTTTTAGTGGTTCCTCCAATTCATTTATGAATTACCCATTCTGATTCTCGCTGCGATGACTGTAGAACAAGAGTCGCTACCGCTACGCCTTATCATAAGCGAATTAACTTCAGTATTTTTACTTGGGCAACATCAGGCAAATGAAACAAAAGAATAAGTTCTATTATTTTTATCTACATTATACTGACCTTCTAAATAAAATATAGAGCTTTTATGAGAATTCTACAGACGGTAGAAGACCGACGCGAGCGCCTGTAAAAATATCTTTAAGTTTCAATACTACCCAAAATCAACCTAGTGAATACAGAAAATAGGATGAAAATATGGAAATTTAATATTTCATTTGGTGATAAGCAAACTATTACCTCAATATGTAAAACGATTAGCCCGAATAATGTCGATAGAATCACCGATATGTATAAAATACTTCCCCTACCCCTTCACGAAGATTTCCCGAAATTTACTCGAAGATTTCCGGTACCAATCGAGCTCTGTCACGTAATCATAGGTCATAAACTTAAGCGTTTGTAATAGATGCCATCCGGAACTCGACAAATGTGGTTTTTCCCATCTAATCCGGGTGTACTTACAAACTTTTACCGTTATAGCTTCACAGTGCACTACCATTCACAATAGAATGAGTGCAACACCTCGAAGTTGTAACTGTATAAGTTTGTTTGTATCTGGAGCACTATACTTTCAGATGAAGTGGTGCATGCAGTTCTATTTTTAGATGCCTTGTATTTATATTTATGTAAATTAGGAAATTTCCGAAAATTGTTAGAAACGGCCGAATCGGTGGCCGTGATATACCGTACTTGTTTATTCTATTCGATATTGTGTAGTTAAACCATTTTCGTGACGTAATCCTTTGTCATTCAGTACATTATATGGAATATTGTACTGTGTCAATCTAAAAGTTCATTGCAGTCCAAATATAATATCTGGCCCTCCAGTGTTTACATAAGAGCCATGCAGATTTCCATTTCCACGTGTTTCTAGGTT
>CM037777.1:80754697-80804697 GCA_021229015.1 Solen grandis
TCATGAAACTTTATATAAATGATCATCATGATATAAACTTTTAAAAATTATAAAAATGCAAATATTTGGTTCTGACCATATGCCGGCGGTGCATATGTGTCTGAGAAACACATTTTCTTGTTATAGCTAATTTTCTCCACGTTTAACTTATTTACGTAAATATTCTAATTATACATATGCGTGAAATGCTTACACAACACAATGACAATAAACTTCCGTTCAGTCAGGATATCATGAATTCAATAAACCTACACAGCCACAATCGGATTCCACTTCAAAGTAATGATTGCTTAATCTCCCTCCACCGGGACACAGTGGAACCGGAAGTGTTGAACACATTACAACGTGCCGGCCTCTGACATAAATGTACTTTGCCCCAAGATATGAATGTTATGAAATTGAATAATTATAACACCTATTCCTGAATATTAAAAAGTGTTTAATTCAGCCTCACTACATGAACATATCATTCAAGGGGTCAGTTTATACGAATTTGTGTAAGTCAGTATAATAATATAGTATAATAAATAATTTTCTACTGCACTTATAAATTGATAATTCTGCCGTTATATACTTCCCATCAGGGGAAACATCTTTGAAGGTCTTAAATGTTTCAGTTAATGTGGATAAAAACTTAGATTCTTTCAACTTCAAAGGTTAAACTATTTCAAACTTCACTTCAACATGACAACTTCTGAGAAGTGTTCCGAATTAAATATCTCCGAACTGGTGAAGTGGTTAGAGGGTTAAGAATAAGGAAGTTCCTGAAAGAAGGGCGGATGTTGAAGCAGTACGACCATCCAAATATAGTCAAGATTATTGGCATCGCAGCTCAGAAACAGCCGGTCATGATCATTATGGAATATGTTAGTCCTGGGTTCAAATCTATCCTCTTATACCCATCCCCATTAGTGGTAAGAGCGTGCCCTAACCCATTTAACTGTTAACAAATGAAAAGTATTCATGAAATACAAAAGTTCGTTATCATGAATCCATATAAAGTGTGCACCCCAAATTTAAAGTGAAGACGTGTAAGTTATCCGAGGAACAAAGACGGAAGTTCCTGGTGAAAGGAAAGATCCTGTGGCTGTGCGACCATCCGAACATATTCAAATCTGTAGCACATGGTTCATTACTTAAGTTTATGTTTAAGACCCACACCAATATTAGACAGGTCACTGGTCCAAGTGTTCAAGTGGTTAGAGTGTCCATCCGGAGATTGTATTCATGTTTATATTTTCATTCACACGAACTTCACATAGTTAAGTGGAACCTTTATAAGACAAATACGTATATCCTGTGTCCTGAACGTTGTTGGTTTATTCTGTTTCCAAGACATAACTAGGTTGTAAATATAATACATATACCTCTACTATGTGCTTTTCAGCACAAAAGGGAAGTTTAAGGACTAGCTGGCCCAGTGTCGTTATAATGTAACTGGATATGGTAATCACGCCACTCGTCCGAGGTTTGATACCAATCTACAACGCATGAGATCTCACACATATCTCTGCCACAGTGGGTTGAAAAATAACAGAGTTATTGTTAAATCACAGGTAATCAATGGCGTGACTTTTGGTACACATCATTGTCACGTGGTACTCAGTGTGGCATTGATTGATGCGGAGCCAATCTATGGCGCCTGAGTTTGATTTGACTCATATAGCAGTTTCAAAGTTACTAGGCAATACGCCTTAGCTTGCAACAAACTAAACAACAATATTGCATAGCAAAATATTTATTTTGAATTACAACTAACATCACAGGTATGTAATTATTCCTCACTTTCTCAGATATCTAGAAGTGTTGTCCTTGAAAATTGTGTATACATAAGATGATGTTTTATGATATTGTTAAATGATTTCAAAATGTATAAAAATATTCAGTTACATTACATAAATCAATTATGAGGCAAATACACACACACACGAAAGTTTTTGTAATATTTTAGATATTTTCCCCCAAATTTACTGCAAAAATGAATAATGAATACTGAATGAGGTTATTAAATACTATAACGAAATACGTTATATCCAAGCATTATAACATAATTTCGTTGTATTGATACAACAAATTTCGGATATAACGATCAAATTTCTCGTGTCCCTAGATATTCGTTATAAGCATGTTTCACTGTATTCAAGTTCATAAACAGAAACAAAACTGTCACTACCTTTTGTAACCAGAATTCTTGTATTCATTGAATCAAAGCAGATCGAGACAGGCCTATGTAAATTATTTGACTGTTGCAGTAGAATACCCAGCATCTGCCCATCCTCTGACAGTTGAATAACATTGTGTGAGTTCAAACCGCAGACAAACACACTGCCACGTTCATCAGTACATATGCCACGAGCAGATATCAGTTGATCGTTCCCGTATGTAAACAACTGTTTTCCCTTTTTGTTCACACACACGAGGCCTATTTCATTGTTTGAAACATAAACTTTCTGTTCATCTGAACTTACAGCCATATGCTGTGTACCACTGAATACAATCTTCTGATCTGGTGTACTGTTTCCAAGGTTTCTGAGTGGGTTGCTAACGGTATCGTATACATATACTTGATTAGCCCAGTCTGACACAAATAGTTCCCCCTGGCTAAAGACAAGGCCTCTGCAGCAGTGTTGAAGCTTCACAGATCTGGTAAGGCTTAAATTTGTTTCCAAGGAAACGCACTGAATTGTCTGATTTGATAGAATACTAACAGCAGCTTCCCTGTCCCCTATCAGGCAAACATCATAAGGACGTTCAGGAACAGAACATTGGTCAGTTGGATACTACAAGATCTGTCAATCCTGACTATCTTGTTGTGGTGCCAATCCGTCACAAGGACGGAGCCATTTTGAAGCTGACAGGAACCTGCTATGAGGCATGCTGACCCTTCTTCACACACCCGCACAGTTTTCAGTCCCTTCACTTTGTAGAGGGAAAGTTGCGTGTGCTGGCCATCGACTGACCTCTGCTGGGTTGCGACTGTTCCTAGTGATTTGAATGTTTTCAGACTATTTTCTATATTGTCGTCGAAATCGTATTTCAGTTGGATATTCTCACTTAAAGTTGTGAAGTCAGCATGGTGCAATTTTGGTTCAGTCATTTTTTCTTGACATTTTCTCATGGACACAAATATCTGTGAGTCATTTTTCTGTTTTTCAGTAATGTCCAACTGTCCAACACTTTGTTCCAACTCTTCTTTAAAAGCATTGATTTTGTCCATCTCTTTCTGGAGCAGTTCATCTAGTAAGTGATACTTTTCATCAATTTCATTTTTAGATTCGCAAACCATTCGTCTTATTATTGCTGTCAGCATTTCGCCGTGAATTTCTATAGATTCTATAATGGTGTTTCTCTTAGCACTTAATTCACTTCGCATAACCTCTCCAGACTTTTTATCGTTCGTTAATGTTGTCAGGGAAGTGCACAGCTCTGCTTTTACTGATGCTAGTGTTGTTGATTTGAGAAGGTTCTGTATCTCAGACGGTATAAACACCACAGCAGTGCAAGACCTGAAAATAATAGCTGACTATATTTGATTGTATTATTTTTTATATTTTTTTTAAAACAAACCATTTTAAACATTTTCATATTTCTATAAAAAAAGGGAATAAATTTGGAAAATACACACATGTTAGTATTAAAACATTAAAACAAATTTGTTTTTTTTTATATCTGTGTATTCAGTACATGTGCTTCCGGAAAAAGACAGACAGAGAGAGAGAGAGAGAAAGGGGGGAGGGGGGAATGGAAAGAGAGAAAAGAAATAGATATGAATACCGGTATATTAGCATTTTTATAGAGCACTGATTACTTAGATGAAACATTAGGCTGTTTTGATGAAGCTTGCAGGAATCAATAACTGCGAAATAATCGTTACATGTTTATGTCATGATTCTTTTAAAATGCAGAGACATATTCATTCTGATTTTTTTGTACGAAGTTTATATACGATAATATCGACTTACCTGTGTTGCATAGAGACACAGGTGTTGCAGACCACTGCATCGTGCAGTGATCATGTAGCGTGGATATTTATCACCTTTGATGACACCTTGGTTCTATTTGACTTCTTTTATTTTATAATTGTATACTGTTAAATAGTCTTTAGGAAAAGAGACATGCTTCACTTCTATTATTTTTAAAAGATAAAAAAATGTCAGTGTATTTTACGATTTTTTAAGATGTAAAAGTTGAATATATTTGAATACACATATAAAGAAAAAGAAGCTGGACTCATATGAAACTATGTGACTGTCTAAATCAATTATTATGATTTTTATTTCTTTTTCAAGTATTATAAGTCTATGTATGGCCAAAGCTAGTCCACTTATGAAACAAACATCATCTTACATTTGAACGACTTGAGTATTGTTATTAAAGTTTGAAAGGGTTGAACGATATTTGATTTAATCTAGGATAAAAAGATATAGGAATACAATGTATCCAAACTTTGAGTTTTGCAACTTTAAATATGTTTTTTTCTTTCTTTTCGTAATATTTATATTTATCCAGGGGCAAAATTATTATTTGCTCAATTTTTGGCTTAATATCTCCAAATTGCAAAATATGAAGGAGAAAATCTCATATAAAAATGTAAACTAGTCATGCATTATACTTAAATCTCAGAACTTTTTCAGACAGAATTATCCTTGGTCCCTGGTTATTTGTGTGTGTGTGTTTGTGTGTATCAGGTTTGACCAACACATGCATACCGCTGATCTAGACAGTCAGGATCCTTGTACAGATTGTGCCATCGCAGTACTTATAGCAGGATTTATTAGTTGTTGTTTGCCTCATCATTCACAAAGATGCCTTTTTTTAAATAAATGTTTTTACTTATTTTTTTGGAAGTTTTAGATTGCTTGTCTTGTGTAAATTAGCTATACATTGGTTTCATTGCGGGATGATATTGGTTTGATTTTGTTTGCAGCTGGCTTTATACAAAAACTGCGCATTTTGTGTCCAGAAATCACAATTCTAAGGGAGCAAACGTCATTTTAATCTTTTCACTGTTTATGTTCTTGATTAGTTTCCCTCCTTCTGGTCAAATAAGAGAGACGTAGCTGTATACTGTATCAATTTTTGTGGAACACTTATTTTCAATAAGGTTTAATCCATGAATATCAACCTCCATGAAATTTGTTTCTATAAATAGACCTTGCATTTCCTGAAAAATGAATCCACAAATAACTGTTCCTATAAAATTTCCTTTAGTACCTTAATAATGAAACTAAAATATTTAATCTTATCATTTTAAAATAAAGGATTCATGCGCATCCAAATGCGTCCTGTCTTGAGAAACTATGAAGTTTTGGATACATATTCACTAGTTGAAGGGCCATAACCTTTAAAAATAAGAACATCTTTTTCTCTAAAGTTTCTCAAGAGTTACACATCCTGTTTCGTCAGGTCGTTTGGCATTATGTTTAAAATTTGAAGAAGGACAGAGTTCACGGCTCACAACTTTCTGCACAAAATGTGCATGTGCTAAATTTTACATTGTTGAGTCAAGGCTATGCAGCATGGAATTAGTAGCTATGGATTGTTTTAAAGTTTATTATCATTAATATGTATTACAGTGTCTTGTCAAATATTTTCTTTTTATAAAGGAATACTGCATTTTTTTGTATTATTTGTATACCTGATGCTTAAAATTTTGCACATTTTTGTCTGGAGCATAGCACAAAAAGTACAAGAGTTATCAACATGAAACTTCATAAGTATATAGATCTCAATGAGGAGAAGTGCAGTGTACAAGAACCGCAACTCTGCTTTGCATAATTTTGGAGTTACTGCCCTTTGTTACTTAGAATATATTCGGGGAGCATCCCACGGTTCTACCGATTCTCTTGTTTTACTTATATGAACTCAGTCAAGAAATATAATCATACAAAAAAAATAAATGTATAAAATCAATTGATTACTTTACATATCTCAGTCGAGATTTCACTTCGCAAAAACCAAACTTACTTTAAATGTGTAAACTTTGTCTTCACTTATTAATACGGTTAAAATGTATTCGCATTTATAAGCCCATTCAATATTTCTTCACAAATCAACTCGATCAAAATCTTTTAACAAGAATAAACCAACAATACACTTCCATTCAGTCAGGATATTTCTTTAATAAAGATCAATTCCATTTTGTATATTCAATGTAAAAGAATACATTTTCGATAATCGTAACCGATACAAACACAATGGAACTCAACTTCAAAGTAATGATTTCCAAATCTCCAACCATCAGAACACATTGCCAGTAAAGTTACAGTCCAGAAATCACCTGACAGAAACATTGATATGACACGATTGTCAATAAATTTTGTAGCAAAGGTCCGGTTTTTATCGCTTTATCACGATTGATGAAGGCTTGGCCTCGACTGACCATGGTTTGATCCCGACTGACCTTAGCGGGCCTCAAATGACCATGACTTGGCCTCGACTGACGATGGCTTGATCACGACTGACCTTGCCGGGGCCTCGAATGACCATGGCTTGGCCTCGATTGTTGAAGGCTTGGTCTCGACTGACAATGGCTTGATCACGAAATGACCATGGCTTGGCCTCCCTGCGTCTTGACGTTGCCTCGACTGGCTCGAATGACCATGGTTTGACCTCAACTGACGATTGCTTGACCTTGTCTGACCAAGCTGGACATCGACTGACCTGGGCTTGACTTCGACTGACCTGGAAAGGGCATCGAATGATCTGTGTTGGGTATCGAATGACCCGAGTGATTTTAATGTTTTTAGATAATTCTTTATTTCGTTGTTAATGTCATATTTTATTTGCTTAGTCTCACTCAAGTTTGACAAGTCGGCGTGATGCATTTTTGGTTTAGTAATTTTATCTTGACATTTTTTTTTTTCCAAGCTGACTAACACTTTGTTCTAATATTTCTTTGAATACTTGTATTTTGAAAATCTCTTTCTGGAGCTGTCCATCTATAAAGTGATACATTTTGATAATTTCCTTCTTAGATTCTTCAACCATTTGATCAATGATTGCTTTCAGTATTTCGCCTTGACTTTCTATAGAGTCTATAATGTTGTTTCTCTCGTCACTAAGTTTATTCCGGATAACCTTTCCAGACGAGAGAAACAACATTATAAATCCTCTTGTCCCAGTTGACGATGGTCTGAGAATACGAAGGCGAGTCAATAAATAACCAGCCTAACCTATTTCGGATTGAGATCTACCTCTTCTTTTTCAATATAATTTCCCCCAGGGCTATGCACTTGGACCAACGGTGTTCAAGTGTCATCAGCCCAGAAGTGAAGAAGTCAGGGTCCTTTCCATGGAACCACTCCTCAATTGCCCCCACGACTTCTTCGTCAGACAGGAAATGACGTCCACGTATATGCTTTTTCAAATTGGAAAAAGGAAAAAGTCGCTAGGAGCCATGTCTGGTGAGTAGGCAGGGTGCGGTATTAATTTATACCCATTTGGCTCCACAGCATCCATTGCAACTTTACAAGTGTGGACTCTTGCATTGTCCTGTTGCAGCAAAACACCTTTGGAGAGTTTACCACGGCGTTTCTCGAGGATGGCGTTCCTCAGCTAGTCTAGCAAGTTTGCATAATATGCTCCGGTTATTGTACTTCTCTTAGGTAAAATGTCCAACAAAATAACGCCCTTTGTGTCCCAAAATACTGTGGCCATCACTTTGCCAGCAGATGGTTGAGTCTTGAACTTCTTTTGCCTTGGGGATCCCGGCCCTACGCACTGACGACTCTAGGCTTTATTTTCTGGTTCATGATAATGCACCCAAGTCTCATCCACAGTAACTAGACGCAAAATAAATTCATCTTGTGACCTCAAACGCTTCAACAACGCACTGCATACTGATGCTCTCGTTGCCATTTGCTCATTGCTAAGGGATTTTGGGACCCAACGGGCTGTAAGCTTGCGCATCCCTAAACGATCATGCAAGATTGTTGAAACGGTACCATGTGAAATGCCTAATCCTGTGCTATTTCTTCTACCTGACTTCGCCTATCTGAGTATACCATATCTCTGACTTTATTACACATTTCTTCCTTGGTGACATCAACTGGGCGTCCAGACCTGGCTTCATCTTCTAAAGACGTTCTACCGCATTTAAACTCCCCAACCCAGAATTTAACTTGAGAATAAGATGGTGCATAAGACCCATACACATCAACTAACTCAGCATGTATGTCCTTACCAGTTTTACCTTTTAAATGCAAGTACCGAATTACAGCACGGTACTCCACTTTTGATGAAAAGCTTGCTTTTACATAACTAGCCATGTTTGACATTCAATATCTGACAAACAAATGACCGTACACATGTGTAGTTTTGTACACAGGTATAGTACATGTATTGAAAAAATGCGTGAAAATCGTGGATGTCTCGGCTGATCGGAGATGTCATAGGCTGGTTATTTATTGACTCGCCCTCGTATTTCATCATGAAATGTGAGACACCTGGTGCAGAAATATTTGTTGCATGTCTCACAGATTTTTTCTGCCCTTCTACTCTTATTTTATCTGTGCGGGGAGAACAAACAAAATCCAAAACTTCCTCAGACTGTTTTTTGCCTGTATGCCCACCTGTAGCCATATTGAAACTAAACTAGCTTTGTGATAATGCACAGTAATGTGTATTGATTTTCACGTCATTTGACCTAGATGTAGCTTTCAGAAAATGGTCGCATGTACTTCGCACACTGTGGCTATTAGGATTTGTCATGTTCTACCTGATAAAACTTCCTTCATGGTTTTAGTTTGTATGAATGCATTTAAGATCATTTTTTTTTTAGATTTGTCATGTTCTACCTGATAAAACTTCATTCATGTTTTAGTTTGTATGAATGCGTTTTAGATCATTTTTTTAGATTTACACCCTACATTGAATAGCTGTGTTTATAACAATTAAAATGTTTACCATACAGGTAAAGAAATAAATTCTTTAAGGTTATGTGTTGAGGATCTAAAGGCTTTTTTAATGATTAAAATAAGGCTCGCTTAATAACATTTTCATAAACTCGTTTAGTAAAATTTGATATGAAATAAAAATTCATGTCAAATCCTTTATATACATCTTGCCATGTGTTTCCAATACTGTTATAGAAGATGGATGCTGGTATTAAGGATATTGCAAAGAGATCCGCAACTCTGATATAGGTAAAAAGGAAGTCAAGAGGGGCTCTCGTTAAGCAACGTATACGATCATGTGTAAATTGTTTATATCAATTATAAATATACTGAATTTCCTCTTCCATTTATTGCCGATTAAATCAAATATGTTTGTCTCTCAGTATATCGCAGATACCTTTTACGAGTGACACTGTAAAGCATCTTTCTGTTAAGCGTCTGCAATATGTTAAGCGTCTCACCGAGATCTTGTTCATATCCCGTTTACCTGTTGTTGTTTTTTTTCGACTTTAGAAAGTTTCATATCTAAATAGATATTTAAACTTTATTTACTTTACGAAATAAGTTTTATCACTCTCGATGGCTCTGGTGGCAGCGTATGTGGTCATTATTGTGGGAGGAAACCCGAGAACCCGGAGAAAACCCACGTTTCTGGACGGGCGACCACTGTCCTCTCTCACGTACGTGACCAGGAATCGAACCAGGTACGCATTGGTGAGAAGCGAGGCGCGTTACCACTACGCTATCCAGGCACCCAAGTAGGTATAGGTTGAATAGATATGTACCCACACTCACATTACATGAACACAAAGTCGGATTCATTCAGCTCAAACTGATTTACTTTCCGTCAATTGGTAAAAATGTTCTTACATCTTATACTAATCCATCTAGACGGTTCCTGGGTTAGACCAGTATCTTGCGTCTGGGAAAGTCATGACAAATATATGCCCCAAACGGGGTTCGAACTCATAACTTTCGTATCCGAATTCGGGTATGTTACCATTGGAATACGGCGCTCTAAAGTTGGATTCGGGGGTATAAATAACCGTAAGTGATAGATCTAGTTTGTAATTAGATAACTTTATTTTTTACTTTCAAGTGTTATTGTTACTTTTAGCTTGAATTCCGAAATCCTTTAGAATAACTGAATCCTCTTAATGCTGCATACATGCATTCATATTCCAGAAAATACATTTTTACATCAAACTTACTTTTTAAAAAAATTAAGAAAATAAATAATATACATTTTTTAATATGTTGATATACATCATGAATTACTTTTATAAAGCTGAAATTACGGTTAAAAACGACGCGACGTTACAGCAGGGCATTGCGGTTAATAGCTAGTAGCACTAGCTAATTTACTCAATTATTTTATTGATACTCAAAAGTATTCTGTTCTGAGTAATGCTCAAGTGGCCTATAGAAATTTTAGAGATTACGCGTCTTCTGAGTCCCAGTAGTCATAAAGGTAATCAATCAATCAATCAATCAATCAATCAATCAATCAGTCATAAAGATAATAAAGATATGTTTGTCTGCGGCAAAAATGTCTGTCATGAATATTTTGTCAATGTTTGACCAATCGTAATTTGCTGTTTCATTTACTCTGCATACGTTTATGTAATAAATATAAGAACTCAAAAATAAGGTTTTCAGTGAACCCCATCATAAAACAGGTATTCTGAATTAAGTTTTTTTTTCTTTTACATGGTTATATATCTTTTTGATACAGACAAGCTAGGTTGGTTGGAGTTCCGTCAGGGCCACTCGTATTTGTCATGTAAGAATGCATTCATAGCAGCTGGCATGTAGTAGACATGCACTCGGGTCTACCTCCATTTGTTACCATGACAAGCTTGACGTCGCGGCGTCAGTAAACTCCAACACAACTAGATCATCGATCATCTTAGTTAATCCTATCTTAGGAGAACTACTTCTGCTTCACATGCTATGTATTATTACATGCTAATGAAGAACATTACGTGACCAATATATCAAGGAATGGTGAGCTTCTCTTCTAAACATTCCAAGATGCACATGCTATTCTAAATTTTAAACATATTTCGGTTTTGAAAAATATCTCCAACTAATCCATAATGACAAATTTAAAAAGCAACTAGGCAGTATTAGTATTAGTTCACACTCATTTTGAGTCTGGTATATTTATTAACGTTCCTCGCAAAAATAGAATATGCAAAGTCTGTATTATGAACAAGTTGAATCTGAATATCCTTTATTGCTGTGTTGTCCTGAATATTAACATCAATAAGTTTTGTACAATTATGTCAAGCACAGTTGAAACAAACTTGTTAGAACTGGCGAGATTTCTCTCACATGCATTTGAAGTAAGAAACAAATGTCTCTAAAAATCCCAATTTCTTAAACATATTATTTCTTCATCATAGCTTTTTTGAATGTGTATGCATAGATATGTGTAAGTCACATAAAATATCTTGCCATTTTTCACTGTTTCTGATCTGGTACATTGCTTTTGTTATCTTTCCTATATCACTTAATACTATAGCAACAGTGTCTTTGTCATATTTCAGTATTTTGTAAATGGCCAAAGACAGACATATCAATTTGCCAATAAAGATGTATGTATGTATGTATGTATGTATGTATGTATGTAGCAAAAACAGACAAGTAGTATGGCTTTGGTTGGGGATATATATTTATTGTTCAAACACCTTAGTATAGTCTATAAATATTGACGTGGTACTCAAATAATATTCACGTGTGTAAAGTAAACTCACCGATAATCTTCGGCATACGGTGATACTATTTATAGCATGTCGGTTAACAGGTATGGAAAGTCTATCGGTATAGCATATTTTTTTTCATAGAGACATATTGCTCTGTAGTCAAATCAGTAAATATAACTTATATTTTCTGTCTCTAAATTATTTGTCGTTGAGATTATTGCCAATGTGTTATGTAAGTATTGTTTGCAATAAAAAAGTATAACAAAATACGAAAAATAATTAAAAAGAAATAAAATAATTAACCAGGTGAACAATTATTTTTCAAGATTGATTGGATTTTAAGTTAAACAAAGATAACAACTTTGGGCAAAAAAAAAAAAAAAAAAAAAAAAAATATGAGACTCGAACTAAGGATATTTGTTTTTTCACAGCATGCACCCTATCTCACGACCAGCAGCTCAATATATCAATATGGCTCTCTTTTTGTTAACATTGTCTAGATATCAATACCGTATTATATAGGTCACACATGTTAACATTACTAAATCTCACAAAGGAAGAGAAAATTTACAGACATACCATATTGCAGTTTAAATCTAGTGTAACCTCGGAAGAGAAGAACTGAGCAGAAACATAATTATGCACATTACGTCACAAAATAAGGAATCTGATTGACCTTTTATTTTGAAAGAAGCTAGGTGTGATGTCATAATATTGTGATAACCGATTTTTGTACAAAAAAAGATACGCTTCGTTAGCTTGCATGTAAAAAATGGATACATATATACGCTAAATTTGACTATAAGTAAGAGAGTTGTTATTTATATCCGTAGACTTTCTCTGTGCTATTTTAAATGTTATATTGAGCCAATATTAACGGTGATATGATAAAGAAGTAAATTCTTCTTTTGCGTATGCTTTAATTTTTAAGGAATTCCGAAAATCTTGCAGAAAAACGATTTCTATAGCAGCGTAGTTGCGCTACCTGGAACGAAGTTACAAGGCTTTGAAATTTTTTTCACCAATTACTGTATTATGCATCAGTATTTGCTCTAAATCTAATAACGGCATTGTAATGACATGATGTTTCTCCGTTAAAATTTCAGAACATTAAGTTGTAAACCCATCTTGTTACAATTGCACTGTGAATCGTGCCTCTTTGGAATAAAAACTGGCGTTAAAGGACGACGTCGAAACAAGAGCCGTGATGCATTTTTGTAGGATTAGGAAAAACGCCAATAAGAAACATTTAATGTAATCAGGAGTTCAAGTGTAAAGCGAAATTGCGCTTTCGCATCAGTGTTTAAATGGCATGGACGATTTTGGGAAGGACGGTCTACACTGATGATAATAAAAGATGTGGACGCTCACCATAGCTACTGCAAACATTTGTGGCATAAATTAAAGACATGCTTAATGCACATAGACAGTTACCAGTTAGAGCTACATCTGAAGATCTTGATATCTCCACATTAAAAGTGCACACAATTCTAAGGAAGACTAACACATGCGTAAGTTAGTGCGTGTTGGGTACCATGACTTTTAAATGAACATGAAAACGGATCCATTTTGACGTCGAATTTGCCTTACTTTGCCCCGGGTGACGGAAGGGAGTTAGGTTTTGTGTTCCTTGTTGAAACCCTTCACTGTAGAATTGTGCTGTATAGATCATGTGAAAGGAGAAAAGAATATATTTTATAATTATGTAACTTTCATTTCTCTGTCTACGAAGATAAATAACAACACTAGTTGATTGCATTTTTGACGGAAATAACTTATTTGTAACATTGTGTCTGTTGATAAGTTACAGTGGAATTCATTCGAAAGATCTGTATCATATGTTCAATGAAAAGAGCACGATGAAGGCATACAACAAAAGAGAAATACTAATAATCCTCACACATTGAATATAATGCTAAAACTGGTAAGTTTTCCCAATATTATGATGAATAGACGTTTTAAACCACTCGTATTTACTTGGTAAAGGAAAATGTTTATTTTGAATGAATTTGATCTGACATAGTTTGATATTTTTTTAACATTATATCTACACTGTACAGATTACATCAATGTCTGCTTTTTGTTCAGTAAATGTAATTATGTCGTCATGTGTCCGTTGATTTTGGTTGAAATCTTTAAAAGAATTCGCTCTTTTTTGTGCTGTTGAAGAGGTAACGTGCAAGTGACTGATTGTTTCTCCATCTAATGGTCAATAAACGCAGTTATTCCCCTTTTTCATTATCCTGTAACAGACACAATTACCATTAAATCTCTGACCAGTACGATACTAATAATAAACTACTGCCAAACTACTAACTACTAGAGTACGTCCTATAAATCAGACAGGGTATACTACTGAGGAACTTATAATAACAAGTACGTATATTCATATTTAATTAGAAAGATATAGAAGGGAACATATTAAAATAATTATATTACCATTTCAAATTTTCACTTTATCATATTATTAAACCTTTTTTTTTATAATCTGTAAATCCAGTGTAGATGATTATTATATTTATTTAAACGTAAATTCACATTTTTGGATAATAGATTTGATATTGACTAGAATACAAATTTACCATAATTATACACATAATCACTGAACATGTGAAAACAAAGTAAGAAAACAAAATTTCAAGTGTGAATATAAAAATGTGAAATCGCGCTATTTTGCTTAGGTTATATATAACCTAGTTCTTCCCTTTGTATCGTAAGAACTTTTATGTGTAATTAGTGGAAGAAGTTTCTAAAATTCAGGAGGCATCATGACCGGCTTGGTGGATATTCAGAGTGTACATAGGGTTTGTTTTTTAAGAGATTTTCTTAATTTTCACTAGGGTTTCCGAAAGGGGACCTATATGTTATCCTGAAAATACAGTCTAAGCATAAAAAACAAACCTACTCTTGTATGTGCTTGGCACCCACGTATTCACTGTTCCATTGGTCGTTCCTGCAACACGGTTAGAAAGCGCATTTTAAGTATATTTTAGTGCAATTTTTTTTTCGTGTAATGTACAGAAATCAGATCGGACAACCAGTTCTTCCAAGTGAACGTAAGCTCTTTTTCCTACTAATCCTACTAATTAACACAGAACATAAAATGGCTATTTTGATTCATGAAAATTAATTCACATATTTTATTTATGTGAAGAGATTATAGAAAGATAACAATATTACATCCATGAATTAATATAATTTACGCATAAATAAAGGTAAAAGTTTATCGTTTTGAACAAAATGCTCTTTACAAAATACTGATATGCTATGGTCGGTTGAGATTTCACATCTCCACGTGCGTGAATAAAATCGATTGACTATTATTGCGGGTTGAACTAGTTTTGGATAATGTAAATGCTATCTCTATTGGAACTTTTAAACAAATGATTACATTTACACGTTGACTGATTAGATGATGGTAGATTAAAAAAAAACTTTGTAATGTAAGTCAATAGCAACTTGCAGTATCATAAGCATATCTATTTAATTGAATATGGATTATTAAAATGGTTTGAATTGCACCGATGTGAATAAATGGAGAGAACGTTAAATATAAAAGACAATAAACAAAAAGAAAACCCTTCAATATTTAATTTATATTTATCATATGACATTATGCTTAAACAGCTTATATGAAACACGTTACATATAACTTATAGGCCGAATTACATCACTCCGTATCATGCGCGTGTATTATATATGTATGCATAATGCGTTGAACTCAAACAGCTGGATTGAATGTGTTTGATGAAACTTATTATGATCGAAAAAATGAATTTCTGGTGTTAGATGACAAAAAGTAATTCGTTCCCAGTCCGTTCATTCGTGTTTTTTTCTTTTCTTTTTTTTTTTGCTATTATAATCGCGATTTACTGAGTATAGGTCAAATAATAAAAAAGAATCTGTCATGAATTGACATTACTAAACTCGCTCAAGAGATGTTATTAAACTCGCCAGAGGCTCGATTAACAACATTTTCGTGAACTCCGTTAGTAAAACTTGATATGAAATAACAATTTATTTCCGATCCTATATGTGCAAATCTAGTCAGAATTTAATGTTTCCTTTTTTTCAGCAGAAACGTCTTTTAAATTATGCAGTAAATTTATCTTTTCCGGTCCAGAATACGGGTTTCTACTAAACATACCGTGAGGAGGTACGCAAATATACTAATACATTGTATATTTATTTTTGTTCTTGATTAACAATTACTGAATCTACAATAGGAATATGCTTTTATTTTTTTAAACAGATTTATAAGCAAACGAATGCTATTAAAGATAATTTCCTTCCAGGTGTAAGCATACAAAGAGAAGAGTAGAGGTTGATACTTTTAACGTATTAATAATTAAAACAATACGATAATGGACTAGATTGAATAGGTTAAGTCATGTTAAAGGAGTTTTCGGGAGTAGCCACTGCGCGAGTTTTTTTCACAAATGTCCTTTCCATTTGTTTCCTATATTTTCTCAAATTTAGTAAAAACTATCACAGTAGTCGGTAAGTTTTCAAATTCTCCATATCAAAAGATATTAACAGTTAAAATAATGCTTACATTAAAACGTGTTTTATTTCGACTAAGCGTTGTATGAGTTAAGAAAATGATAGTTTGTTTTCGGAAAAAAAGGTCAACAGATGTGTGCTTTGACACGGCTATCCTTAAAAAAAATAAAAATAAAATAATATAAAAAAATTAGCACGGTAGCCGAAATGGAAAGGAGAATATACGATTGAAATCATTAAAATCATAATTAAATGCAGTGATTTCATTTCGAATAATCAATTATCGTTCATCATGGGATTGATAATGATATATTTGGTTTTATATAACATCAGTGTTTAGTAATCATAAATAATGAAATTTCTATTTGCTACGACGGAAGAAAGTGTACCTTTTTTAGGTCTGAGCTTACGAAGGGTAGATTCATTACATGAGAAAAATGATGTATCTGTTTATATCGCATTTTTTGTAAAATACATAAAGATGTTTATTCTTACTGAAAACATTATAAATCTCAAAAAGCAGAATGATGAGGTACAATATTTTTTTTTCTTCTTTCTTTAGAATATATCAATATCTATCAGTGTAAAAAAATAAGAATTCGCTCAGCTGTATTCTTATTCAGCAGACAAAAATCGTAGAAAATTGGTCGCATTTGCAATTTGTATATTTATACGTCTTGATTTTTCCTTTAAAGTTTTGCATATGGTAACACTGTATACTTGTCGAAGTGTTCTTTTGTCAAATAAATATTTGAATAACCGAGTTTCCTTTTTATGATTATTTCCATCAGATTCGAGAGCTAAATGGAGACGGTGCATTTTAGTCATTTTTTTTCGATGGAAGCCAAATACTAGGGTTAAAGATAAAAAATTAATGCAAAAAAAAAATCAAGGCAGGGAGACCAATACCCTTTAAAACATAAAATTGTTCTCATACCACACGAAACAAGTCTACCAATTTGGTGAAAATTTCTCGGTTAAAAAATCTAGTATATAACTAAAGATATTATGAAAAACACAAACTAAAAGATTACACTTACGGATTTGGAACATGCTTTAGATTGGGCTGGATGAACAGATTCGATCTGAAGAAAATATTTTCGTATTTCATTGATATACAATATTTGGAAAGTATACATGTCGACAAAATGAAAACAAAGCAATGAAGAAAAATGTAAGTATGATGCATAGATATGCAGGGATTTGTCGCAAGAACATAATCATACACTTATACGTGCAGATGTAAAATATATTATTTTAATACATTGTTTGACGTGTATTCCTGCGATAGATAGCAAACATAGAATTGTTCATTTTCGATAAAGCGTAGCAGCTGAAATAATCTGATATGATATACATATAATGCTTTAATTGCTGCATTTTAATATATTCGCCTTTATAAGCTTTTTCTTACTTCTGACAACTCAAATCACCTTTTTGCTTTGTGCAGAAAGACGGCCATGGCCAATATCACGACACCAAATATACCAACAAGGACGACCATGCATATAAACGGGGTTTTGAAACTGTCTTCTGTGGCATCTAAAATGAGACATTTAAGAGTCAAGCTCATTATAAACAATTACATACACACTGTCAAAGAAAAAAACATGAATTTTTCAGTAATTACATAATAAACGTTATACAGTCGCCATATTGCTGTTGCTTTTATACCTATAATAGCAAAAATAAATAGTGAATTCTATGGATTATTGTATTATTTCCCTCTGGAAAACCTACATATTTATTTGATATTAATTTCTTTATATGTTAAACATAGACTTTGTAACTGTTTTCATGGAAACAGATTATACGATAACAATTATTATCTTAAAGTTATAGAAAGAAGACATACGTTTTGTGCATGCAAGAAGTTCGACATGTGATGGCAAGGAAGTCAAAACAGTCTTTTCTTGTGTTTCCAACTCGATTTTAAATCATATTTCATGTATTCTATTTATCGACATGACTCGTGGACACAACGGATATATTTGATATACTACCTTTCTGTTTAATGTTTAATATGTTGTATATTACATATACGTTAACTTATATATATATTGCAATATGATAAACGCGTCGAACAAAAAAAAAAGGAACACCATTTTTTTTAAATGTACAGTTGTTTCACATGTTTTGGAACAGATTGTCTAAATAAGATGCGAACACATTGGGCAGCCATTAAAAAAAGACATGATTTATTTTCCTTGTGATTTTTATTCTGATATACCTTATGAGAAATGCATAAACAAGATACCTACGGCAACACCTTAACAAAGCTAAATATATAATATAATACCTTTCACAACATTGGTTGCTGTTGTTAAGGTCGTAGTTTTGACAGTCGTTGGTTTGTTGGAGGTGGAAAATTTGCTAAGGTCTGTGTCTATGAAAGATAAACAATGCATTTTCAAATGACGTCACCAACGTACCTAGATTGCATGAAATTTATGCGAAATAAAGTTGAATTAACAATATTATATGTCAACGCGTTTGAGAATTCTTACAAAGCCATATATAACGTGATTCTCTCACTTGGAATATATATATATATATCCAGTTGTAAAACGATGTTAAAATGGGGTTGTGTTAATACTAAAGGTGTTAAATCTTGAATATATAAATAAATATTTACATGTTTCACATATACAAATATCTTACATACCTTATTTATAATGCATGTTTTAACAAAATCGAGGTATTACTATAATACTAAATCTCCAAAATGACCATAAACAAACACATTAAATATTCATTTTATCTTGATTTACTGCTATATTTCATTTATATTGCCTATGGATTTAAGTGATGGGTAATGTAGAACAGTTACATGATTTACGAATTATCGTCTGTGAATCGTTTCATAAAACATGGACGGCGAGATTGTGATATCCATTTCGATTATGCAGATATTTATAACATTCGGTCCGATACAAGTCTCACTGTTCATGTAAGAGAAGAGTTTTGATAAAACAACATTATATTTATCAAAGACACTGTAATTTAGTCATGATAAGTTATTAAAAATTTGGTTAATTGCGAACCATATATTTCAGCTACACAAATTTTCGTAACATATCTTTCATGACATTAGGTAATTCCTACTAATGGAAATCATTCAAATATTCATTTGATCTTATCGTCATCAACATATGATAAACAGGTCAAAAATAAAGAAAAATGCGTCAAAAATAATACGCTAGGATAGGGTCTTCTGCTCACCGAAGCAGTACCGCTGTGGACAAGATGACGGTAGTTCCAGAAAGCAGAAGACGGTGTAGTAATTGCAGTTCTTCATCCGAAGACTGTACTGTTGGCTGCAGCAAGAGTCAAGCGATCTAAGGCAACCGACTCGATCTACAATTCCGTCATCTCTAGCTGGTATTGACCCTGTAAATACAGCATATGACATAACAGCACCATCTGCTATACTGGGATCTTGACCTGGTATAATTCATTGTTTATTGATGATATTCCGATTAGTTTCCTATAGCAATTAATTACCACTCACTGAAATCTTTAGTTTGGAATGTTGAAAGGATAGGAAAAACATTTAGTCAATTTGGTAATATTAACAACTATCTGTATGTATTTAATTTATTGTTTTATTTCCTAGTTTACTTTTGCCCTTGGGCATATTTGCCCCACGTGAGTTTATATACGTTTTATATTATATGTATTTTTGTACATACATATTATAACCAATGGGTCCTTGACCTTCTACAATATATAAGTTATCTTGGTATGCACGATAACTTACATCAATTACCGTATTTGGATATAGGTATGTGGAGACCTCAGTATTAAGTTTAGCGGGCTTATCTCAGTAAAGCATATATCTGACTGCGTCCTTCTGAATACTCGACATAGCCATTTAGTCTTACGCATGTGCGTATGTGCATATAAAAGAGCAGAACATATTTTTATTTAAGATTTGTACATAGTACATTGTCTGCAAAAGTTTCAAATATAATATGACACATGTGATTAAGGAATATCGTATTTATCTTATCAATTTCGAATAAATATAAAGGCTTCTTAAAACAAGCATGATAGGCATTTTCGTCATGTTTATCTAACAATTCATGACATTTCAAACTGATTTTCTTACACAATAATAATAATAATAACATTATTATCATTATTATAACGATAATTGATAAATTAAATCCTGAGATTCTATACTTTGGGCATATAGAAATAAAACGATAAATATCTTCTTTGTCATATAAATTACAAACACAATCTGTGATGTCTATCTAGGCAATCGGTTCTCGCTAAATCTTCCAGTATATATACGGAGAGAATGTGCTGAAATACGTAATCGTTTAAAATAAAATCTTAAATTGTGTATAATAAGTCACCCCCTTGTCATTGTTTTACCGTTCATCCAGATAGGACCTATTGACCCACAACTCTCAATTTCCGGACACGATGACGTCATGTAGAAGTTACTCCTGTACCACGTGTTTCCGTTCGTAGCGAACAGGTCGCAGTGAGCGTTGACGTTATAGTCGATGGATGCAGGCCTTATGGATGGGTGCCGCGTCTCCAGGTAGCGGATTTGTTCATTGTTATCAAGGTGACAGGGATCTGTAAAAATGGTAAAGTTAAAACAGAGGATTTAGATGTAATTCATTACTATTGATTTACTTTCTTTCCCTTTGAGTTTTGGTGTAAAAATATTTCATCATTAAGCTTCTCTAAACATTTTTGAGAGGATATATTTATTAATCATAGTTCCGTAAAACGGGATAATATTAATAATAATAATAATAAAGATAATTCAAATCTTACCACCATTGCTGTCTGAACAAATCTGCGCGTGCACTGAAATAAAATAATAAATGATAACGATAAATTGGCTACGGCAATACTTCTACCTTCTGTATGATTTTTACTAAGTTATACAAAGATCATTTTAGATACGACAGCAAGAGAACGTCCATATCAGAACTGCTTATAATGTAACTTGTGTAATTACATTTTGACCTGCTCTTGGCTCATAATTGTTTAAATAAAATGCTTACTTGGAATACAATTCATGGAATACATAAATCATTACTACTTTTTTCTATAAATGGCTTTAATCTGTGCGTTATTTCACTTAAGTCCGCCTTATCTGTAAACATTGAGAAAAAATGTTGACTGGGTTTTTTCTACATTATAAACAAAAGCTAGACAGAATATTGGACATTGAAAACTAAGTTGTAGATCTTGAATTTGAAATTGAAATGATTTTTGATGATACTGATATGCCAAGGGAATCACTACCTTCAACATCACAATGATAAAGTACTTCCTTTTATGATTTAAGAAATAATTTGGCGAAATTTATGTAAACTATGTTCAGCTTGACTTTTCAAATAGTTTATAATTAAATACTGTTTTAATGTTCTACTTACCAAATGTGAAACAAATAGCTAAAATTATTCCGATACGTTCCATTGCTCTCTTCCTTCTGATATGATCCAGCCTAAATGCGACATGCAAAATACAAGCTTAACTTCCTTTTAAATGAATCGACCAATTGCATTACCCACAATTGTTTTGTATGAAGGTTACGATGACATGGTAAACACCTATCCGTTGGTAAGATTTAAGCGTCGATGAATCATTGTTTTATTTTTTGCTGCTGTTATACAATTACGCCATACAAACTGAAGTATGGATGGATCAATAAATTCTTTAGGGGACCTTTTTCATACAAGGTGGAGGCTTTACTGTCTGAGCTACCCGACCGCATACATATCTTTCTCTCCTATTGTGAGTAATCGATACTGGTATACTATCCCACAGTCACGCGTTGAAAAATGTTCATAATATATATCATTATATATACTCAAATATAAAAAAGGGAATGGTATGTATGTGGATACAAATATTATTGATACAAACAATCAACATGGACATGAACATAACAATAACAAAGAGACATATGTGACAAGATATGGACAGAGAAAGATGGCATACAAACTGACAAGCACTAAAATGTCACAGTTTCATGTAAAATTGTAATATAGACTTCGAAACAATATACACTGACGGAATGTTTTAACTGATCATATTAAATTTATAAAATATCTCAAAACCTCGGGAATATGAATCACATTTTATTTAATTAGGTTTAAATCGAGCAAACTGGCCTTAGCACACTCTTATATATAGAAATTTTTGATGCGATTCAATGCTTAAATAACCTAATAGTATATAGTAACGAATCGTCAAGTTTTTTACAGCAATATACCTTGTAGATTTTGAAACCAGATAATTTAAAAAGTGATCGGTTATAACTATTCAGTGTAAATGTATACATTCAATTGCTTATCGGACAATAAGCTATTAAAGAATTCGGTAATGATTGACGATGTTATTGTTGTATGAAACAAATAATCTGTAGGCCCCTTTTACCGTTTGAAGAAGTATAAATTTATTTTGAGATATTTAATTAAGAACGAGACGCCTTTTTTTTAATTAATTACAAGGTACCATATAATCCATTTTATGCGACTTTCTGGCAATGATAGTGGTAAACATGCCAAAATGGATAATGTACAACTGAAATAAAAGGTCCATGTAAAAATACAAGCCCCCACTCTGCTTACGTAACTCATAACACAATAACGCATTCAAAAAGACGCAAGTCATTGGCGTTATTCTTTCTTGATTGGTTGATTATTGGTTAATCAACGAACAAGGATGTCTTCCTGTTCATATGTTAAGTCTGTTATAGATAAAAGTGTCAACATTTATTCACTAGAACGTGCGGCAACGGGACAGACAAGGTGCTAATAAAGCGCAATGACTTCTACCAAAGTGCAGATAGTACTTCTGAGCCTGTTTTATTTATGTAAGTATTTATTTTACCAACTTGTGTTAAATGACTAGGAATACGAAAAAAAGTTTGTTTTAAATTTTTTTAAGAAGGATTCATTTAGCAGTAAATATCCTCAGCCTCTCTGATTATGACAGTGATAGTGTATACTTATAAATGATAGGTTATCAACGAGTTTTACAAAACTTTAGATACATGATACGGTACAAGTAGCTCAGTTGCTTATTTTTTCTATTAATTTTTGTATAATTGCATGTATTTTAGTTATATTTAACATGTATTTATCTGTCTGAAAGAAATGGAACCGCGATTAAGACTTTAGACATGATACTGCCTTGATCCATTAGATTATGCTTAGCGTACAATAACTGCTCTAATACTGGTCGACACGGTGTCAGTGTAATGAAGCTGGAATATGATCAAGTATTCATGGTACACTTCTGCTGTTGAGACAGCGCTTTACATGCTTCTATCTCTAAATATTTAAACAATTGTCGCTTGGACGTTAACAAAGCAGAAGTGTCATGATTTATTTAAGCATATGCCTGCGATGATGCCAAACAAATTAAAGAACTCCAGAGACGAGGCAGAAACTACATATTAGATGACAATGAACCCGCGGTAAATGATCTGCTTCTAATTGGTGGATGGTACACAGTTTCTGATCCTAGAGGTCAATATAAAATGCCTGATTCCTCCGTACGTCCGCCTTTAAATGGATGTGGAACTTTAAACCAGATTTACATTAAAGGTATGCGATTTTTTAACTAAGATGTTTCCAGTATATTAGTATTCAAAATCATTTTCTTACTTAAATGTAAATAATCAGTTGTTTGGATTAGGAAATATAGCTGAAACAGTGAATGCTCGTATTTGATCAATCAGTCAATGTTTAACAGCTATGCTACACCTATGTCTTACTAGTTGCATGTTCCTTCTCATTCATTGTAACATTCGTGGCATTATAATGAATGGATTACAATGCAACCCCTACAAGTACAATGTACAACTACCTTCACTGCTTCCACAACTGTATTTATAACTGCTGTTTTTAATATTACTGCTGTATTATTATAAATACTAACTCTTCTATGATATATTTATTATATTATTTAACCATTATTGCTATTATCATGTTCACTGCTACCACTACCACTATTACTTTCACTCATGAATATTTTTATGGTACTACTATGGTACTACTGTTGTTTCAAATACTGCTGGTACTTTAACAACCTTGCTAATTTGTATGATGCTAATATTAATAAAATTACTGATGCTATTATTACTGCCAATACTGCTTGCACTGACGCTACAACTGTTGAGTTTTCTAATTCTTAATAACTTCTTTTGATTTTTTACCATAGAAAAACACCCCGAGATTCAATCATATGTCGAAATTAATGTCGTCACTTGTGTCCAGACCATCTTCTCTGAGTGTGCCTCTGAGATAACAATTGCGATTCGCAAATGCGGCAACGACATCCAGTACTATCTTCCCTTCACCAATCGGAACCAAGCGTACTGCTTCGGTAAGTTTTGTCACTTTTCGTTATATGGCACTGCTTATGACAACCGAAAAAGTTTTTTTTAGGTCGTGGATCAGAAAGTAATTTTTCAATTTTTAATTTGCAGCTTGTGAGCTATTAATTGACATTAAAAATTGAAATTATCTGAAAAACACTAACAGTTAAAACATTACAATAACCATTTACTTTAAAAGTACTTTTGAATATTTTTTCATTAAGCAACACGAAGGTTCGTATCGAAAGAATGCATTTTAATTGCATTCATTGAGAGGTGTCGTAAGGTTTTATACACATTTGTTTACTGTATAAAGGGGCATGACGGTAATATCTTTCTGATTAGAATCAGACAGTTGTATTATAACTTGGAGCAAGGATTTATTTGCATTTTACTCTACTACCTCGACTTAAAAAAGTTATTATGATATTTTTACAGTCGAGTTGCAAAGCAATATCTTTCCTGTTTAACTGACTTGAGAGCTGGCTTATTTGCTCCTCCATCCATGAGTTCATGGTAGCATATTGCTCGAATAAAAGTTTATGAAAACTGTAATGTTTACAATACAATTGATATGTATTTATTGGCATGCACTCGGAACACACACATTCTTCAGATCTAAATGGTATATGCCCTTGCATGGTTGCGGGAACGTTAAATCCAGCACTCATCCCTCATACAAAAATTTGTACAAAAGGTGTAGAAGCTGAATTTAGCGAAAATGTTTGTAAAACCATTAAGAATAAATGAATGAATTAGCCATGATTTATACAATTAAATCTAGTTTTGTCTTGTTTTCATTGAAAGCTGTCTATATTTCTAACAATACTTTTCATGAAATGATTTAGAAAATAATGTCATTCTTAATAAAAAAAATTAGCAACGAATAATAAAAAACAATAAAATCCTTTAAAATGCAATTAAATGTTAACATATCAAAACAAAAGCAGATGAGTTTATGAATAAAGATGAATGATAAAGAAAAATAGTGATGAAATATTCGTATATTTCCAGATCCTCCTGGAATTCAAGGACAAACAAGTATGTTATTCCACACACATATTCCCCCTGACTCTGTCTGTCAGTAAGTTTGTCTGTCTGTCTCTCTCTCATGTAAAATATATACGAACATACACACGAACATAATTTAAAAGCATACACACATACATACATACAAATATACAGACATAATTTCGTAATACGAACCAACGTAAATGAAAATTGTTTATTTTTAACGTTGAACAATTATCTTTCTTTCTTTTTTTTTCTTTCTTTTTTTAATTTAGTGAGAACTCTTCTTTAAAGTAAGTATACACAACATGTTGAAATAAGAAGCTGTGAACCGTCTTTAAAATAAGTAGAGTTTCTTTTACTAACAATCTCATGCGTCATAGCTAAACATGATGTCGACCCCATTTAAATATGTTTCTAATAAATATGAAAATACAACGACAGTGATTTTTTCCAGTTGTTAATGGATGGAATCCTGAAGCTTATATTAAAATTATTTAAAACAATCTTGGATAGTTGTATATTTTTGATACAATGGATTCATTAAGACTTTGAAGCATGATTTTGCCAAAGTTGCACGTTCCGATGCTTTATAAACTGAAGCTTTTCAGCTTACCTGAGCATGAGCTATTAGAGCTATTATCCGTCATCCAAAATTAGTTCCCTATCATCTCCATTTCTTAAGCTTTCATTTTCAATCTTTGTGACAATGTTTATTACCATGATTTCAAGTTCGATTAAGGATGATGTCGGCCGAGTTTTTTTAGGAGTTATGTCCCGTTTAGTATTTAAAATGCAAGATTACACTTTGTTTGCACTCTAGCATCTTCATTTCTTAACCAATCATCTTCAAACATTAGGACAAACATTTCGGCAAAGTTCAATTATGGCTGATATCGGCAAATTATGTCCTTTGATATAAAAAAGACTGATTTCACTTTTATTACAATCTGGCATATTAATTTCTAAGCAATCACCTTCAAACTTTATGATAATGTTTATTATCAAAACCTCGTGGCTGGCCAGATCAATTATGGCTGAGATCGGCCAATTAGGTCAGGAGTTATGGCCTTTTGATATTAAAAATGCCAGATTTCAGTTTGTTTGTACTCAAGCGTCTTCATTCAATCATTTTCTAACTTTATGATAATGTTAACAAACATGATCCCTTGGCAAAGTTCGACTTTGGCTATCAGATAATTAGGTTAGAAGTTATGGCCCTCTAGTTAATAAAAAATGCCAGTTTTTGCTGTGTACACTCTAGCATCTTCATTTCTTAAGCAATCGTTTTGAATTTGACAATGCTATATTCTCTCAGTTAAGTTCGACTTCAAATGTTGACCACAGGTACTGTTTTGTTTTGTGGAATAGAATTGGAATAATCTCATAACTGACTTGTATTAAGTATTCAGTACAAATATGCTATAGTAATATAGTAATATGTACAGGAAATGAAGGCAGCTTTTTTTTCAGGTGAGCGTATTCAGGGCCTTCTTGATCATCTTATTTTATTGAAAGGATTACGCAATTGTTTATGATGCCATTAAAAATATAATTTGTTGATATTTCAATATGGTTTTAATTTTCTTTCTTTAAATATTCTTTAAATAATCATTGACTGACATTGACTGATGATTTCAGATTTTTCGGAGCCTCCAGACAATTTTCACCCTGGAAATGTCAGCATTTCACCAAATTTGAAATGGACGAAAAAATGGATGAATAAAGAAGAAAACAATGTACCAAACCTATTTTTCGAATGCACGTTTACGCAGACAAACGATCTTTTTTATATTGTTTCATGGTATGTCACTTTAATTCATCATAGGCAATGGCAGGTGAAAATTGGTTCCACAGATCTTTTTGCTTTAAAATGTTTGAAATGCGGGCAATTACATATTCATGATTTTTTGTAGAACCGAAATATCTAAAGGAAAAATTGTTTATAATGCAAACAAACTTTTTAAAAGTACATGTATGTGAACACGTCTAAGTACATACCGCATTTACAACAACTATAATAGTCACTATACTTATTATGCAACATGTTATCAATTTGAGCATACGCATTTTGTTTTGCTTACACACAAGGTATGTGGATGGGAAGATAGAATTTGTGAAAGGGACGACACAAGATGTAGAAGAATTGCGACTTGAAACGGAAGAACTCGTCGGAAAGGGATACCATCTAGGAATAAATGTAAGGATTGTACCAGTTATAAAGTTTCTTATACCCAGAAAGGAAAAAGTAAATGCATTTAATTGGTTGAATCAAATCTGAATTCAAGGTCATGTATTCCACTTTAATGCAAAGGAACTAGCAATAACTAATAACGCATTTCATACATTCTTATCAAAATTTAAGGGAAAAGTTCACAGTTTTTAAATACTGATCAGTCAAGACATTTGCCAATGCCATAGGGTTAGAAATGTGAAACCTGACCAGGTCATGAAACTCAGGCATGAATTCTCTACCGACCGAGCTACCCATTGGTTACAAATGACAATCCCCTAATGTGAGGTACCGTGACACCCAATAACTAAAAATGGATTTGCTGACAAAGAATCTTCTGCAATAAATAACTGATCAAATGTATCAAATTGTAAAATTATACAAGGTAAGGGATATCTGTTAGACCCGACCTTTAAGTTTACATGTCTTCTTGATTTATAAGTTTGGTCTGACATTAATTAATTATTACATATTCACCACTTTTATTCATCTGAAGCAGATATATTGCTACTTTGTTAGACCATATTCGTAATAAATTTGTAGCAGTTTTAAGAATATGATTACATTCGTAAAAGGTAAACTATTTTACCAATTTGAAATTCTAGATATTCGCACACTAGGGGACATAATCCTAGAACATACCCTAGAAGAGCAGCAGGTTATGATAATATTATGTCTGGCTTTGATTTATATGTTTCAATCATTATAAGTATAAAAATATATATTAATACATATATTCCTTCTTTGAGAATTAAGTTTCTATCATAACTTTCAGGTTCAATGCGGAGTCCAGGCGTCCGTCGATGAAACTGGGTCATTGACCCAATCCTCATTCAGCTTGGAATTCTTTGCCGGAATAAAGGTATTGGGCGACTTCTTTGCGCGCTTACATGTGCATATGCATGTTTGTATGTAGGTGTATGCTGATATTTGTGTGTATGTATTTGTGTATATGAATGTACTCGTATATTTGTGTATTTGTATGCATGTGGTTTTATTTTAGTTTTTGTGTATGTGTTGTTGCATGTTTTTCATTGATGTGTGTATGTGAGTTTTATTAATGTTTTGTGAATTATTGTGAGCTTTTAAGTGAACGGGTTTCTTTCACTTTTAGGACACAAATGGCATTGATTCTTATGCTGTGTTTCAAAAATAGCACTGAAAGCAGTAATTTAATAACACAAGTTAGTTTATATGTTAATGCAAGTGAAACATCTGTAGGAGAATACCTTTTAGATTTTTTAATAATCATGCTCATTTTGGCAGGTCATCGATGCAAACATCGTCATCAATGCTTCTGTGAGTGAGGCTTCAGTTCAGTTTACACCAACTGTTCCAATCGGATGTTTTCATACAGATACTGACATATCGTGTGGAGAAAAAAAGCTTTATGTACATATGAAAAACCCCGATACTGATTGTGATGAGAGTCTGGCATTTCAACGATGTACAAAGAGCATAGAGGTAAGATGATACCAAAACCTTTCACTATTACACCAACAATTTACTAGCAATAAGACAGTAAGCAGTAAAATTTATAATGCAGCTTGTATATCAAGCTTCCTTATTTGACCGAAGGACTATTTGCCGATGTACTCGTAATAATGTTCATAAGGTTAGTGTAAATAATGACAGCATACAACTATAAATAATCATTTTCTCTCATCTTTTTTTTTTCTCATTACAGTTTCCCTCTCGTGTTCTTTACCTTCTTACCTTCCTCATCCTCCTTCTGGTCAGCATTACGAGTGTTCTGCAAAATGCTGTATCACTAAAGGGCTTCCTTAGTTTCCTCATCGGTATTTAAACACGCTTTAATGCACTTGAATGATGTGTCCAATACCTTACAAAATCCATTTATTTTGTGCTGGTTGTTTTTGTTTCATTATTTGCTTTGTAAGAGGATGGACGAATAGTTGATGTCATTTTTAACTATTTTATCTTTTAATTCTATATGCAATCGAGTTTTGAGAAAATAAGTATAACAAATTCTATAAAATCTTTATCCTGCTTCATATGTGATTTGCATGTAGAACACTATTAAACATGGTTGTCAAATCACTAAAACATGAAAATATTTATTGTCTAAGCGAGATCGAACCCAATATCTTCAGCTTTGACTTCCTTCAATAAAACAAAAGGATCAAGTACATTATCACTGAGGTACTTCTTATACTATATTGCAGAAACCGACAATTGCCGAAGAATGTCACGGGTTATTTTAATGTCTCAGGTTAATGTTGCCAGACAATACACTGACGAATTCACTTGTCGCATTGTAAAATGGAGTCTTTATTTTGTAGCCATGTTAAATGCCTTATTAGGTTTGATGTAGATTCAAAGCAGATATTTGAGGAAAAGTAAGGGTATATATTGACCTCAGGCCATTTAAATGCAGACAGCTTTAGACGGCTGAAGTTTTAAAAGCTAGGAAAATATCCGTTGTAGTTGGTACACGTTTTAATATGTCTAAAACTTCAGTCCCCAAGCTGCTGTAGAAGTTGGGGTCGAACAGGATGCGCGATTATCTTTGAAAGATATTATCAGTTATACTAAAATATCAGAGGAAACACATCTGAATAAGTGTATGGACCTGAGAAAGGTTTCATTTTCTTACCGAGGAGCAAAAGAAACAACGCTTTAAATGTGTCTGGACTGTCACCGGTGGCCAAGTGGTTAGAGCGTCGGCCTCGGGAGCGGAAAATCGTGGGTTTGAACCCCGGCCGCGACATACAAAAGTCATTAAATGGAACTGATCATCAGACGTGTATTATAAACGACAACGCCTCCTCTTATAAGTTTCAGGCTGTAAAGCCTTTATCTTAATATGGAATTAGTTTTCTGTAATTAAACATGAAAATAAAGAGCAGAGTGTGATTTTCAAACAGGTCAATCAATTTCTTCATAGCGTAGTCAAGTTTAACCTTAAGAATCGAACACCTTATCACTTATGGATACTACCGTTAAAGTATTATTCTACACCAAGTGAAATGTATAATACTACTCTTCACAAGTACAGAAGACTTTATAAATAAATGTTTTTAAATGTATCGCATAGGCAGACAGATTATATACTATTATGTTTTTAATCATTTTTCTTTTAACTTTGACATGAATTAGATCTCTCTCTCCAAGTGGTTAAAAAAGATTTTAAAAAAATAATAATTTAATACTAAACATAAAATATGTATTGGATTCCTTGTCATGAAATATGCTCACACGTTTTGATGTTACAAATATATGTTCACATTCATACTTATAAGTGGGCCCATAGCTGAGCAGTTAGAGTCGCCGACTTCTAAATCTATAGTCACTCAGCACGTTTGTTCGAGTCCAAGTCTGGTAAAAAATTTCATAGAATGGGGTATTCTAACGTGCGGTGCATTTAAGGATTCTACCCAGATATTTTCATATGGTCTTCCTTTGCTAAATATCGTTGGATATTCTTAAAACAACAATGAGTATGTCGGTTCTATGTATGTATTGAAACAAACTAAATAATTATTAGGAAATGGTCTGGTATGAAGTTGGTGACATACTTTTCATGTTTATATAATAATTACTCTGAATTATAGTGTACTTATGACACACGTATTTCTCATAATTAGCTGCTGATTAAAGACAAACCATGGACATCAGGCACAATTTACGACTTCAATATAACTTGGAAGTTTAAGGATCGTGAGACCACACTGCATGATCTGCATCTTCAGACGGACAGTGGATTTTACGACCTATTCTTTGCTGGACAAGATCTACAAAGAATATCGGTATGTTCTTGGTGTCCCTGTTTTAGAGTACAAAATGGGTTAATGCAAAATATCCCCGGGAACAAAATGCGTCACCTTAACTGTCCCCGTTGACAACATAGTTTGGAATTATAAACGATTTTACAATGGTACACGGTTATAAAATGATAATTATAATAGCTGTATAGTTGTATGCTTGTTGTTGTTTTATAGTAAATTGAAAGTTACATGACTGTATTATGGTACCGTTCAAGGTAACAGTGGATAGCGATTGGAATCCGAGCATGTGCTACTCGCATGTTGACCCTCATATGAAGACCTTTGACACTGTGTAAGTAATACCACTTTTATCACATTTAGATATTTTTGTTCAGATCATTTAGTACTGTTTAAAATGACTTTACAATCTTAGATATTTAAAAAAGGGAAGGCCGTAAGGATTTGCTTGAGTAGCCAATATAATTTTTTTATTATCTTAACAGAGCGCAAAGTGCTCAGGGTAGACTATTGGCATCATTCTTCGTCAGTCGTTGTACGTAATGCGTCGTCAACAATATTCTTTAAAAGATATCTGCTCTATAAATACTAGGTAGAAATTAATTTAACTTGGCATGAATAATCCCTAGGTGACCCTTCAAAAATGCTTAATTAAACTTCATCCATGCAGAACTCTGATTGCCCTCGCAAGCATCAGGATTTTTATTCGTTTTAAATCTTCTTAAACCAACGGTCGATATTATATTCCATTTAGCACAAGTCGTCTAATTGCTAAAATGAAGTTTTTTTCTTGAAAAATGAGGCTAGTTTTGTCTTATATACTCTTTATAAAAAACGTCAAAATTCTTCTCTTGTGAAACCAATTGTTAGAATTAAATTTCATTTGGAACAAATGATCGCCTCATGATTGTTAACCATAAATGCTAAATTGAAGATGATTTCCTGAAAATGTGGCCCATTGGGGTCAGCTAGTTTCCTTGCGTACCTATTTAGAAAATTTGAAAATTCGTTTTTCTGGAACTAATGTTCAGAATCAATTTTTGTTTTACACAAATGATAACTTCAAGATTTCATACTTCAATTGCATAAGCATATTTGATCCCTTCTAAATTGAGGTCTCCAGATGATGGGCTAACTTTAAAATTCTTTGTATTGGAAATTTGAATTTGGTTACTGCTGGAAGAAACCAGGTAAAATCAAGTGACCTTAATCGTTAGCGAACTTAGACCATACGGTCCTCTTGATATTTTTTACTCTGGAAATGTTCCTGTTTAAGTAAGATATTCACAAGTAGTTGCTATGTCATTATGTCATTAATAATAATTCGCCATATTCCTAAAACTAAATCATTTTATCCTGTGCATTAACATGCAGGTTCAGTGTACTTGTTTCTGCTTTATTTCTAATTTAATGAATTTTGGTTTTAATTTGTTATTCCTGGCATTTGTTTGAAGTCCTTATGAAAACCAGAGGGCAGGGGACTATGTCCTCTATAGAAATTCGAAGTATGGAATCGAGGTAAGTCGAGAAAAACATTTTTTTTCTTAGAATAGTGCGCAATAAAATACGATTATTTAAGAGCTCATGGAATTCGTCTTAAGATATATAATTTTTTTGTGTACCCAATTGTGTGTAAAATTATGTCTGGCACGGGAACCCATAACAATTTTTTAAACTTTCCATTGTTTCATTTTTGTATGCCCATTAATCAGTTGAAAATGTCAAATGTTTGTCTAAATCCATAGTACAATGCTAATCGACACAATAATGAGTCACAATTGAATATAACTTTAACAATGAATTTTCTATTTATTAACTATATTACTTTAAGCATATAGATAAGTACGCTGGTCAGTTACACAAGATGCACCCAGCAAGCCAAAGCCCAAAGGCTAAAGCTTTCCTAACTACCAGATGGGACAATTTTAAACTGTTACAATTTGACTAATCCGATGCTAGAGAATTGTCTGAGTTTTGAGGTAAAAGTTAAAGATCCATACGGAGAAATATACTATTCAGATTTGTTTATTCCTACACAATAGGTGCAGGAGAGGACCCACAAATGCACTGGTTCAGCGGTATGTACGTGTCAGGTGGCGATTCGAGCTGGGGGGGATGTGTTTATCATGAACCGCTGTCCTGAAACGACCCATCTTAATGAATTCCGCTCTTGCAATGATGGGGGAATTCTGGACGTGGTCCGAGTCGATGAAAACACCTACAAGGTATAAGAAATAAAAATGTTGTTTTGATATCACCTCTTTAAAAAAGAACAAACACATTTGCCATTTTGCAATGAATAAGTGGTAACTTAAACACACACACACACACACACACACACACACATATATATATATATATATATATATATATATATATATATATATATGCAATGATAATCTTTATATATATAAAGATATAAATATTTTTTTCTAAAGGGATTTCTTACTGTTTCAAGAAACAGTTCTGAATATCAACATTACCTTGTTTATCTAACTTACATATAATGAACATATCAGCAATCTGAAACAAACTTTTACATGTTGATTCGTATGCCTGAGTGTATTTGAGTACAATCGTGGAAGTTTGTAGCGTGTGTATGTGTGATGTTTGTATACCTTACCGTTTGGTTATGTTAAGGGATTTTGTTAGATAGGGTTACTGTTTGTGGTTAGTTCTGGGTCTGGTTTTGGAAATGAAATAATGGTTAGTGTATATGTTAAGCCGCATACAAAGGTATACCTCGGTAAATTATGCATCATTATGACAACATTCTAAATACAAGTCAAGGTACAGACAGCACTGTTGACGTCTGAGTCACACATTGGATAATTCGCTAAAAGGTAATACAAGACTGTGTCTGTATTTGTTTGGGCAATACTGTTTGTTAGTGCGTATGAATTTCCTTTGGTTAACGTGTATTTGTGCAATGATAATTGTGTGTTGTGGACGCCAAACCCTTATCTAAATATAATTAATTTATACTCGTATTCACTGTATCCTCTAATCCAGCATCCTTCACATCTTTCCCAAATAGATATATACCCCTATTGGGACGGTAGTAGAAGTAACTATCAGATTTTCCCCGTTCATGAATGTCAACATCTATTCGTCTCCAAAAGATTTAAACAACGTAGAGGGTCTGTGCGGTTTTTATGATGGTAACCATACTAATGACTTCAAGAACCCAGATGGCTCACAGGCGGCATACAGAAACACCGACTACAATTTTTCAGAAAGCTGGAGGTAAAGTGCTTAAAAGTTATAGTGTAGTTTAAAAAACTATCAAGTATGAAGAATGAAAAAATATGTCATTTAATGAAACTTGTCATTAAAATACAACTGGCAACTTTATTTCCTTCAAATGATAAATGCATAGATGAGCTCTGTACACGATAAGTTGTTAATATGCATAATATTTAGAATTACTAATATTTGGCAGTTGAACTAAGCTGGTTCAGTAGATGCTTCTCATTCAGCTTGCTTTTGAAACATATTTTTCGAATTGAATGAAACATTTAATGTTTATATACTGCGCACAGAAATAATTTAACCTTTACGTGGACGTTAATATTTATGAATATAATCAAATATCGGAAACAAACTATTTTAATTCCAATATCTATTATGTTTAAGAAACAATCGTTGTTTTTTTGTTGTTGTTGTTGTTGTTTTTTTCAAGTCAAAAGATTTGTTATTTAAACTGTTGTTGTCAGCACAGGGGAAACAAGTACACATATATAAAGTGCAGCAAGGATGCAACACTTTTTCAACAAAATTGTAGACTCTAGTATATGATAAAACATATGATAAAGAAAATTGTAAGTCAGATTATCACTGAGTTGAAGATTTCGAAAAAAATGTTTTATGATGCATTTGTTTTATAAAATAACTTACCGATTTTATATTAAAAATGTACGTAATTATGTGTAAATTTAAACAACTAATTGTTTGGCAATTTGGGTGATTATATATTTATCATTATCACTTATAATCAATTTGCTGACTAGAATAGCATTATTAATCGCAGGGTTAAGCCAGAGGAAGGACTGTTGACTGGATATGATATAGAACATATTGGGAACTGGGCTACTACAAATGCAATGATGTGTGTTTGCAAACAGAGTCCCGAATTTCTGGAAGATGGCGAAACTCCGGTCGAGGTCGACGAAGCATTTTGCGGTAAGCTAGACAATGACGAATGTACTTATAAAGAGTCTGTTACGGAGAAAAAATGTAAAAAGATAGCGTTGAGCAAGAGGAGGTCACTTTCACGGCACACCTTTTTCCAGGAACTGTTCCTCAAAACTGCACCTCCGGGGGAAATTAGCGGAAGACAAATGGTAAGTAACAACCCATGTCAATCAGATTTTTGCTTTCAATTACGTGAACTGTAATATTCGAAAAAAGTAAACGTAATATTCAAAACAGTCGCCAAATATAAATGTTTTCCCACACATTCTAAGAAACGTAGCTAATGGTCTGTTACAACGAAGTAAATTAATTCGCCTTCAGACATATTCGAATTTGACCAATTGTTTATAAAAAACATAGTACTAATAACACAAAAAATGCATAAAATACCTACATTGATTCATTAGAAGCCGTGGGTTAATTTTGCGGAATTACCTTCATTTTGATATGAAACTAGATTTTACTTAAGTTTGTGTGTTTCAGCGATCGTCCGATTCCAATCCATTGACAGACGTTGAAATTAGAGAATATTGTTCCGATATTATCCGTAAGTCTCCGTCAGTCACGAAATTTCCCGAGAGGCTTATGGGAGAAAATATTGATGATGTCATAGAACATTGCGTGTTCGATGTAATGGTAATTATCTTATCGTAATTCTAGATAATCAAAAAAAAATAATGAAAAGTAGATTTTACTATATGAATTGAATTGGGGTGCAATTATGATGAAATATTAGAAGAAGTTTATCAATAGACACATAATTATTGTATTTGTTCAGTAGAATTGCGTTCATGTCTTTCAGGAACAATGACAAACTAGTTCTGAACCGTACTAACTTTGTTTTACGACTAGGGCACTTCGAATTATTCTTTACCATACTAAATGGTTAATTATAGAAACATGTAGCAAAATTTGTTAAGAAACTTCTTTTAATCTCTTCCTTGTATCATTTAATCTAAAGGAAACTGGTGGCGACCTTACAGTAGGAGAAATCCATGTACGAAGTCTGGACAATGTGGTGAAGCAAACTTTATCATATGAGCCCACATTTGTCGCAAACAACACAGAAACCATCAAGTTGTTTCTACGGGAAACATGTCCAAACAATTGTAATGGAAGAGGCGTATGTTCCGAGGATGGTAAGTATCCAACGGTTTGTCTTTCCGGCATTATCAATCGCTTAAAGTACACACTCATCATTATTATGACCTCAAGTGCTGATTTTGCAGCATGATTTTGAATAAGTAAACAAGACAAAGTCCTTTCAGAATTCCATCACATATTAAATCCTAAACCAACATTGGACATAACATAACAAAACATAACATATACAAAATAAATCAACAATTATCGCATTGGAGCTTTGGGTTGGCGAAACGACCAACTGTGGTGCCTCAGTTAAGTTTTAGGGTGACTTACAGAAGTTTTTTCTTTATAACTATTAGTGTAAAGTAACCTGTTAATGTACGGTAACCGTAAGCGACTGCAATGTAGGTAGAATATAGAACTAAAAAACATAATCTGATATATTTTCCTTATTTGTTCATTAATGCTAACTATAAAAACGAGAAGGTGAAGGGAGTAAATGATTTCACGTGTTAATTAAACGTGCTTCTTATATTTTTGTTCCTTCTGTATTTGATGATATGTTTACGCTATGAATGCCTTTGTATATTATGTTTATATATCTATAACTATATCTAGGCGATTTCGTCGTACGTCTACTGTGTTTCTGAAATGGTTGATTGAGAAAATACTTGTCTCAGATAAATATAGTTATTCATTGTAACAACATAAATAATTTCAACAGGTGAGTGTTTATGTGAGAATCTCTACCATGGCCCCGAGTGTAACCTTTACGAGGGAGACCCGATCAACGTCGACCTTATCGAAGGACACGGGGTCTGTGATACTGCTCTCGGAGACGATTGTCGATGTCATTGGTTCTACACTAACAATCTACTAGAATACTTTTCCTGCAAATTTCGTCGGTTCAAGGTTTTATTATGTGTTCATATTGAGTTCTTTTCAAAGATAAAGTGCAGTTTATTTCACGTTGTAATGTTACACGATTTAATTTAATTCAAGCTTTGTACATGTGCTAGTATAGTAGTTTTAGTTTATAGGCATTATGTCATTTGTATAATGTTGCGCCATTGTATAACTTTTAATTGTACATTTTCATTATTAAGAAATATAACTTCTTTGAAAAGGGAACTATTCAATAGAGGTATATATTATTAACAGTATTTAAGTATAACAGTATATCAGTCATTTGACTATCCATTGTTTATGTTAAAATGTTTTGCTTGCGAGATACCATTAACATTTAATTTAAGAAACGTAAAACATAACATATAATAATCAAAAAGATTGCATTTTGTTTCGGATCTCTCTAAATATATCTACATGAATGTCAAATTGGTATACATTTTTACGATTTACATCTTGTTTAAATATGTAGTCAGGTTGAACAATAGTTAAATTTCCTCCTTGTTTCTTGTTTACATTCTCCTAATAGCAAGATATAAAATTTGATTTAGACAAATAGATTCATATAAATGCTATTGTTTTAACATAAACTATTGTTATACAAATGTTACGGTCTTGTTTAACATCAATTGTAAATAAGTGAGACAAGAAAATATTCTTTTACAGGTTGGCATAAACGAGTCTAAGACTTACATGGACGAGGTCATTGTACCGGGTGAATATGATGACATGTTTACCGGTCTGTGTTGTCTTCCGGAAACAAGAAACAAGAGGTCCGTAGAATCTGATGGGTTAGGTTACGAATGGGAGGTGGCCATTAGCAATGATGGTACACACTTTGGTACAGGGCAGACGCTGTATACCATCGACCAGACATGTGTAGATGCCGTTACCAATTCATCAACCAACAAACGAAGTCTAATTTTAAAGGTTTGACTCAAATGTCACAGCAACATAATCCATGTCGAAAAGCTTGTCCTCATTGCATTTATACATTTTGAAAAATAGTTTGCCTATTATGTAGTATAACGGACCACTTTTGAAGGAGGTTGTGCAATGCTATATATCTTTAGTCACATATCCAAAAGGACGGCTATGAATTGTGGGTCGTAAGATTTTTGCCAACAAATATGACACTGACTTAAAAGCTATCATATTTGACACTGTGGCTTTTCTTTTAACAGGACGGCTATTGTATAATCAATTTCCAGTGTGTGGCGGACTCAGAGACGATGATTTCCAACAAATGTCAATCATGTAGTGTTCACATGGATAGGTTTGGCTGGACATACGGTTTGTTTCATGCATCGTATTTCATAGTTTTCTAGAGTAGTTGTAATTTCTGTTATTCAGAATCTGAATCTGGCTATCCTTACAGTTTATAATTTCATGAATTAATTTCAATTGCATACATTAAAAACACCATTGTTCACCCCTTTATCACTTTGGATTCAAATTATTTCTGATCCATAATTGTTTGGCATATTAAATTATTAAGATAATACATAAATTATTGTCTATATTTTCAAATCTATTCACAGTGTGCACGGTGTCGAATGAGGCCAGCGATCCGACTGGAAAAATTGCAGGTATTGCGTCAGGGGTTGCGGCAGCGACAGTGGTAGCAATTGTTGTCGTCATCTGGGTTATCTATAAATTAACGTACGTTTTTCGTGTTTATACTTTTCCTTTTGGTATGCAAAATTCACTTTCAATATAAGAAATAGCCAAAGAATCTATATATGTTTATATATATCCTTGTTTGTTTATCTTGCTTTGCGACTGAACAATTTTGAACAAGGTTTCAAATATGTTGGATTAATATTATTTCATTTTATTATATATACAATGTATATAAAAACAAAACAAAAAAAAAACACTATTCATTCTTTTGAATGTATGTATTTCTAAAACCTCATTTTCCATTAATGCCTTATATTTTATATCTGTTTCTTAAAAGTGATGCATGTATTATTGTCATTTATTTCAGACAAAACAAACGGATGGTTTATACCGAAATGATGTTAGACCTAAGGAACCATAAACCTCAACTAGATATTTCAGCCATCGTTCACTATGACAAAAGTAACAATCAAATGAAGATGTTTTAGTTCTACCTAATATATATTTACCTGATCATTTTATGTATATTTCATATATCTATATTTCACACTTAAAACGTATAATAAGATATTTTAAATAAACTCTGCTGCTAAGAATCCATGTAAATAACTGTAACCACGTCTTGGTTTCTTTTTATGATTGGTTTTGAAGTGTCTATTCTTATATATAAGCATATATTTTTATTATGAATTTTCAGAGCTATAAACGGTGATATAATAAACAGTTTTAAGAAGCGAATGCTTCTAAAGTCAGACAGTGGGTTTTCTACTTTCAATCACATTACCGCCACTTATTCATAAATTCGCGTTGAAAAATAGTACCACTGGTTGTAGAAGTCAGCATTTCAGTTTTGACAAAAGAAAGATATTTTGCAGGATTTTGAAAGCATTGGGTATATTCAAAAATTCTGTGCAAATAAAACTGTAAAAGAAGCAAGTTTATAATTCAGTGTTCATCCGCAGTTTCATTCATTAAACTACCTTTAAATAACCTTATTTGCATCACAACTTTGCGTCTGCGGAATAAGCTTATTTGGTTCAGTATTTTGTTCTTGCAAGGTGTCATGAGTTCTAGTCCAGCTCAGCTGAGACCGTTTTTTCTTCTTTTTTTTTTCTTTTTTTTTTTGTAATACTTATTTTTTTATATTCTTGGGTTATATATTTTGAATTTTTAAATTCTAGTTTTTATACTTCCATTATTTTTAATTATTTATAGAGAGGTCGATTTTTCTAATATGAGGGTCCTGCGCATAGACAGGTTTGGTTTATAAGGTCAAAACAGTAGAAATGAGAAGGGGACAGTATGTTTAATGTAAGCCGTCAATTGAAACATTTTCTTTTTAATCTTTGCTTGTTAGAGTCCGAAATGACTGTAGTGTCTAAGTCGCATCTGTATGTCACAACTGAGATAGTACTTTAGGGATTGAGTTTATACTTTATACAATGGTTAAACTTTACTTACCAAGAACAATAACTCTACCTTGCTTCACCTCTATTACTTACTTGTATGATGAAAATATGTTTTTCTAGAACATATTTTAAAAACTATTGAAGGCATGGATATTATTCTTTACACATGGGAAGGATGTGAAGTGACAAAGAACAATAACTTTATCTTGTCCCATTTTCTTGCTTTTCTATTAAAATTATTTTATCTGCAGGAAATTCAAAGTATTATGGGTATTGAGAGGATCAATACTAAGAACCACTATTCCTTATCCAATTTTGTTTAATTTGACAGAGACCAATAAATAAAATAACCTATTTTACCTGCTGTTTTAATAAGAATTAACTTCCCTGATATTTTACATGCATACCACAATATATATATATATATATATATATATATATATATATATATATAAGTGATTGACTTTATAATTCACACATTTTAACTTTCGCTTCTGACAGTGCTCTCAATGCTTTGATTGATTGAGCATTCATCTGTATATGGAAAATAAAACAATAATAGTGAGATATGTTTCGCTTTTTAATTGTCAATAGGTCTATTAACATTTTTCCAAGGACTAATTTTGAGAAAATAGCACAGACATCAAATATCAAAGAATCTTATCTGCATCATTATGATCCTGGCACTTGGACAGTTTAACGACAACAAATTTCATATTATGGTGAGGTTCAATCTTATATGGGATGTTTGTACGTTTTTACCATTTTACTTGTTGTACGTTAATTTACGATAGTAATGAAAATTCGCATCATTGCTGGTTAGCCAGAAAGAACCATTTAGGGTTGAATTCCTTGTTTTATTTTGTGGCAGACTTACACTTTAGCCCTTTGATTACATGATATAATAGGAAGTTTTACACTGCACAATGTACAGAACATGACTAGCGATGTAAGACATCAATAGATCGCCAGTATGCTGAAATATTTGAACCCTTTTATCGAATACGACATATATTCCATTATATTACTTTATAATTAATATATATATACTGAACTTATGTTTAACTTAAAGGTTTTATTTTTTAACATTTGAATACAATGAACGATTACTGGCTATATTTAAAATTGTATCGAATATGTCGTCTTTCAACTTTTATTGTGCAAATAAAAAAGAACAAAACAAATATGCTTATTATTCTTTACGTATGTCTCTTAAAACAAGAATTATATCATCAATGAATATATATATATATATAATTAACCCGTCTACTTTCTTTTTTCAAAAGCAACTTTTTATTTTACATATAATGAAAATATTGCAGAGCTCTCTAAAAGGTGGACATACATATAAGTTATATAGACATACTATAATTATATCAATGAGAATATGCACCGCACTTTGTATTCAGGTTTGCGATCTGCCTGTCTGTCCGGATATCTAGATGTCGCGATAACATAAAAGCCGTAAAAGTTAATGAAACTAACAAAATGAAAAGATGACAATATGGATATTTTGCACGTCACTTTTTTTCCCTCTGATCGAAATTATGATTGCAATGGTAACGTAATAGTCAAAATATGACTTTAGAAGATGGATCATTTGAAAAAAGTAAACAAGCTAGGCTAATGAAAATTAATACATCAATAGATGCCAATTTGGAGATTAAGCACGTCCCTTTTTTCTGATCTAAACAGTGATTGCTAAGGTAATGGAAATCTCGAAATATGGCTTTAGCGGATTGATCAAAGTATTAGATTAATGAAAAAAAATATGTGGATAAATGGCAACACGACAATACGATATATGTCATTTTCACTATGACCCACAATAAATCCAAGAATATCTATTGGGTCACCTCTGTCTCCTGATGGAATGGGAACAGTTTCATCACTCTAGTTAGGTTCAGGTACTTTTTCAATTAAAAACATACTTTTCAAATAAGTTTGTCTTGAAGTTGCAAGTGCCACAAGCTATTGACTTCAAGACACATAGCAAGAGCTGCTCTATAACCTCTGTGAAGTTGTATAAAAGAAGATGAGTAAACAGAACAGAACATGTATCCTTTGTTTCAACCAGGTATAACATAATAATATATTGCGATATCAAACATTAAAGATTGGCAGACACATTCAATGACTCTTCATCACAAAGTGATATAAGCAATGTTTGAAACTCTCCGAACTAAATTAATGATGAAAAGGGCGATCCGTGAGAAAAGTAAAATAATTAAATGAAACAAAGCAATCATTCATCAATCACCTTTATTTGATTCTAATTGTGTTTTATGATAAACTATTTTTGTTTTCCTTTTCGAAACTCATAAAATAACTGATCATGTTTATATCAATTATCTTCATTATAGACACAATTATGTTCTTATTAAACATGATTTTATCCTATTGTGAGTTATATATCGGTTTACAATATTTGTATATTTTGGTCTATATTATTGTTATTATTTTGACACACGAGTTAGTTTCAATCATTACCCTGTCGATCTATGTGTAGATTGCAACAAAGAATGGGCAACAATGAAGAAAATAAAAAAACATATGAATCAATGCTTTCACAAAATTACTAAAGCAAGAGATAGGAGGAGGAAAAAGAGAGCGCGCGCGAGTGAGAGAGTGAAAGAGAGAGAGCGCATTACATCTAGCAAAAATTAGTATTTTAATTAGAATATGAATTAATTTGTGGGCATATATTTTATATATTCATTTCTATCCTTTTTTTACGATTTTTTTTTTGTCGAAATGGTGATGAGCGTCGTGACGACATCGATGAGCTGTGAGTTTGATTCGGGAAAAGCTTAGAAGGAGGTGTCATTATCGGCACGACCGGGACCTGTGTGCTTGCCGGCACGAAATACTGCTAATTGGTATTTGAATTGAAACGGATCCAGAATTTTTCAACGGTGTGTGCGTGTGTGCGTGTTTGGGGGGTGGGGTTCTAACGTAATGGAGATGCATTCTAACGGGTATCTGGAGAGGAAAATGTAGTCACACACATCCATAGAAAGGCAAAAATTAGTTCCATGTGCTTTGAAACTGGGAGTTGTGGGATCGAATTTCAGTAGCTTTTTCTATTCTACTTGTTCGCCATTATATCTGCATGGGTAAAAGTTGGAGATTTAAAAAACAACAACATAAAAATCTAGAATTTAGCATTTTTCATATATAGTTTTATACATGATAAGAAGCCATTTGCCAATCTGAAAATCCTGAATACCAGGAAAATTCCTGAAAACTTTTACCCATGTATCTGTATCACTCAAATCAGGTTTAGAAAAAAAAAATATATGTTTGTAATTTGTATAGGTATTTATTAGATAAATTATGCAAAATTTAATAACAAATATGATACCTAGCTGGTATATTGAAGGACTAAAATAATCAAAAACACTCGGTAAACGTCTTTTTAATTTGGCATGATCAACCGAACTAAGCAGTAACATTGAAACAAACATATTATTATTTATAATCAATAATCAGCAGCAAAATATTTTTCGTAAAGAGGATATGACATAATATTTTGTTGTTGTTGTTGTTGTTTATTTCTAAAAAACGATACCTTTAAATAAAAAAAATGAAACGGGACGGTAATTTTGCATAGAGGCGAACGTATAGTCATACATATAATATTGTTATCTTTTATGCACCACGTTGCAAAGCTAGCTTGCGAGTTCGAATCCAGCTACAGAACTTAGTAATATTAAAATTTCATTTCAATATACCTATGAAATTGAATAAATAAAAGGAACAGGAAAGAAAATATCATACATAAATAAAATTGATAAGGTTATATATTTCTTATGCAGTAATGAAGTACTTTTATATGTTTGTGTTCTATTTAAAAACTACAACATTATTGGCCGGGTTATATTCTTATTAGATCTAAAATACATTAATTAAACTATTCTTTTGCATTTTTTAAAATTTAAATACTTACTTTTGTAAATCTTAAAAATTGTAAGAGAGAGAGAGAGAGAGAGAGAGCAATGTGTTTATTGTAATATTAAGGAAAATGTGACAAGAGTTAATACAAAAAAAATAGACATACCCGGTAAAAACATTAAAACAACTTGGCGGGCTTTAATTTACATCTGTGACTTTCAGGCACTTAAATGTTATATACACAGTATAAAGCTGAGAGCGCCTGATTGATTCGTATTGAATTAGTCACAGTCACTATGTGATGTTGCCATGTGACCGCGGATGCTTTATCAGAAGGGGCCGGGTCTCTTGTCTCAGGGGCTTGGTGACTCGTCGGATGAGGAACAAGGGGCACACAATGGGGACTTCCACTCCAGAACACAAACATTAACCCAAATGACGACAATTTCATCGAAATATGGCCCATAAAATTGTATGACCAAGCCACCCTCCGGTGTATCCGGACCTGCCTATATATTTCTACAACTTCTGCTTCAAGAATAAAGCGATATGCTACTGTCTTCAGGGTCGAACAATTTTCAATGAATCAGATTTTTTTTTATTGATGTCATTGGAAAGTATTATCAAAGTATTAACACACATTTCTTCATATATTTTAAAAATATATCACATTACAAATATTTTCTCATTGTATAAGCGTGACTAAGTAAAGCGAGTTATGTATATTTCAGTACAATTCATCATATCATACTTCGGGATAATACTCTTTTTACTTCCTCAAATATCGAAACTTTAAACAAAATCAGTTTGATCCATTTAAACAAATATAAGATAGTCTTTAATCGATTAGCTATACTATCTAAAGCAAGCATTTAACACATTCATCGTCATTATATTCTAAATAAATGCAAGTGTATAATAATATGGACGTATGCGGACCTGGATCCGGTGGATCCGCCGATTACACCTGGCCGTTAAATATCAATCAGAGTAACCTCCCTTGTTGGTAAGTAAATAAAATATCCACATAGTTGGGCAAATTTCTTCTGAACATTTCAGTAAAAGGGTTTGGAGTCAACAGATCAGGTTATTTATTGATGTATATTATCATTTGCATTATTAAATTAGGAAATGAAAATTTAGATAGGAAGGGTATTTAATCATTGGGCAAAGGTCCGAAAGAAAAGGGAAAAGAAAATAAATCCTGTAAAAATGGATAGTTTCAAATGGGCCGTTTCAAATGATCTGTTTTTAGACGACGACAGTCGCCGTCTTATGTAGCTGAAAAAGAAAAGAAAACAAAAAAAGGCCTTGTTGATTTGCATTTTCTCCACGGCAATTTTAACTGTACCTCTCCGCGCTTAGTGAGGATCCATGCAATGCGATACATGAGAGGGTATGGTGCTCGCCCGTCCAGACATGTGGGTTTTCTTGGGGTGCTCCGGCTTCCTCCTACAGTAATGACCAAATAGTGACATATATAAATGTTAATTTAAGTTGTAAGGACTTGTTTCAAAATCAGTGTAAAATAAATAAAGTTTTTTTTTTTTTTAACAAATTACCTAAACAATGAAAAAAAAATCATCCTTGATATGACCGTTAACTACAATTAAATGGTGAGCTTTTCTTGCATTTAAGGTTATATTATCTTTCCTTTCAAAGACTTGAGCATCGTTTATTGCTTTAGTGACCCAAAACTTTCGAGTCCACTGTATTCTGAAGTTGATGAAATTGGACTTTGCCATTATTCTCTTTCAGTTCTCTTCCATCGCAATCATGAGTGAGACAGCTGACACATCTAACAAGCAAGATAATGGTGAGATGTTTGTAATTTTACATTTTATATCAAATATTAACACAGTATCAAATAGGGCTGAAACGAGTACCTGGGTACCCACATGTCGGGTAAAAAATTGCCCAGGAAAAAAGTTATGGGATACTTGATGTCAACCTTTTTTATTATGATACCTTACATATTTCTTTTCTTTATAACACATAAACACAGAGTTCATTTGAGGCTGCGATTTTATGCCAAAAGCCTGGTTGATATTCGACTGGCCCTTTTAAAAATTATGTATGTGCCCCTGTGGTGCATCATTTTTGCCACAGGTGCTTTCTATGGTACTCAGTGAGCTAACGGGTTTGTTTATTTACAGTAACTTTGTGCATATAGGAAGTTATTACTATAAATTCTGTACACATTTAATTGATTTTTAAATCCGAGCAGTCTGCGATATATTAATTTACGCTTAAATTGGTCGGCTGTTTGCCTCATGTCACAAAAATGACAAATGCAAAATGTCAAAACACAGGCTGATGCGTATAGCAGATTTCTCAGTGTTCCCAAATACTCCCATATGGGAGTATTTTACCCTCAAATTGATCTTCAGTACACCCAGTTTTGAGAGTAAAGTAACAATCTCTTATAGAGAGGGTACAAAAATTCAAGAAAATCACAAATTTTACCCCCTTTTTCAAATCTTAGTGGGAACACTGTTTCTTGGAAAAAAAATTGAAGAATATTGTAAATTAGTGAACAAACAATCCCAGAAACATGCCTCCCTCAGTCCCTGAGGTCGTAACTTCCCATGTATCCCACATAGGTCGTACAAGTGTAATCCCGAATGAGTTTGTTGGTATAAATGAAATGATAAGTGCTGCTTTTGAGTCTAGCTTTTTTTAAGAGCAGGACAAAGCATTGAAAAATGCCATAAGCAATAGTATGACCCAATACAAATACAAGTGGCCCTGTACATATTTCTACACTTTGTCAAGAAATTATCTTAGTGTGCTCCTGCTCGATGTGTTGAAGAAAGAAGTATTTTGGATATACAAGGTTCATATTGTTTCAGCATTAGTTAAATGTGTTAAAATAAATGACTAAAGTGGTTAGTTATTACAGGTGTTAAATACCGATAAATAGCTTTTTAATGCAATTACAGTGCACATGCATGGATGCCCATAGGTTATAGTATGGCGGGCAGCCGAATAAAAATAATGTTTCAACCCTAATATCAAAATTGTTTAAAGTAACCACCCATGAGAACTCTTTATTGAAACTGTCATTGAATAAAATGTCTGTCTTAATATTTCATGACCTTGTAGCTGGAAGATCATGATTCTATCCCTGGCTTTGACATACCAAAGTCACTAAAATTGCGACTTGTTGATTTGTTCTGTTGTATCTCCCTAGTGGTAGGTGAACTGCACATTCGGGTTGTTCCAAGAGTCAGGATAATGTGACTGGATGTTGTATCATGCGGCACTGCCTGTTATCTATATATTTGTTATAGTGTATATTTTGAATTTTAAGGAAATCTGTTTTAAGCGACATGAATCAATTTGAAGAATCATGTACTCATGATACTGTACTCTATGCCTTACAATGACACAACCTTTATGTTCAATCTAGACTGGGCCTCTAAAAATCCAAATGACACTTTTTTCAGTAGACTAGTAAGTTTTGCCAAGTGAGCCCACTGAAGAATGTCAACATTGTTTTGTGATTTATATTTATAGAATCAATCATTTATTGGTAGTTAATGAATATAAATATTTCCATACTTATACGCTGAACAAACTGCATAAGGCTTTGAATTTACTTGTTTGTTTAAGTCATCTTTTCTGAGAAGCAGTATTATTTTTTTAACTCTCAAATCCACGCAACATAGTGGCTTTAAATGTTTAATGAATGATATGGTATTTGATGAAGATACTGCAACCTTGGAAGGGACTTTGGGCAGCTATTTTATTTCTTCAGAAATAAGTTTTATGACTTTTACTTATTCCTGTTGGTGGTTACTGGGTTATATCATTTCTTTGTGCCAAATTTTACTTATTTATTTTACGTCCTTTGGAAAAAAGTTTGTACAAATCTTTAATGGTTCCAGGGTTGGACCAGTACTTTGCAGGCCATGATAAAACCAGCCTTTCCCTGCAGCTAAAGTACCCTCATACTTATTATGCTTTTGTAAAAAAAATTTGCATGACATTTCATACGTCTCTGTAAATATCTAATAAACTGTCCCTGGTGGCTGAGTGGTAAGAGCATCTGCCTCAGGAGTGGGAGGTCGTGGATTCGATCCCCGGCTGCAACATACCAAAGTTGTAAAATTGGTACTGGTATAGCTCCCTTGTTTAGCGATCAGCATACAGTTCCAGGACTGTTTTGCCTGGTGTCAGGAAAATGTGACTGGGTGTGGTATCATGCCACATGTCTACAATGTGATACTGCAGTGTGGCAGCATAATATCTGTCTCAAGTAGACATTATATTTAAGTCTCCAAATGACTGAAATACTGTCAGCGGGACGTTAAACCCAACAAACAAACAAACAAATATTAAATAATTTAGCTTCTGAAATTGGATTTTACTCCCTCATATAAGATTTTTATTGACTATTTGCAACGTACCAAGTTTATGAAATTTGAACACTGTATTGTTATTTTTTAATGACTATAATGTAATTAAAACTTATTTTTTGTAATAAGTTTGCATAACTTACACTGATCCCTCTCAACTGTTCCTGGGTTTGACCTGTACTTTGTGCCTTGGAAGATCATGAAAATTCCTAGCCCACAAAGAGTTCCATCCTACAACCTTACCACTGGACCACAGTGTCCATCATTTTGTTGTTTATACAAACAAATTAAAAATGATGGGTAAATTTGCTAAATTATTCAATTACCAGTCCAGGTGGCCAAGTTTTATAAAGAGTCCGCTTCTTAATCTGGAGGTAGTGGTTTGATCCTCAGCAATGACATACCAAAGTTGTCGGTGGCTGAGTGATTAGAGCGTCCGCCTCGGGAGTGGGAGGACATGGACTCGATCTCGGCCGCATCATGTCAAAGTTGTAAAAAATGGTACTTGTGTAGCTCCCTTGCTTTGCGCTCAGCATAGAAGGGTAGTTCCAGGACTGGTTGGCCCGGTGTCAGGATAATGAGACTGGGTGTGGTATCATGCTTTCATGTCTACGGCATGGTACTGAAGTATTGCAGCACTATATCAGTCTCAAGTACCTAGACACAAGTCCCCAAATGACTGAAATACTGTAATTGGAATGTTAACTCAACAAAACAAAGAAAGTACGCAATTATTTTCATGGATCCTCAATTATTTTTGATGGATTGACCATAAAATCTTTAACAGATTCTCTGATGTATCCTATAATTTTTTTCCAGAGCCACATCAAGCAGGTGACAGCAGTAAAGCTGAATCTGCAACTGGTACAGAAGCAAAAGGTAGGTGTTATATACCCCACCAGATGGCAGTTGAAGGGAGTATGTAGGAGTTGCTAAATATAGGTGTCTCCCTTCACCTTATAAAGACTCATTTTGACACATTTTGGCAAACAGTGCAAACCAGATCAGACTACTCCAAAAGGAGCGGTCTGATCAGGGTCTCCTCTGTTTGCTTGTACAATATTGTAGCT
>CM037777.1:80804797-80821362 GCA_021229015.1 Solen grandis
AGCGCCCGTCAATCATTTTTAGGCGCTAAACTTTTAATTTATTTCCCGTTCTTGAAATAGCGTAACACGAAGAACGTACACGAATCACATTGGTCTTGATAAAAAAATCAAAGTTCCGCTTCAAACCAGTGTTATACAGTCGTTGCAGTAATCTTTGCAGATAAACTACTGCATGGCATGCATTTTGAGAAATATTGTGGGGGACTCGCATTTAAATCGAATGTTTCTTAAATTAGTCCACCGTATGACTATCTATATAAGTTTCACGCGTCAGAATAACATATACCGTCCTTTGTGGCCGAGTGGTTAGAGCGTCCGCCTCGTAAGAGGAAGCTCGTGGGTTCGATCCCCGGCCGCCACATACCAAAGTCGTAAAAACATCCGGCCGCCACATACCAAAGTCGTAAAAAATGGTACTGTTATAGCTCCCTTGCTTGGCGCTCAGCATATAAGGGTAGCTGCAGGGCTGGTTGGCCCGATGTCAGGATAATATGACTGGGTGTGGTATCATGCCACATGTCTACGGCGTGATACAGCAGTGTGGCAGCACTATATCTGTCTCAAGTAGACATCGTCTCCAAATGACTCAAATACTGTCGTTGGGACGTTAAAACCAACAGACAAACAGACAGAATAACAAATAGCACTGTATTTTGTGCATATTATGTATGACAATTTGCTAGGCAGAAAAGTAGGAGTGTGTCTGGTAGATTCTATATGAATGTGATTCAAAAAAAAGATTGCGAACAAAAAAATGAGAAACCTACGTCCTAAATCCGGTCTCCAGCATATCAATTGTGTTACATGACACAATCCTTTAGTCTACTACATTTTTTTTCCGAATAAAGGTCCATGTATGTTGCATCCTCCGTTCAGCCTAGACGTGGCCCAGTGCTATCTTTTCCACTCTTCGAAATTGAAAGAACCATGGTAGGAAATGCAGGTCAAAAAGTGCATTCGGGTTTTCAGTGGCAAGTTTTAATGGTGTACCCAAAGATGAGTATGAAATTTGATTACAAATTGGATTGAACTATTAGATTAACATGTTTTGAATTATGAGGAATATTTCAAAAGGTAACTTAACTAAAACATCAACTTAGTCAGTATATCGCAAAAGTTGCTTGTGTATGTATTTTACCAGGGTCTCTTAATACTGTATATAATATAGAGAGTAAGAGACCTTGATTTTACTGACCTGACTGATAAGACAGGCCATGAAACAGTGTGGATGCATTGTCAGCCTGCTGAACTTCCTGCTAGGTAAACTTGATTGTCATATTTATTTTCCCTAAAAGTTCACGTGCTTTAGGTGTATGCGGAAGAATGTGATTACATTAATAGTTTACTTCCTTTATCAAACAGTTCGTTTTTTTTTTTTTCAACCTTTTAAATCAGTTAACCAGATATCATCTATTTTGACATTTTATAAAACTCATCGATACGATCAACTAAGACTTAACTTAATGACTTAATACTAATCACAAAAACTACTTATTTCATATTTATTAATTTTCACGAAAGTTTTATAATTATACTTAACTTAAGGATAAAGTAAGTAAGTGTTAGTAGTAGTATACAAAGACCTATTAAACAAAGTTTGGTCACTAGTCCAAATCTCACAAAAGCACGTAACAAATTGCCCAATTCTCGCAAAGTCACGTTTTCAAATATCTCTTTTTCTATTGAAGATATGTGAAAGTAAATTGTATCTTACAAGAGAACAATACCATCTAGATGATATGTATTGAAATAAGTCAAGAAATAAAAATGTTTCATGTAAAATAGAAAAGAACCTGCTTGATGATAACTAAGAGTATTATTTTTCTGCTACACAGGTTGAATTTAAATCATATTTTTTTTATATAAATCCAACGTCGGAAAACCAACGTTCTCTCAATACGCTTTGCTTCGTTCTCATGAATTATTGATTACGCATTTCATTGGATTCATGCCTGCGAAAGCACGGCGAAAGCATTGATCGTTTGACCAATGAAACAGCGCGGGATTTTGAATGTTAGCTTCGTTCTACCATGTAGAGTTGACGTCACGCTTCTCGCCTTTTGGAGCTCTGCGGTTTATCTTGCGGGGAACAATGAGTCAGTTTTTAACGAAAAGTATTCAAAATACTAATCGTTATTTCAATGGTCAGCAAGTGGTCAGCAAGTAGCTGATTAATAGTTTTCCAATATAATATTGTTTTGGGTTTTCGACGTTGATATAAATCATGCTGAAAATAATGCCTTGCAGTAGAGAAATGATTATTTAATGATATGGTTACATTTTCCTCTGTGATTTTTCCATACTTGTTTGAAACTTTGCAATATTCAGTGCTTTGCTTTGTGCCTAAGCAATATTTTCCACAGGGTTTAACAGGAGTTTCCTATCTCCTAATCCTATCCTAATACGTCTTTGTAGTATGCTTTGATAGCACAGATAACGCATACGATAAATTAATATGATCAGGACGTTTGTGGTTGTTTCCTGTTTGGTAACAGTGTTTGGATTTTTCTGATGTGAGTACCTGTCTTTACACTAATTAATCGTTATGATCAGCGTAAGAGAATTTAAATGACACCAATTTATTGTAACGTTTAACTGTTTGTCTATTGCTTCATATGATCGAACTGTGACTGTAAAATGCAATTTCTTTATCATCCAATTGGTGCTCATCTTTTGTTTTTCTTTTTACAAAAGCTTTATCTGAAAATAAAATGTATATAAAAAGAATACCGTGAAACAATAAAATTACCTTGAGAGATGTTCTGTTATATGTGTCATCATCGTAATAAACAGAAGGAGAGAAAACAAGCTTATGATTATAATTATAAGATTTATGAAAACAGCGTGAACCAATTCGTCGCCTACCAAATTGATGTTTTCGCAAAATTCGACTTTGAATATTTAAATGATCATATTATTTATTCTGTTTACTTTTGTAAACTGAAATATTACATTTATCTACAGACATTAGTGACATTTTTTACATCTGTATTGAAATAAATCATAATCAAGTAAAAAACAAATTTGTGATAGATCAAAGTGAAAATGTTAATAAAAGAGTTACTCTGTAAGTGCGTTATTGGAGGTAGATCATATAAAGGCTATTAATGTTATAATGGAGCGATATAGATACGATATCTCACTGGTTAAATTTTACATTTTGTCAGCTATTCTTTAAAAATTTAGTCCTGATCTTTATGTTTGTCCTTTCGGCTGAATCTCTTGTTCGTTTGAAATAAAATACATAATGTCGCCAAAAAAAAAAGGAAAAAAAGAAAAAAAAAGAATAGGTCATTGACAAAGCATTCCAATGTGTGATATGTCTTTTGAATATGAAAGGTATAGTGTAAGCAAACCTTGTAAAGGACTTTTCTGGTAATACTACATTGCCAAACAAATTATATCTTGTATTTTTGAGTGATAAATTTCATTCAAATAAGGAATTTTAATCAACAGACGGCAAATAAACTAATCTTACGAAACAAGTCTGTACTTTTATGATAAGTTATGATGGTAAATATTTGTTTCAAGATATATTTTAATCCTAAAAGTTGTTTTCTTTCATGAAAAATACATTTCAATTCTAGACAAAGTAAAAGGCTTTGAACGTATCAATGTGATTTTATGAAAAACTCCCAGAAGTACCTAATAAAGACCTCGGAAGGACAAATAGGCCGACAGACACTTTCTCCTAAGCGGGGATTACTGTTCAAAAGATAACTCAAATTAACAAGTCGAACTATGTTTAAAATAGTTTTTAGATATATAACATTGTTAAGACTTTCTGTCAGTAGAAACAATGTATGGATAACGTAAAATGAACATGAAGATAAAAAAAGATTAAAAAGATAGTGGCATGTCAATTAAGCATCATAATTATCAATATCTACTTGTACCTATTGATAATAAATTTGCATATCTCCAACATGGAAAGGAATAAACATATTCTTTTAATTAGCTTATTTTCATATTCATTTATTTATGTAATGAACTATTCATTATTATAGTATTAGAGAGAGAGAGGGAGAGAGAGAGGGAGAGAGAGGGAGAGAGAGAGATGTAATGTAACGTCAAACCTTTAAACAAAAATACGTATTTAAGAAAAAAGACGCCAAAATGTATTGTGGCACTTTTTGCCCACCATACCTACTTCCTTTTACACATGTTATTGATATTTTGGGACATTTGGAAAAATACATTTTTCTCTTGAATAGGTTATTGAATTTTAATTATTTCTTCACACATTGTTAAATGGATAATGGACTATGTAGCAGTCTGTTTGTTTTTTCAGCTAGGACAGTAAACAGTGTTGATTGTGTGCATGCAAGATGAAAATGTGACAAATAAATATTAAATTTTGAAAGATAAATGATTAGTTCAACCTCCGATTTTTTTCTCTGATCTTTCTTTTCTATTTTTTCTCCAGTGTTTGTATAATGGTGTGAGTGATTCATATCTATGATTGATTATAACACAAACATACCGAATATGCCATAATTCTTATACGTTGACAATACGGGGGCGGGTCAATAACTAGTGTCGTTACCATAGTAAAATGAAAACCACTGACGCAAATATCAATTTCTTTATGTCATTCCTTCAAAGTAATCACCTTTATGTAATACACAGAGTTTCAGTCGTTTAATCCAATTTTTTAAATGTTTTTCTATAGTCTTCTTTAGGTATACCTTTACATAACTGATACAATGCGGATTTAAGTCCATTCCGGCTTCTGTAGCGGCGACCCTGAAGGTGTTTCTTTAACTTTGGGAACAGAAAAAAAGTCACAGGGTGCCAAATCTGGCGAGTGTGGTGGGTAGTTTAGAACAGTCACATGTTTACTTTCAAGAAATTTCTTCACAATGTCCGCTTTGTGTGGTGTAGCGTTATCATGCAAAAGGTACATGCCCCTCATTCCGGTACTAGGACGAAGCTTACAATAATATTTGTCAACTTTAGTTAGCACTTACCTTCTGTAAAACTTCGCATTGACAGAGCATTTCTTTGGAACAGCAACTTGTGCATCTAATCCGTGACTTCCGAAGAATATAGCTTATATTACTTTCTTGGAGCTTGTCACTCTTTTCGCTATACAAGGCCTACGGGCATGTTTCGTTGCCCATATTTTATTATTTATTTTGCGAGTCGGCTCAAAAAAGTCGAACCAGCTTTCATCACCAGTAACAATGTTAGAAAACTTCCTACTGTCATATTTTGGAAACATCTTTAATAATTTTCTGGCACATTTCACACGCTCTTGCTTTTGTTCAGGATTTAACAAATGTGGTATCCACCTAGCAGCGATCTTCCTAACTCGAAGATGCTTCTTCAGAATGGTAAAAGCTGACCCTTTTGACATGCCAGCATAGCTATCTCAGAAATCGTATATCGTGCTTCATTACCACTTAGATCGTTTACTTTTTTAATGTTGTTTCTGGTGATAACTGATGGTTTCCTGCCTCTACCACTGGCATCCTCCAACCTCTCTCTGCCGGTCTTAAACATAACAATCCATCTTTGAACTGTTCTTAAACTAACAACAGAAGACCCCAAAACAGTACAGAGTTCATTGTGAATTACTGTTGCTCTTAATCCCAAAGCCATACGCGTTTTAATATAAGACCGTATTTCAGTTCACTGAACGTTTGGCAGACATTTTTATACGCAGTTGATCGTACGTACCTCTTTCAGTACTTATTTTCTCACTGTCCTTGTGTATAGATATACATGTATGATACACCGTTGGAAAGCTAAAGAGTTCGTGCGTATCATAGTATAACTTTGCACGTCCTCCATGCAGTAATGTATAAACATATACAGTGACCCGAACAGGCTAGGAGAACAGCAATTTGTTCTAGTCAACCGTGTCGACCCAACCGTGGTTAAAACGATTTACATACATGTATTAAAAATACGATTTTTATAAGGCATTCTTTTAGCACTGATGAATTAAAGCAGATTATCGTATTTTGGATATATAGTAAATTCCAAAAGCCTGAACACTCACTAAAAAAATAAAAAAATAGCTTTCCTGTTTGATTTGATGACTTTAATCAAAAGCTAATGAATGCTGATATATCTAGGATTGAATATGAACATCAGGCAAAAACAAAAGGCTTGGCCATAGATATTAATTTTGGATTAATCAATAAAACCTGAGATAAAAATAACACAACTTAAAATTGCATCTGTCGTGTATGTTTTCGAAACTGGTTGTCCGAATAATGCATAAAACAACACTATTTATTTGACTGAATAAGATTCTGCAACGAAACCATTTAAGAAGTAATTACATTTAGATAGGGTTTAGCAAATTACTTACATTTCGTTGTTGTTGCAAATATTCACCACATATTCTTTATGGCTTTACAAAAGCTTGCCGGAAGTTTGGAGTTAGCGCAATTTTAATCTGAACGTTTCCAAAGTCGCATAGCTAACTGGTTCAGTCACAGTTTTACTGTTTAATTGTCCTACGTAACGTGCATGCCCGTTTATAAAGGAAAAATGATCATTAAAAATGAAATTAGAGCAAAGTACATAAGCACTATCTCCGATTAAATCAACGTCACAATCTTGAACTAAAGTTAAAAAGAAAGCGAAAAGTAAAACTAATGGAATGGTACTTTTACCTTTTTTTTCTTCTTTTTTTTGCAGAATGGACATAGGGCACTTTAAAGTTTTTGTTGGGGTGTGGGTCCGACTTTTTAACGTATTAGATATTTTATTATATGATTTCAAATAAGATTTACTTTTTTAATCTTGAAAGATAGTCCCATAGCTTTTTACTGAGTTCAGAAAGTCAACTTAGAATATATTTAATTAATGCCTAAATTGCCATTTGTATTATTTGTATCAAAAGCAAGGTAATTTGGTTTAGGTCTCTAAAACTCACTCTACATGTCAAATCGTTATCAGGTCGTTTCAATGTTATGACACGTTAATGCAATTCGCGAATGTAGTTTAGAACCGAAAATCACTTTCAAATCAATATGCAGCCTGTTAGAGTACATATTTGTTTACGGTATCTTCTGTTTCAAATAATCGGAGAGAGAGAGTCGTTATTAAACGTTCCAACAATGATGATAGACTGAATAAAATATAAATTTTATTATGCTACAAATTCCCTTCAATTACAATAGTGAGAAACAAACAGAAAACATGAAAGAACAATTATAATAATGTGCATTTTAGTGTAAGGATGCACATTTTATAAATAGATATCGCGTTATCAAGAAAGTACGCTATGCTTGTCAACATTCAAAGATATAAGTAAAAAGTCATTATCTTAATAAGTGTTCTACCTATCAGGATCAAGCAGGGAATAAGGAAATGTTCGTGTTTTTTTTTAAACTATAGTTTCTATAGTTTCTGGTCATACTACTGCAAGCTCTCTCTCTTTCTCTCTCTCTCTCTCTCAGACAGTGGTACAGTTCCATTTATTTATTCACACTAGTGTATCTCTACGATTGTTTTCCTCTGAAATGACACAGCTCATCTGAAGTATCCAAGAGATGTACGGGATACTGCTGACACTGTTGGTCGTAGTGGACATAACCCTTGCTATCATCGAGACTAGGGGTATGTTACTTAATTTTACCAAGAACAGATACGTATCTGTCTGAAACAGGGGGCCTCCGTAGACGAGAGGGTAAAGTCGCTGACTTTAACACTCACTCAGCCCCTCACCGCGTGGGTTCGAAACCCGACAGGTTCATTCGGATTTTCATGTGAGGAAGCCTTCCAGCTGGCTTGCGGTAGGTCGGTGGTTCTACCCGGGTGCCTCCATTGCATGTAAGGTCTGCGCCCCATAATATCCATATTCCATAAGTTGTCACTGTATGGTGATATTTTTATGAAACTTTGTCACTTTGCAAACATCAAAAAAATAACTGAAATGTTTCACCTACCGAGAGTTTCTCTCCCCCCCCCCTTAAGTTTTATTACATATGTGTGTGTGTGTGTGTGGGGGGGGTAATCTGTATTTAAGTTAACATTGAAGTATATTGGAAATACATGTATAGAATTTCTTTAAATATGAAAAACTAAGTTTGATTTTCGAAGAAAATCTCACGGTAGAAAGATGCATTATATGATTCTTTTTCAAATTCCATGTAAAAAACATCTTAACTACCGTTGGAATATGGAGAAAGCCACTCTTTAGTTTTCATAGGAGATAACTCATGACATCAAATTTATCAAGGGAAGGTAATAAAAGAACTTCTGTCACATGTCATAACATGTCAATTTGTCCCTAAGTTTTTTATTGTTTGCCATTTTAAAAGCTTATATTGTGAAGTTACATGCATGGATTTGATGGAATTGATTGCTTTTATTGGGATATACCTTAACGAGTCATGCAGAAGTTAGCCGTATAGTTACATATATATTACAAGCAATAAGATTAAAGCATTTACTGATTTTATTTGTTAAAACGTACCGTTTCCAGCTTTAACATATTTGACTTCGTTGCTAGTAACTTTCGATTTTAATTTAAACATTCGCGTAAATACAAATTATATTTAAAATGTCACCTTCGAGCTCATGTGCTTCATACTGTCTCTTCAGACAAACGCCATTTAGCAATTTCACAGATCACCCGATAAGTATTTGAAGACTTTGAAATTGTATGTAGTTATTTAATTAATTCTTGAATGTTTTCTAGATAATATCGCGATTAACAAACATGCCGTACAATCGACCACGTTATATTATAAATACTAATAAAAGTTATAAATCGTATGAGAGTGTCAACTTCTGGTCCCTGTGCTTGATACTTCTTTCAAATATTCATATGAACATATTTATCAAAATTGAATGTAGTTATTAATCTATTTTATGAATGGTTTCTAGATAATATCGCGATTTACAAACCTTCCATACAATCGACCACGTTATATTATAAAAACTATGACTGGGAAGCAAGTTTCGCTACTGACGGCAACTCTGGATATAACGAGGACTGCAGGTGTTGTAGTGGTACTGACAACAGCGACAAACAGTCCTGGTGGGAGCTGGACCTGGGGAGGGAAATCAACATCGGGAGGATTGACGTGTACGGTCGGAGCGACGCTGGCTTTTGTAAGTCATCACCAAATCTATTCGAAAGAAAATACATTAACTAACAAAAAGTGAACGTTTTTGAAGTTAAAATTTAAACATAGAATATTTATTGCATTTGTGACAGCAACACTTGATTTAACAGGTCATTCATGTGCCATGCGCAAACGTAATTTAAACTTTTTCATAATGTGCGAGTTGTCGTTCTTACAGGCTTAACAATGGAGAGTGACTATTTGCTTAACTATTGTTGGAAATGGTAGGTTTAAATTCCACAACCGACTATTGTTGTACATTAGGACGAAAGCATTATTGTAAAAAAATGCTTATTGAACAAAACGACATAATGCCCCTATTTTAACAGAACACCTGTATCACCTGAGTACAACCAGCCCTTAACAAAGGTCTTTAATGTAATTTTATATTAATCACTAAGACTCCCTGCAAAATCCTTTTTCAAGATTTGGCTGACTTAGATTACTCGCCCCATCCAATGGGAGCCTCAACGTCGATATGATAATCTCTGTGTCAGTAACGTCTATGACGTGTTACGAGGTGATTATTTTTGCCATATTTAATTGATTATAATCTTAAGTGTTTCAGGGCACATTGCTTGCGTAATGTGTCCGAATTATCCTTCGTTGTGTGTCAAGGCAAAATAAAACGATGAAAAAAAAAATCATATAAACATTTTTTTTTCATTTTATTGACGGAAGATATTTAAAAAATGCCACACGCCTATACCGGAGCTCGTCATGCAAGCATAATTATCTATCTTCGTGATAGTACGAGGAAACAGGTGCACGTATATCTTGTTCGCAAGAGGGCATTGAATTTAAATATCCGGTACCGATATTTTCACGATCAGTTATAAATATGTTACGTTGTAAACAACACAACATAAACTACCATTATATGACAAACACATCAAATGTTTCGATTTCTGCGATTTCAATAAACATATGTTGCACATGCTGATGATATGCAACATATGACTTGGTACCGGTTATTCCTATGAAACTTTATTTAAAATCAAGAGCACGAAGTTTTGGAGATTGTGTATATAAATTGTTGCTGAAAACAAACAGGCATTCTTTTTAAACTTCCAAAATATATTAACAACTAAACTTCATATATAATCAACACTGTAAAGTATTTTATTAGTGCGAAAAAGGAAGTATGTAAATTATCGCCGAGAGACCGACATTCGCATTTCCTTTTTTTTTTGTACAAATGTCCGACTTGGCTCGATATTGAAACCTTGCACGATATTCGGCGATATTAAGTTTCAGACCTGGCTCGATTTTCGCCGACAGCTCGATACTCACCTGATATTGTGAATAACGATGTACGACTTAGACCGATTTTGAAACCTAGCTCGGTATTCGGTTATATGAATTTTATAACCATGCTCGATTTTGGCCGCCACGTCAATATTCGCATTTCTTTTATGATGAATAAAGATAACGAAGACATCCCTAGCTAAACATTTCGCCTCATTAAGTTTTGCTTTGAATTCGTAACGATATAAGATGTTCTTGCCAACTTCTTACGCTTCCCAACATTTACAAGTTTAACCCCAACAATTCTGCAATAGAAAAAAAGAGGGGTCGTCATTCAATTAATATTGTTCTGCTTCTAACTAGAGTTAGAAGATAACTTTTATTTTCAGTTAAAGAAACTTGGGTTTCGTCTTAAATTGCATTTATGAAAATGCAAACTTCAAAGTTGCTACTATTTTTCCTAGCGAAACAATTCACTTTAATTTACATGTGGAGGAAGTCACAGCGTGTATGTTTTGTTATGTTTTAGTGATAATCGCAATTGTTCGTTTCTGCATAAAGGCGCAGGCGCGCGTGTCTATGTCGTTAAATATCATTCATGCATATGATGATTTCATTTTGTAAAAACGTATTTCAGGTCAACTGCAAGGATTTAGTCTATATATTTCCAATGTCTCGCAGTCGATGACAGGCTTAATATATCGTGATAAATGAGACTGAGAAAAGTGAATATGTGAGCAGGGGAGGTCACTACACCGTATCAGTCGGACAGGTTCCAGGTCGATATGTGATGGTCAAACTGAATCGCCAAATTCTAGTCATTTGTGAAATGCAGGTTCTCCAAGGTAAGATATTAAACGTAAAATACTCATGTTATGATTTCATTTTGACTTTCAATCAATCTAAGATAAACTTCAGCAATACTTTTATACATTTTATGTTATATTTAAAATAATTTCAATATTCTCAAGTGGTTTCTAGAAGAGATGTGGACTGTGGATTTGTAGACTGCGTGTATGTGAGATTATACGTCTCTCCAACGGATCAGTTACACATCGCATAATGCAAATTAAAAATGACTGTAACAGCAGTGAGTTCTATAAAGTACAGTGTACGTACGTGTACTCATGTATTTACCCCCAACCCCTTTCTCGCCCTTTTTAATTTCCCCAATTCATAGATTTATTGAATTATTCCATTTTTCGTAAATCTTAAGTGAAACTTCAATAATTTTTGAGAAACTTGTTCGTATAGAATTGTAAAAGTGTGGATTATTTTACTGCAGGAGATAACGACTTCTTCAGTTTTATATCGCATCATATGTACCAATGCTGAAAATAATATACATGGAATAAACTGATTAATTGCTTAAATAAAAGACAGACAGTACATTGAAATGATATAAACATAACTTTTTTTTCACATTATATCAGAAATATACTTAGGTATAAATATCTAATAATGTTATCAAGAACAAGTAAATTAAACTATAAAATGATACCATATATAATTACCATAGTAGGATGGAGAATTGAAATATAATTAAAGTGGTAGCACATAACTAACGCATATTCCCTGTTATCATATCAGTAAGTCATATCTAACCTATTATATACAATACATACGTATTGCTCGTCAGCATGTCCAGACGGACACCACGAGCCCTACTGTGACCCCTGTAATTGTGGAAGGAAACCCTGTAACAAATCCAACGGATCCTGTCTAGGTAGGTAACAAATACATGCAATAAACTTCTTTCAGCTGAGTTAAATGTCGTCAAAATTGTCTTATGGAAAGAAGAGAAATGATATATTTCGGGAAATGCAACTGACACGCGCAAGACGGTCTAATTCATCACTGTCACCGGTCTTCTAAAATGAAACGGCCATGAAGAATATGGAATGCAGAAAAAATTATCTAGATGATTTTTGTGATATATAACGCAAAACTAAATAGTTTATCGCGTTTTTCATTTTAAAACTTGTTTAATTTTATAATTTAAGTGTATACATCTTAAAAAAAAATGGTACAAAAATAAATATTATTTTAATCATGATAAATTGATAGATTTAAAATTATTAGTAGTTTAAAAATGTTTTGTTTTTTTTAAATTGGAACCTTATGTGTATAATAGTACACAAACATTACAAAGGGGTTGGGGGAGTATTTATTCATTGCTATAGCTGTCTGTATACAAAAAAAGTGAGTATTATAATTAATAAATTAAATAGCATATTTAATCAGCATTTTGTCTTGTTCAGCAAGTTAACGCAAGAATGTCTTACAAAAAACAAAAACTAAAAATTGGTTTCATAACTTGAAAAATCTATAAAAACAACAATAACATGACAAAAAAGAACAGATACATAGAGAAAAGGGAAGCAAATCATGCTTATTTACAATCTGCCTTTATTAGGCAAGTATATTATTCTCTCTTTTTAGGAATTTTACCTATAATTTGTGTAAACATTCATTAAACCATTCATTATTCATTGAAAACAAGCAAAAGCATCAATATGCATGCATTCACATATTGCTGTTATTAACCATTATAAAGCAAAATTTTATAAAGGATATGACATTAATAATGATGATAATAATAATAGATAAAAAATATATTTTTCAATATTAAAAATAAACAAAAAAAATTTTTTTAATTTGTCATGCTTTTGGATTAATTAAACTATATTGTGCAGATATCTTTGTGCATATCTATTATATAGCCTAGATATGCATATTGAAGCAGGAATACCGTGACTTTTGTCATACATATTGGCAAATTAAGCTGTTTATTTAACAGAGTGTCCTGACGGGAGTTACGGTGATAATTGCTCGTTCTGCGGGCACTGTCTTCAAGACAACCCCCATTGTGATAAAGAGACTGGTCAGTGTCCCGAAGGTTGTGCGGCGGGATTTACCGGGCCAACTTGTCATCAGGGTATTAAGCTTAACAGATTTTTAGAAACATGTGTACAATATAATTGCCTAAAACTAAATGGCATATGTTTAGGTTATGATAATACTTTTTGAAAGGCGTGTTTCTTTCAGTATTTTCTTTTCTCTTTTCTGATTTAGCTAAGATAGCTAGATATAATAAAAGTACAGGATTGTTTTACTACGCTTTGGCTATTCGGGGTTCTATACATACATGTACATATTTTAAAATTATATAGCTGTCTGTCTTTGAAATACTTTTTAGTAATACACCTTGCGTTTTACAGCAGGACCAAGTTCGTGCAGTTCTTATGAAAATAGATATTAATATTAAGATCAACATTTTTCATATTTTATTTGTTGAATTCTAAATATATTGACTCAGAGTGCATCAGCCACCTTTCCTGCCTCAACAAACACCCGCCATTGTTTAAATGAAAGCCCCTGCGACCACGTGGTCGGCACGTGTAAACTAAGACTGTGTGAACCTGGATGGTCTACATGTGACCAAGTTATTCAACATGCTGGTCTGGAATATGGCGACAGTTTAAAGAGTTCAAGTTTATCAAGATTAAAATAAATAAAAACAAGGCTTTCAATACATGTTTTCTTTAGCAATACCTAGAACATAGTGAGTTTTGATCAATTATGTATAATTATGGCCGTGATTACAACTACACGTTGATAAACTAAATATACAATGTAGGTAATTTATGTGACTACCGAAAGTACAACCGGCAAATATATCGTTTGATCTTTTCAAGGTGTCTCAACAAAATTTGCTAAATGATTCATAGTAAGAACAATGTTTCATAAAGGCATCAACATTTAAAATATGTATTGGCAGTAACTGCCACTGACAGTAAATCCCAAGGAGAGGTTAGCTGACAGCTCATTATAACAGGATACATGTTTTAAATAATGAAACTTAAACTTGACAAATCAAGCATTATGTGACACTGATTAATCTTTATGTACTTGCAATTTACATTCTGTCCTTAATTCAGCTCTAGATTTTAAAGTGATCAGTCGTGTCATTTTCAACACGTTATATGTTTTAAGTATATGTTTGTTTATTATAATAATTTTGCATAGAATGTGTCAGTCCCTCATTCGGACTCAACTGTTCCCACACCTGTCATTGTATAAATGGCAGCCATTGTGACAACGTGAACGGCACGTGTGGCAAAGGGGTTTGTGGACCGGGATGGCAGGGACCCTCTTGTGACCGAGGTATTAAGCAAGTATTTCATAGTGATAAGATAAATCATAAAGTAAATTATTCTTAAAATGATCACTTAAACATAGTGTAATTGACGATAAAATATATAAGCACTAACTTAAACACTTAATTTCTTGAGCGATGTCTAGAATATGTGTTTCAGGTTCAATACTATGATAAAAACATGGCGGCGTAGTAAATAATAGTTTAATAATGTGATTGCTGACAAATAATACACCCTACCAATATATCGTTCGTTCACTTCTCGAAGTCATAACACACACTTCTTAGTGACTCAAAGCAGCAACAATGTTACGTAAATGTATCAGTAGTAGTTACTTTTATCGGCCTTAGGTATTACTGACAGTAAGTGCCCCCACCATTCCCCCGCAAAAAAAACAAAACAACAACAACAACAAACAACAACATTAGTTGACAGTCTAATACGAATGGTATAAAATAATGTAACTTAAATTTCGATAATCAACCATTATGTGACATGTTTTTTCGGTGAGTACTTGCAATTAAATATAGTATCCTTAGTTTCTGTAGTAACCAGTTAACCAGTCATATACAATTTTAATAACATATTTCATATTTTAAATATCTAATTTTTGCTTATTACATTAAATTGCACAGAATGTGCCAGTCAGTCATTCGGACTCAACTGTTCCCACACTTGTCACTGTATAAATGGCAGCCATTGTGACAACGTGAACGGCACGTGTGGCAAAGGGATTTGTGAACCGGGATGGCAGGGACCCTCTTGTGACCGAGGTATTAAGCAAGTAATTCATAGTGATAAGATAAATCGTAAAGTCAAATTATTCTTGAAAACTTAAACATAGTGTGGTTGACGATAAAATATATAAACACTATTTTTCTTGAGCAATGCCTAGAATATGTGTTTCAGGTTCAATACTATGATAAAAACATGGCGACGTAGTAAATAATAGTTTAAAAATGTGATTGCTGACAAATAATACACCTATCGTTCGTTCACTTCTTGAAGTCATATATGTTGTATAGCATCATTAAATATAAAATAATGTACTTAAATTTCATAGTCAACCATTATGTGATTTTTTTGTTAACTATAGTATCCTTAGTTTCTGTAGTAACCAATCATATACAATTTTAATAACATATTTCATATTTTAAATATCTAATTTTTGCTTATTACATTAAATTTGCACAGAATGTGTCAGTCCCTCATTCGGACTCAACTGTTCCCACACCTGTCATTGTATAAATGACAGCCATTGTGACAACGTGAACGGCACGTGTGGTCAGGAGCAGTGTGACCCCGGTTGGAAGGGATCCTCATGTGACCGAGGTATAAGGCATTTCTGCACGTATTCGAAGAGTTTACCATAGAATGTTTAATAGTAATAAATCATTCAAATACGTCAAATACGGTGCTCATCAAATTGTATTTGATATGAATACTTTCACATGGCGTGATAGAGTTTTAAAAACATAACGCTATTTTAAAGGAAATTTAGTTTTTAGAAGCGAAAGCTTTTAAAGTCAGACGGTGGATTTTCTACTTACAATCTCATTACCGCCACTTATCCATACATTCGCGTTGAAATATGTTATGTCACAACTCAGAAAGTACTTTAGGTATTGAGTTTATACTTTATATACAATGGTCAAACTTTACTCAACAAGAACAATAACTCTACCATTTTTTTTAGGGAAATAACATAGAACAACAACTTTATCTTGTCCCATTTTCTTACTTTTCTATCAAAATTATACTTGTCTGAAGCAAATTCATGAAGTATAAAGGTATTGAGCGGATCAATACTAAGAACCATTATTCTTTATCCATTTTTGTTTAATTTGACAGAGACCATGATCCATAATCTATCTATAAATCAGAATGATAGATTAAAGAAAAGTTACCGATTTATTTTATTGATGAAATAGGGAATAATGTGAGGATAAGTGAAATAAGTGAAATGCAGGATTTCATGAACATTGTGTGTGATAATGCTGCATGTGGTTATAAAATTAAGTATGCCTTCGGCAAAAGGGATATGAAGTCGTGATGTATAATACTT
>CM037777.1:80821462-80871462 GCA_021229015.1 Solen grandis
TTGTATCTTATACATTTGTTGATAAAGTGAAAATAATGTTACGTGTTACTGTCATGTGGTATGACTGTCATTGATTCCCTTGCTTCCAGAGACAGGGGCCGCCCAGCACGGTGAAGCAGTACCACTTCACGGTGTGGCCCGACAAGGACGTCCCCGCCACCTGCCTCTCCTTGGTTGCCTTTTGGAGGGAGGTCATGGAGAACCAGACCTCTCCTGACGGACCACCCATTATTGTTCACTGCAGGTAGTGTCCGACCTGGATATCTCGTGATTATATCAAATTTGAAACATAAATTTCTACCTTAAACCAATAAAAATAGTTATGTATACACGGATTTATCTATAATTTGCGTTCATTGTTAACTGCAAAACAAAATGAAGACATTTAGACTGAATGTCAATTTAAATATATCTAATATATTGATTTTCAGTCGCTCAAGCTTATTCTGTTCAAATATATTTTACAGTTATATTTATCGCCATTACAATAAAAATACTATAACATAAATATGAAACATGCACCAGTGAAACGAGTTTATGTCAAGATTCCATTGGCAAAAAAACTGGTAAAAAATTATAGGCTAGCTAAATAAAGAACGGAAAAATGACATATGTTTTCCTAATCCTTTCAAGAAAAATGCATATTGGGTGTTCCAAAAGTCATTTACAATAGGACGTAGTTGGTAGATTAATGATTATTGAGTTAAATTGTGTTCAACAGTATATGTACTTGAAATTTCATGAATATGAATATTACAAATAACATACACGCCATCTCTTAGTTCGTTTATATATTAAAAATAAAACAATATTTCTTTGACATGTTAAATAACTACTAGTATTTGATTTAGACAATATTTGGCTCCACACGGTCTAATCATGCGGGTCTTGTGCCAGTGGCCCATACCATAAAAATCTATGTTGTGCCGAAGGTCGAACCAATGATCTCTATGTTACGTGGCGGGCGCTCTTACCACTCGCTTATCGGGAAATTTCTTATGCATTAAAATAATTTTATGAAAAGTAATCACAATGTATTCCCGCCGTTAATACTGTCTATTAATCCTTCCCTTCATCACAACTGTCAGTGCCGGTGTGGGACGGACAGGGACGTTCATCGCGCTAGACTACCTGTACAACCAGGGCAGGACGGAGGGCGCCATAAACCCACTGGACACCCTGAGGCTGCTTCGGGATCAGAGGGTGCTCATGATCCAAAATAGGGTACAGTCCCTTCATATGTATATCGTGCTGTCATAATATCACGACCTGATGATGTGTATACTTGTAGTAATTGTGGTATAAAGGATGACTTTTTTTCATAAAAGTATATATTGGCAATTTTGATTTTAATAGTAATTATTTTGCTTGTTCTGTTTCAAACGAGTTTCGTTGAATTAAGGTTGTTTTTTGTTTGTTTTTCACATCGTGCACAAAAAAATCTTCATAGTAAGACCTCCATCACTATCGCTGTCACTGTCAAACATTGTTAAAAGATCTCAGAAACAGTGGACTAAATGCTGAGATGGTCTTTATTTGAGATTTAACTGTAATTTGTCAAGATTTTGTTAGAGATGACGACGCAACGTGCACACGTAAGTATAACACAATACAGCTGGGTGTCGCGAACTTTAAACCAGTGTAGACCAGATTTGATTATAGGTGCTCAAAACGTTGTCTAATGAAAGGGTAAGTTCAATCTTTCCAAAAAAAAATTTCCGTATACACTCACTCCTGTTTTCTCTTATATTAAGTACAACGCCGACGCCATTAGCATTGCCAATGTCATTTTCAATAGCAATGCCACCTTCTGTAAAATCGTTTTAATGTATTCAGTAAATGAAGTTTAAATTCACAGCTTCAGTACGTGTACCTCATCAAGGCTCTGGCTGAAGCATTTTACATAGGCACTGAGAGCATTCCAGCCGACATCTTCCAGAACATCTTCGACAGTCTCACACAGGTCGACCCAACCACCAAGAAAAGCAAGCTCCTCGTGCAATTCGAGGTGAAGCTATTTTATCATATGACATTATGCAAGTACAGCTGTGTCCGGTTTCGTATAACCATCACATATTTTTATATTTAACCCGTTACATATAACGTTTAGGCTGAATTACATCACTCCGCGTCACGCGCGTGTATTTTATATATATGCAAAGTGTGTTGACTCGAACAGCTGGATTAAATGGGTTTGATGCAACTAACTTTGATCACAAAGATGTATTATTCTATATGATGTTGAAAATGAATGAGAAATACACACGTTAAATCTTTATTTTAGTTATTATTTGAAACTTTCTTGGTGTTAAATTACAAAAGTAATTCGTTAACAGTCCGTTCATTTATGTTTTTGTTGGTTCGTTGTTATTGTGACGTATAAATACAATCACTGTCAATTGCGTCAGAAAGTCGACTCTTTGGCTCAGAGGTAAGAGCATTGGACTTGCACGCCGGCGGACAAGGTTCGATCAAGCGCTGGGTCAATTTTGTTACATTGGTGGCAGCGGTGGAATCTCCGTATCTACGTAACTGCTAGACCGGAGTTGCCTTACCCATATGTTTCCCAGGCCAAGTCTCGGATCGAGACTTCTCGGAGGGGAAAGTAATGTGACGATGCGTCGTTACAGGTATAAATCAAATCTCTGACAACTGCATAAGGTAGGTCTAGAGCACTAGACTTGCACGCCGGCGGACCAGGTTCGATCCTGGGCCGGGTCGAGTTTGTTACATTATTATCGCAATTAACTATCGGTATAGGTTATATGATATAAAGAATCTGACATGACTTGTCATTTCAAATCAAATTTTACTAAACTCTTTCATGAAAATGTTAATAAGCTCGCCAGAGGCTCACTTACTAACATTTTCATACATTTGCTATGAAATAACAATGCATGTCAGATCCTATATATATGCTGTGTTAGGACGTCCGTGTTAATAAATTTCTTAATTCATATTTCTATATAATTATGTAATTAAAAAATAATCTTAACCCCTTTGAATAATTACTTATCAGATGGTGCAGGAGTTTGGACACTCCTTTTGGGATCAGCCAGATTCGGTGTATCAAAATTGTGCTACTGCAGTCGTAGTTGGTAAGTTCATTTGGTTCGGTATAAAAAGCACATTTTTCGCTGTGTTTGGTCATATATTGACTTTACAAGTTACCAACCAGATAAAACACGTTCACATGAAATAACTATATATGATATGTCAAATAATTCCAAAAAAAAAATGCACAATGTTTGTTTATAAAGGTTTGGAAATGGATTTATCAATTGTCATATCTAATGTTACTTAGTTGTCAATTTTATTTGTCAGAGTTGAAGATGCTGAATAAATGATATGCATGTATTACATGTAATATTATAAATTAACTTTCGAATTGCAGAAGACAATTCCAGACTAATGAACAATAACAGAAACTCACAGGTTACCCAGGATAATGGTTTCATTGAATTACCGGTGGGTGTTATCTCACTTAAATTATATGAAAATTATAAACATTGTATATAATTTTGCATTGTTGTTTACATATGTAAAAGTATATCCAAATTAGTGCTTATTTATTCATTTTATTTTTCACATTGTAATATATAATCCAAGAAACTGTTCAGAAAAATTATGGATTATACCTATATTTAATTATTAATGACATAAACGATACAAGGTAAGAGAAACTGCAAAATGACTCAATAAATGAAATTACTCCACACACATTGGGGTCTGTATACGTTATCTCTTAAATTAACAGAAGTATATAGGGAAGAAAAGTAAAGCGTATTTTGTCAATCTTCATATTTTTCTCCTGAAAGAACTACGCGAATGAGAACGCATTCATAGTGACGGCTTCCCCAGATGAGACCAAGCTGAGTGAGTTTTGGTCGCTGATATACGATCATAACGTCAAGACCGTCGTCATGTTGACAGAACTGTCGTCCCCTAGTTTCAAGGTTACTATTTAAGGTTTAAATATATTGAATGTTACATTTTGGTGATATCCTATTACAATGTGTTATATATCCGCCTTTACCTTGCTTGAACACGGTCGTTAAAAAAGATGAACACATCATTTATCTTAATATATTGCTAACAATAAACACATCGCTTCTCGTACACACCCAATTTCTCTTCCCTGCAATTTATAAAACAACATGAATATGTGAAAGCAAAATTTAATTTTAAACAACAAACTTTCATTATTTATGTTGTTTTTGTTTTTGTTTTTTTTTTGGGGGGGTGTAGTTGTTGTTTGGGGGGTTGTTGTTGTTTCCGTTTCATTTTATATGCACACATAATTAATGTAGATAAAGATGTATGTATCTTTATTGCAAAAATAATTTAAAAAATGTAAAAAATATTCTCCGGCTATGAATCGAACCCACACCCTTTTTAGCGCCGTTTGAATGGCGATAAAGCCTATTTTACCCCACGGCATTAGTGAGCAACCTGTTCCATAATGAGGAAATGTTTTCTAAGTATTGTCTGGCTTTAACACTCAATCAGCCCCTCACCGTTGGTTCGAATCCCGGCTGGGTCATTCGGATTTTCATGTGAGGAAGCCTTCCAGCTGGCTTGCGGTAGGTCGGTGGTTCTACCCTGATGCCTCCGTGCATTCGGGGTCTTCCACCACCTGTAATTAGCTGGACGTCGCTATATGACTGAAATACTGTCGAAGCGACGGTAAATCAAATAGTCAAGTCTAAGTATTGTCGTATGTCGCTTGAAATTCCAGCCAGTCATGGTTCAAAATATATATCCGAATGAGGTGCAATTTTTTTTGGCTTGCGTACTTTCTTTTTTCATCACAGTTTATTTAACACGTTATCTCCAGCATCGATTATCAGCACATTTTAATTCAGACTTCAATAACGCATTCGTACTGAAATAAACATCACAATTTAGTGATAAGACAGAAAATAAAATTTGGAACTTTTTTTCTCTGCGAAAAGATAGGAATAAATATAAATATAGATGTCTAAATATAACCCTAAATTGTGTCAGATTAAAAATGTGGGTTACATGTACCATAGAACATCGTTGCAAGCAACCCTGTTCAAAAGCAACTTATCGATAAAAGGACATTATGAATGATTAAAAAAACACTGCGTGTTTTATCATATCACTGATTCACGTAATACAAATTTTGATGCAGCCCAGCTGTACTTTAGGGGATGGAAACACGGAGAACAGTATTCTAAACATCGTCGTAGTTGAACAGAAGAAATTCCCATTTGGAAACGAAATAACGTTTACTTTATCGCAGGTAATCCATTGAATTATACCTTGTCTTTTCCAAATGACATCCATACAATATATATCTAACGACATATCCCCGCAACATCAGGTCGTCCTAACGTCCAACAGTTATGAACATATGAAAGAGACAAACAGAAGGTTTAAAAGAAATTAATATTGAAGTTAAGAATAATGACCAAAATTAGAAGTAGTAAAGGAGAGTACAGTTTATACATGTAGAATGCAAATAGATTAATACGAAATATATTTTAACGAAAATTATAAATGTCATGATATTTCACTGTACGACGCCACTGAATATGTATTTTATATGTAGAAATAGGCGTTTAATCAAATTTGCAAGTGTCAAGTTTCATGATATGAAGTACTAAATCTTTCAACCTTTTCAAACAAATTTAAAGTAAGTGGCAACATTAAAAAAGTAAGTGGCAAAACGCATTTGTAACACTTAAATAATTGGTAAGTTGTGACGCACGTTTGATATTTAATAATTTAAAGAAGTAATATATCAGACAATACTGAATTGATGATAGCATTAATAAAACGAGATAGTAAAGTTAACGAAGTGGAGAAATCCTATACCGAAAGAGATAAAACCGTCAGCGTTCGCATGTCATACCTTGTATAACCACACCCAGTTGCATTGCAGGAGGCGGACGTGAGACGGACGGTGAAACAGTTCCAGTACACCGCCTGGAAGGACCGGAACGAGGTCCCTGGGGACATCCTGTCCGTGCTAGAGTTTCTGGAAGAGGTCCAGTGCTGGCAGCCCCATTTGTCCAAGGATCAACCTGTCCTTGTCCACTGCGAGTAAGGGGTTTTGGTATTCTACTCTTCATTTTAAACCATCAAAAGGCATCGGCCACTGATGAGTATATATTGCAGGAAATATTGAAGGGTTATATTTTCCTAAATATCAAGATAATACATTTGTATTATACACTTCACTCCATACAGATTCATCTTGACGCATTGGCAAATGATGAGGACCCAGATCATACGGGTCCTTCATGAAGTCGTCTTATCAATGCTACTTTTGTTTGCTGAGAGAATGTCGCTCACATCCTGCACACCAAAGAAAAGTCCATTATTTCATACACAATAAGTTCTGTAAATTAATACTCATCATGTCATGGGCTTGCGGTAGGTTGGTGGTTCTACCCGAGTACCTCTGTGTATTCGGGGTCTTCCTCCACCTGTAATTAGCTGGACGTCGCTATATGATTGAAATACTATTGCAGCGACGGTAAACCCCAATACAATAACAACAGCAACATGTCATACATGTGAACATGAATATACATGAGGTAAAGGGTCGACTTTACAATTAGTCTATCGAACTGCTTCTCCTCGCCTGCTCGAATGACAGTTTGAATATAAAGTCAAATAACGATGCTCTACCATAAGCTTGATCTCTATAACAAGCATCGTGACCCCCTATTTTAAATTCATATATTTAGGTAAAGTCTAAAGTACTTGTATACATTTTTTTAATAGAAAAATCTGTCCCTTAGAAAAAAAAACGCTCAAACGCCTTTAATTAATACCTCTCGACGGTTCATGGGTAAGACCAGGTTTAGGAAGTCTTTGAACCCAATTTTGTTTCGAACCCACAACCCTTGGATCCGCAGTTGGATACGTTACCACTGGACCACATACATTATACTCACGTATATCACAATATTTAATATTTGATAATGATTTATGTGAGGCTTATATTATCCCTCTGAATTTCAGAAATGGACTGTTCCGGTGTGCTCCTATCTGTCTGTTGTTGAATGAACTTCATCTCTGAATTTCAGCAATGGATTGTTCCGGTGTGCTCCTATCTGTCTGTTGTTGAATGAACTACACCTCTGAATTTCAGCAATGGACTGTTCCGGTGTGCTCCTATCTGTCTGTTGTTGAATGAACTACACCTCTGAATTTCAGCAATGGACTGTTCCGGTGTGCTCCTATCTGTCTGTGTTGAATGAACTTCATCTCTGAATTTCAGCAATGGATTGTTCCGGTGTGCTCCTATCTGTCTGTTGTTGAATGAAATACACCTCTGAATTTCAGCAATGGACTGTTCCGGTGTGCTCCTATCTGTCTGTGTTGAATGAACTTCATCTCTGAAATTCAGCAATGGATTGTTCCGGTGTGCTCCTATCTGCCGTTATTGAATGAATTACATCTCTGAATTTCAGCAATGGAATGTTCCGGTGTGCTCCTATCTCTCTGTTGTTGAATGAACCACACCTCTGAATTTCAGCAATGGACTTCCGGTGTGCTCCTATCTGTCTGTGTTGAATAAACTTCATCTCTGAATTTCAGCAATGGATTGTTCCGGTGTGCTCCTATCTGCCGTTGTTGAATGCACTACGCCTCTGAATTTCAACAATGGACTGTTCAGGTGTACTCCTATCTGTCTGTTGTTGAATGAACTACAACTCTGAATTTCAGCAATGGATTGTCCAGGTGTGCTCCTATCTGTCTGTTGTTGAATGAACTACACCTCTGAATTTCAGCAATGATTGTTCCGGTATGCTCCTATCTGTCTGTTTTTGAATAAACTACACCTCTGAATTTCAGCAATGGACTGTTCCGGTGTCTCCTGTCTGTCTCTTGTTCAATGAATTACACCTCTGAATTTCAGCAATGGATTGTTCCGGTGTGCTCCCATCTGTCTGTTGTTGAATGAACTACACCTGAAGTCAGCAAGATGTCACGGTATACATCCTGAGACTGCATGTTGAATGAACTACAGCGAAAGAAATCGAAGCTTGAAAAAACTCCGGACTTATCCAAAGCATCGTAAGTAGTGTACTTCACAAATGAACATGGCTGCACTAAACAGGTATATACAACAGGTGTAAAACAGTTTAAATAGCAAAACATTAGAGAGTTCATTTATATGAACTATCGTAAGAATACATTTTGCTGATCATTATTTACACAATCAACTTCTGAACTCTGTTAATTCTCCTAAATGTTTGTGTAAGAAAAAACAAAACAAAAACAAATAAAATAGTGGTACATGATTTAATATCATTCATAATCATAATATCATTTGTATGTTTTAGCGTGCGCTTCATACACATTGCATATGCATGTAATTGCAGCTTATTTTTAAACACCTCTTAAATATTAGTAATACGGATATTATTTATCTATTTATTTATTTATTTTTTAAGAATAAATGTGTCCTATAATTTTGTACTGTCTTAACTTACGAATGGCCTGAGTGTACTGATCTTATTTTAACACCACATGATTCTGCTCCAGGCCCAGTACCGCTTCTGTTATGACGCCATCAACATCCACCTCAACAGCTCCGCTATATACCAAAACGTGTTAACCCGAAATGATGTCAATGACTCTTCTAAAGCCCTGTAGCTCAAAGAATTCAGTATTATAGTTTTAATTATATAATTACAGCATTCCGCATGTATATTGTATGCATATTTGCTTGAAAATATTTCAATATTGTATTATCATAGTTTATGTTTTATATGCTTTATATGTACGTGTATATAAATAGTAGCTAAACGCCTTTAGTGGATATTTGAAATCGACGTTTCTTGATTCTAGTTAAACCTAATAAAATGCCACTAGAGTATATTTAGCTGATTATCAAGATCACGTGCGAACCAAAATGGCGAAGAAAGACATACATGACGAAAAAAGGTGTAAATGTGGATTCTGGATTTAGAGCTATCTGATTTTATATGACGGAAACTGATCTCAGTAAAAAAAACTTATATTTTGAAACATGAATCAGTTTCCTGAAAAGGAGTCCTGGTGTATATAAATAAACATTCTTAAAACAGTCGTTATAGCGAGTTTGCCAAAAGACATCAGCCGCTACATTTTTTTATTATGTACACTTGTAAAATATATCATTCTCCGGATAGATTCTTCGTTAAAAGCGATATTTTGTAATATGAAGAAAATATGTTTTATGTTTTAACAAACAAGGAAAATTGAGCAGGAAATGTATGATGGTCTAACAAGTTTTCGGGTACAAACGAGATCGATCCATATTTGCATATCAAATATAAAAAATGTTTTTGAAAACAAAACTCATCTTGTGAAACAATCATATTTCTACGTACCTGTATCATTCCAGATTTTTACATCTTTGTTTTTCCAAAGATAACAGCGTCTCACTGTATGTAGGTCAACGGTGTCGATATAAAAAGTTACTTACAAGTTTTCGCGGGTCATCTCAAAAGTCAAAACAATCGCCAGAATGTTAGTCAACAGGTGCTCAGTGTCACAAATCACAACAAGGTATCATTTAAAGTCAGAGTTGTTATTGTTATAATTAAAGGTTAAATACGAATTAACTGTTATTAAGCAACATTTAACAGTAAATACAAGGAGCGTTTGACACAATTATGAGTTTTAATTGTGACATGGACACAAGAACTTGGTATGTCTTCTTATCACTCTTTCTTGTGTGCAATACTTCAGATGGACCCAATGAATACAGTTTGCGATATCACACTGAACCCATGATATGATACTAATGAAGTCCTTCTCTGGTCTGTCAACGTAGAATATTTTGCAAAAAAAGCAATTGTCGGATTCTGGTTGATCGTCGTCAGTGTCAGAGTCATACACACTCACAGAGCTACTTGGAGGACCAGTTACTGCAGAGGTTTGCAACCCAGAAGGACCTGGAAATCTCTGATTTTCTTATGAGGAACTACAAAACTTTTCACACTGGCCAGCTTAACAGACTTTTGTGTTTTTGAGGAGATGATATCATCGGTTAATTGTTAATTTGTTATTTCTTTTCCAGATGTCTGGATTTTTGGAGCCAACTTTCTCTTAATATGTGGAATAAATTTAGGAACCTTTTTCCTCAGAAAACTTGACACAGTAATAGCATCACTTTCGCATACTTCAATATCAGGCGAATTGGATGTCTGCGCACATGTTATCTGATTTGGAAGAAATTTATCATGAGATAACACTTGGCTGTTCAATGGAACAATTCCAGTTTTTCTAAATGCATTCAAAATGTCCGAATGGGTAAGTGCCTTAGTATATGCCTTACAAGCTAAAGGGCATATGTCATATCTGGTAATTTGCCGACCTACATTTGCTCTCAGAAATTCCTGACAATCCCGATTGTAAGCTGATTTGAAAGGTTTGAACACACCAACATCCAGTGGTTGCAAATAGTGAGAACTATGTGCAGGGAGAACCATCAAAACTACTTTATTTTCAAGTGCCCAGTTAATCAGAAGATGATGCACCATCATATGGAATGAGGGTATAGTCATTGCCTATACCACCAGGTATGTGTTTTGCAAAATGATCAGTTATGTACTGATAGAAAATGGGGCTGTTTGACCAACCCTTGTCAGACATACATGCACCAGTTCCAGGTAATGCTCCCTGAAGTAAGTCATCACAGGCGTTTACCTTTGAAAATGAAATAGGATGACAAAGACTGACCAGTGGCACTGCAACAAGCAATAGCAGTAGTGGTTTCAGAGCGTGGTGAAGTAATGCCAGGAATGGTCATGCCTTTGGGACCAACAACTAGTGTGGGCTTGTGCTCTGGAGTTATGCCAGTCTCGTCAATATTGAAAATTCGGTGAGGTTTTTTTTAGAAGGTCATATTTATTAATGACATTCTCCAGTTCATCATAATATGACGCAACTGTATCAGCACTGACAGCCTTTGCTCGTACAAGAGACAAAGACTTTGGTTTTAGACCTTTCAATTCCGAATGTCTCTTCAAAAATCTCATGAGCCACATTTCACTCAAAAGCTTGCTATTCTGGGGAAGCTTTCTGGAAAAAAAATGCTGTGTCTGTTGCAAGCATCCTCAGTTACATGCTCTGTCTCTGAGTGTTTGTTCTGGAACACCATATAATTTAGCAGCCTTGTATACACTAAGTTTGCCATCTTGCCATTCTTTATAGGCCTTTTGCAATGACTCAGGATTATAATTCCTGTATTTGGATTTTTTCTTGGATGCAACTGAAAAAAAAATTGTATGCAGTTATGCACTTTGAGAACTTTGATTTTATGCAGTTTTGCACTTTCAGAACTTTGAATTTGTGTATTGAAAAAGATTTGGATCCCCCCCCCCCCCCCCCCCCCCCCCATGTTTACTCCCGGTTAATTTTATGAATATTAATGAGGAAAAGATCATTCGTCTGTTTACATGATAATGAATGGAAAAACATGAATGAAAAATATTACAGAAAGATTGGGTTTGTATATTATTATGATGTTTTGTATGTTTTTTATATATATGTGACTTGATTTTGACTGTGCATCTGCTGTATGCAAATCGATGATGTCAACCAGCGTGCTCACGCGCAAACGGTGTAGATGTGAAATACCCCGAAAACTTGTTATACCCCGAAAACTGGTTAGTCAACCATATATGTTGATTTTCTCACAACTAAGATCGAATTGATTCGTTATAGATAGCAGTACACTTAAATACATTATAAAAATGGTACCGGTATAGCTCCCTTGCTTGGCGCTAAGCATATAAGGGTAGTCCCAGGACTGGTTGGCCTGGTGTCAGGATAATATGACTGGGTGTGGTATCATGCCACATGTCTACGTCGTGATACTGCAGTGTGGCAGCGCTATATCTGTCTCAAGTAGACATCGCCTCAAAATGACTAAAACACTACATCGGCGAGACGTTAAATCCAAACAAACAAACAAATACATAATCAAGCTCAAGCATAAGCTTCAATGACACATTACAAACTCTTTAAAAACGGATTTCCTCTGGATGATCATTGATCATGGGCTATCCTTTTTGACCAAAATATTGGTACCCAATTATTACAATTTTATTACAATGTTCGGCGTTATTGTAGTGTTGTATAATGTTGATATTATTATAGGCACACATACATTGTTCAACGGTAAAAGTGTTTCACCATTAGTTAAGGCAAAATAGTATGCACATTGACCGGTTAAACCAGTCGATTTATAGATGTTATGACGGTTTGAAAAAAGAAAAAGTTGCAAAACATGCTTTGAGGATGATGAAACAGTGCATGAAATGACAGGCTTTTGTTTAGATAGCAACCAGAGATATACAAAAAGAGAATATGATCCTTTATTTAACCTTTGTCCGGACAATATGTTCGAAGCGTAAATTCTTTAAATAAACTTTAAATGAAACGTTTACACCTCTGAAAGCTATACTAGTATATTCGGTGTATACATTACCTTAAAATCTCATAGAAGTACTTAAGCTATATTTAGAAGTTTTGTTGCGCCATTGAAGGTATAAACTGATCGATATATAAAAAAAAAATGTGTAGAAGATAGGACATGCTTTAATTGTACCACAACCATTAAAGATGAGATACATGTACTTTTACTTCGTCCATTGTATATTCAGTAACAGAAAGAACTGGTTGAAAATATAATGTGATAAATTCAGAGTTTTCTTCCTTTAATGACATAAATACATATTATATATTTCATTAGAAGAAGCTACTTCTAAACAAAGAGCCAAAACCTGCTGTGCAATTTCAGAGAGGAAAAGGGATAACCCGTAGATATGTATATTGATAAAATGTTTGTGCAATTTCTTAAGTTATTATTTATTTTTTTACCTTCGTAGTCTCTTTAATGAGTGGTATTGTACTTTCTTTTTTACTTTTTTCTTATGATTGTGTTCTGTAGAGACATGTGTAATTTGTGCAAACATGAGACTCTAATAAATATTTCTGTCTGTCTTAAGTGATAAATATTTCTTCCATATTCTATTAGCATAACAAATATTTAAAACAGTGAGCTACAGTAAACAAAATTAGATCGAAACCAAACGAATAGAAAAAAAGTGTGATGTGCCATTTTTATTCGAATGACGGGACGTATTCTGGATTCAACTGCGGCAGCCGAGCGATCTGGCGACGTCCACTGAGGTTGTCCGTTCTCTAACTCTTAGTGTTCGCTCTCTTAAAAACGTGAACCGGACGGGTGTATCTAGCGATAACTAGGTGTGGGTGTGGGTGTTGGTTTTCTTTTTGTTGTTTTGTTGTTTTTTCTGTCTTAAAATATCTATATATGTATATCATGTTCGTGAAATTAAACTGTAAGTAAATACACCAAAAGCATGAGTGGGGAAAATCAACTAATTAAACACAAATATAAAGCATTTAAATATTATGAATAGTTATGTTTACATTGTCTCTTCGGCATTCCTTTTATTACTTTATTATTTTACTGATTAATTTATATTATTTTTCTGTCTAGGATCTTTTTTTTTAATTTTATAAGATTATCAAATCAAGCATTGGTACTGTAAGGATTAATGATTAAGTTAACTATCTTTATCAAGGGAAAGGACAATGTGTTTTTTAACAACACATACCGAATTTGCCTTTCATCGTTACTCTTTACATGTTGATCTTATTATCCGTTTGCCAGTCGACCGTTTTTTGTTTTTTGTTTTTTTTTTTTTTTTTTTTTGTTCTTGTTTTTTTTTTTTTTTTTTTTTGGTTTTTGGTTTTTTTTTTGGTTTTTGTTTTAGGAGGGATGAAACAGACACAGTGCAGTCTTACTGTAATCTCATGTCCAAGCACATGTTTATGGCCTATGGCCGACCCGTACTTAAACTACCCTTCTTTTCTCAGCGGCAAGCAATTTGCTGAATCAGTTAATTTTAATGTTTATCTATGTCGCGGCTGGAATGGAATCATGGACCTTCTATTGTAGATGCTCAATTTATATTGTTAAATTTAGTACAAAAATATTTAAATGATAATAAGAGATTGTATTGTGTATTTGTGGACTTTAAGAAAGCGTTTGACTGTATTTATAGAAATGCATTATGGCTTAAACTGTACAAAGTTGGAATACAGGGTAAATTATTAAAAACTGTGAAGGATATGTATGAAAAAGTAAAATCTTGTGTTCGAAATTGCAATGATTATTCTGATTTCTTTGAATATTCGATTGGCTTGAAACAAGGAGAAATATTTTCGCCCATATTTTTTTCTCTATTTCTAGAATATCTTGAATTATTTTTACAGGATGATATTACATCTGGTCTCAACATTCGTGATATTACTTTAATACTTATGCTTTTTGCGGACGATATGATAATACTGGGAAAATTAATTATTAAATACTTTTAAAAAGGTTTGGAGGTAAAATTAATAAAACAAAGGTTTTTTTCGTAAACGTGGATATGATAATACTGGGAAAAGTTTTTCTATGATAGCATAAAGTTAGATGTGGTAAATGATTTTAATTGTTACGAACTATATTTAATTACACAGGAAATTTTGTTTTAAACCAGGAGCACCTTATTGGCAAAGGTTTTAAATCTTTCAACTGCTTACTCTCAAATTGTAGGAAATTTAAAATTAAACCGAGCATACTTTGTCAATTGTTTGACGCCTTTATTGGTTATATTTTAAGTTACAATGCTCAGATATGGGGTTATAGTAAATCTAAAGCAATAGAACGAATTCATTTAAAGTTTTGTAAGGCTATTTGAAATGTACGACAATCTACTTCAAATGTTGCTATATATGGTGAATTGGGGCGTTATCCTCTTTATATTACTCGTTATATAAAAATTTTGAAATACTGGTATAATGTAATAAACACAGATAATATAATTATGAAAGAAGTTTATGAAATGTCATACACTGATTTTGTAAGTGGGAAAAAATGGATTAGTAATGTTAAAGAAATGTTGGATATAAATGGTTTTAGTTTTGTATTTGAAAATCCATTAAGTTTTGATATGAAATCAGTGGTTTTGTCTTTTAAAAATAGACTTATTGATAATTTTAAACAGGGTTGGGTACTTGACAAGGAAACAAATGGTGTTTTGAATCTGAAAAATACTTAGATGTACTTCCTTATAATCTACGATTTAATATATCAAGAATTAGAATTTCAGCTCATTCACTTAAAATACATACTGGAAGATATGCAGCAAATTATTTACCAAGAAATGAAAGGCATTGTGTTTTTTTGTAACTCAAATGATTTGGAAGATGAATATCATTTTGTTCTAATATGTCCTTGTTATAGTAACATAAGAAAAAATATATTAAATTGTATTATTATAATAAACCAAGCATGTTCAAATTTACTCAACTTTTGCAAAAGAAAAATAAAAAAGTATTGTATAATTTAGCAAAATATCTTAGAGAATCTTAAACTTATAGGAATTCATTGATTGTTGATTAGGAAATATTCATTATAGCTCATCTTCACTATCAGTCGAGATATTATTTGTTTATTATTCATATAATATAGTAGTTTTCATTTTTTTTCTTAATTTATTTGTATGGTGTGTGTACGTGACTTGATTTTCAATCTATAATTTATGTGCATGACTATATGACTAAGTACTGTATTAGTATACGTCAAATAAAATTATGTTCTGTTCTGTTCTGTTCTATTCTGGAGGAGACCAAGACATTTACAATGATTCCGGAAGAACGATAGTTAAAAATATAAAGAAAAGATATGAATAAACGAATGAATGTGGGAAGATGAAATTATTGAATTTCTACTTTCTATATTTCTATAAAATTATAAAGGGCATTTGAAGATGTCCTTGACATTGAAGAAATGTTGAGTTCAGTATGTAATTGAAAGAATACTCGAAATCGGCGAAGATGTTAAGAAGAAATTAGGAACAGTTGTATCACTGCACATCGAATTATGAGGAGTAATCGATGATACCTTTGGATTTTTAATTTTGATCCAGAGGGTATAGTATTGGATTATACATTTCGTCGATGTTTTTAAGTTATTTCGAAATACATTTCTGGTAATAGAAGATAATACAAAGTTCTGTTTTCCAGCAATGTTGCGTACCATTTCGTTTAAAGTTAAAAATGAAGTGGAAGCAATAACAAATGCACGGAGATAAAGTACATAAAATATTCATTTGAGAACAGTTTTGTACCAAAATATATGAGAGTGTAAGATGAAACTAGTAACTATGTTTGAATAATATATTATAGCTGTATTCTTAAGTTTTTAAAAATATTCTTTATCTAACTTATTTATTATTAAAGTTGATGCAAAAGCACGCGTGCGTATATTGCGTACATGCGCATTCGCACGCATATGGTGTTATGCATTGTTAATACACATCTGGAATTAAGTCTAAAGTATGAATATAAGAAATTTCTTCAACAAGCTCACACAGTTGAAGATGGTCTGAAATAGTTTCTTTGTTTGAGGAAGGCAAATGCGCTCTGCTTTCAAGCATCAGGACGGTTTTCTAAAATTGTTATGTCGTATACCTAGTGCTATTAATAAGGTAAAAAGGGTATAGAGCCTTTCGCATCTATTTCTTTTTAATATGCGCCATGTTTGTCAGTCATTCAGTAGAGTCCGATATTACTGAGGTGGCACAGCAACTTTGACTTCACACAATGGTCTCACCAATCGACCTCGAAGATAACCTGTAAAATAGACAACATGGCTCTGTCCATCTCACATATGTATACCTATGGAAGGCGATATCCGTCAGTTCACTCATTATGCTATTTAATATGCTATCGCTTGTTTTAATTTTGCAATATTTGATTTCTTCTTACATGTTTGTGAACAAATACATTGTTCAAATTATGTGTTTCCATTTCTTGTTATATGACAGTCAATTTCGTTGGTACATATTTTTGTAAAATTATTTCCTAAAAAATGGGAAGTATATTAAATTGACATTTTTTGTTGGGATTAATATTCGTGTATAAAACCATCCACGAAATCGACGAAAATTAGCCCCCGTCTTCCAGGAAAAATAAAGATTCTACATTACAATTTTGTTTTATTTTAGATATTTATACTTATTTTAAAGGGACAAATAAACTGCGTATATCATAACATGCGTACTCACAAACTGTACATTTGTGTGGTTTTTCATCTGTACGTTTTCTCATTGTCAAGGATGACTTTTGATTTGATACATATTCACAAATCTTACACTTGTGGGGCTTTTCTCCTGTATGTTTTCTCATTTGCGCGATTAAAGAATTCTTACCATTACACACGCACTCGCCGCACACACTGCATTTGTACAGCATTTCTCCTTTATGTCATTTCATATGTACAAGTAGATTTGATCGCTGACGAAATTCACACACAAAACACTTGTAAGGCTTTTCTTCTGTATGCCTTCGCATATGTTGGATCAAGCTTTGCTTGTGAATCTCCTTAGATTTTTAAGGTTAATCTCTATAAAAATGTGCATTTTTTGTTTGATACAGTGTATGAATAATTGTTGCACAGCTTGTTCTGAAAAATTTGTATGAAAATTATGTACTTTAACAGGAATTTTATTATTGCTATTTTATAAATGGTAACCAAATTTGAGACTATAATCTGAAGATTTTCTACATAAATGTATAAAATTATACATTTTATTTTTCCTCATGTTTTAATATGTTTCCAATTGATATCCCTTAGGTATATCATAAATCAATTTATCAGGAAAAAAGATATGAAATTAAATATTTTATAGCAGTTTTTATTCGTATACTTCTACAAAATTTGCGTAAGCATTTCAATACAGGGTAAGTTAGACTAAAAACATTTTTTAAACTGTGTTTAGAACACAAAATGCTTTCTTTGAATTTACAGAACAAAAAACATCAAAGAAACCAAACTCTAGAACTTAATGTATTCCACTACCTTAACGTGTTAGTCTTATTTATGCCAAAACCATTGGAATTTTATGACTAGCGGGATTCCTGTTTTTCAATGTCAACAGAAATGACCAAGGCCAGGACATTACGGCCGTTAATATCATTCCAAAGTTCGATTACAGTTACCAAATAACTTCATATGTTCGGGTGTATTTTTAAACGTGACTCTATTTGTTTTATGATTCAAGGACCATGTCTCTAGTCCTACCCCTACCAGTAAATATAATCGTCGGCATGATTGATGTGGTAAAATGAAAGTTTATAAATAAAAAAATAAATAAAATATTTACTTAAATAACTTCCCTTTGAAATAGCATACCCAACACAAAATGATAAGTTGCTGATTTGTTGATATGTTTATTTTATACAGCGTTTCGTACTCTTTCAAATGCATATCTGGAAGTTAAATGATGAACCAAAATGTAATTAAAGAAATAAGAATTATAAATACTTAGGCATATACAAATAATTTAATTAATAAGATGTTAAATCATACTAAACTATAAATGTTCAATGACAAAATCGATTTAATACGCTTAATTAAGAACGTATCTTATACTAGGTGACTAAAAAGCACTTATAATTTTCTTCTCTATATATTGAGATAACGAGTTAAATTATGTTATTTAAAATTTCAGAATAATTTAAACAAGATATTCACAAATGCAACTACTTTCTTCATTATAAATAAAATATAAACTGACCTGAATCAGATAGCGATAAGTAGTGTACACTTTCCAGTCTATTAAGATCGTTATCTCGAAAAAAAATTGAATTTAAATTGAAAATCATGTCTCGCCATTTAATTACTATCATATGATTTTAATAACAGCAAATTAACACTAACTACCATATTCCTAAAATCAATTATAATCACAATGCATGGTATTTACGGATGCCAGCTCTACATGCACCAGTTAGTAAAGTTAGTTTAAAGTCAAAACATTTACATTTTTACGATGATCACGTATTCCAGTGTGCAGCATAAGCCTTAGGTGCACGTGAACAGCCTGGTATATGGTCCTTAGACAACTCCATAGTTGACTGTAAGCTACCGGTTGCATACGGTTTGCCATACTGAACCCACGCTAGAAGTTACCCGATATACTTGTTTTTAAACAATGTTTTATTAACAATTTATGCAAAACTGAAACAACGGTTTAAAACAGTACGCATAGAAAACAGTATTTTTGCAAACACTTAAAGATAAATAAAGAGATGCGTGATTGTGTACCACCTCCATCCCCGAAAAAAATGGAGAAGTATAAAGAAAATACATTATAGATAAATAATGGTTCAGAAAGTGCATGTTTTTAATTTAGGCGAAGGTCAAAGAGAGAGAGAGAGAGAGAGAGATGTCATTAAGGAATTGCACGTATTTATTTCATAGGTATATGTATCCAGTTTAAAAATATAACTGCACTGATCTGATTTCAAACTACGTGTGAGAGAGAGAGAGAGAGGGGGGGGGGGAGAGGTGTATATTTATACATTTATGACCAATCGATACTGCGGTGTAAGAAGAATAAAAACTGTAACCATGCAAGATAATTAAGTCATTTTATAAGCACTGACTTTAATACAGGGCTAACCTACAAATAATTGTCTGAAAAAGATCCAAGCACCGTTAGTTTCATATGGCACGAGCCTGCACGGGACAAACATGATTCAGCAGTGTGTCGAAGATCGTAGCTATCGATTGTGTTCCATGGAGTTTCCCAATGAAGTAAGTGCTTTTTCGGAGTAGCTTTCTTTACTCACTTTTAATGATTTATGGATCATTGATCCATGAAAATGCAAGTTTCGAATGATTTCCATTATATGCAGAAGAACATACCTATACGTGGAGAAAAAGGTCACGCACAATTCTTTGTTGAGATGACTGTGCAATATATGCTTCATATTCACGAAATATTAATAAAGGATATGCTGCCCTACTGAATTGCCGTGTCTTTGATAAATATCTAGATTTTGTTGTTGTTTTTATCAATACACATCTTTTTGAGTGTCAGTATAATGTGACTAGGGGGGGGGGATCATACCACATGTATACGTCTTAATACGGCAATGTATGACATCACTATATCTATATGGTGAACTAAGCAGATTCCCATTAGAAATTATTGTTAAAAGTAGAATGATATCTTTTTGGAGTAATCTTTTAAATTCTAAGGAAACAAAAATATCACTACTTTGCTATCTCCATATGATAAATTCAAATAAACAATATAAATGGAGAGACTATATTAAAAAGAATTCTTGACTCAACTGGAAACTCGTACGTATGGTTAAATCAGTTTCAAACGAATCACGAAAATTTGAATAAAATCATAAAGCAAAACTTGACTGATCAATTTAAACAGACCTGGTCTACCGATTTAGCTCAATCTTCAAAAGGTATAATGTATAGCACCTTTAAAAATGCACTTGAATTTGAAAAATACCTTAAACTTCTTTCTCCAACATAGCGTATATCTTTTTACAAATTCAGAACATGTAATCATAAATTTCCAATTGAAACTGGTCGCTGGTCTAGACAATACATTCCTCACGAACAACGTAAATGTAAATTATGTCCTTTAAATGATCTTGCCGATGAATTCCATTATCTCCTTGTTTGTCCTTATTTCAGTCTCAAACGACAACAATTCATCCATCGAAAATACTATGACAGACCAAATGTGTTAAAATTCAAAACCCTTCTCTCATCTACACATGTAATCACTCTGAAAAAGGTCTCTATTTTTGTTAAATTCCTAATGAATCATTTCAGGGACGAATAGTTAATTTTCTTATTAATTATTTCTTAAAAACAATAGTTAAACTTCATTAAATAACGTTATTTTAACTCAACACTGTAAACGACTTACCTGTTACTCCACTCCACAGCAGGTCATTCACACTTGTCATGTGGAACTAAGTCCATTACCCGAACCTAGTACATAACACATGCAGTATGTAGTACGACACGGTCGCAATAGACACAACTTTCACGAGATCTCTTGAGAAACAAACATCGACGCATGCAGTATGGATAGTTTTAGTAACTTGACTGCTTATAAATATCATCTTAATGGAAGCAACATCTCACATCTTTATTATTATCAATATTCCCTATTTAGTTATCTATGTATCTGATGTGACTGCATGTATAGATATGTATCTATTAGCAGTGTAATCTATTAATATATTATAGACGATCTCTCTCTCTCTCTCTCTCTTATTCAATCATTGAATTGGTATCTTGAATACATTAATTTATACATTCCACATGGCGTTACTTTAATTAATTTTTTTAATATATATATTTTTTTCTCGTTATTTACTTAACGTAAATTAACTAAATATAGCATTCTTTCCTGTATGTTTTTTATTTGTGTTTCAGTCTATATAAAATATAAATTAATAATTTAGAGCATGTTTAATAGAATTGTGAAAACATGTGTATATTGGCTCCATGTAAATGTATGTACATGTATTTAGAACAGGTTAACCACATTATATATGAAAAGGGAACTTTCCCCATGATTTACTAAATTAACTAAATATAGCATTCTTTCCTGTATGTTTTTTTTCATGATCTCTCTCTCTCTCTGTCTCTCTCTCTCTCATTACGATCATCACCCAACGGATATTTTGAATTTGTTTTTGTATTTCACTCATTGTTACTTTTGTAACTTGTGAATTGAATAAAGAAGAAGAATAGAATTGAATTGAAGATAAATAGTCATTGTCCCCAAATGCCTGAAATACTGTTGGCAGGACGATAAACTGACCATAGAAACGAATAAACAAACAAAATGAGAGCTGATTCGGTCCGAGCGTTATTGACGCCGCGGCTCAGTATGGAATAGGTTTTAAAACTTACCACGGAGCCGCATTATCGACAAAAGAAGCAACCGCCATTATTATTGTAGAAAAGGCTTCGTAATAATTTTGAAAAAAAAAAATCCTGAACCAAATCTTTGTATTAACTGTTGCAAAAAATAATAGAAACATTCGAAGTACGCATGTCTTCCACCGTTATTTAAAAAAACGACACATTTGATGAGTATCTGATAACTTCTCCCCAAAGTCCAAGGCCACGGAATTTGAAACTTGGTTAACGGACCTGCAAGCAACCCGATTCTGAAAAAAAGATTTTGGTGATGTGTTGCATCAAAATTAGTCTTGTAAACATCTGTTGTACATTACATGTGTCAACACTGATCTGAATGACTAGTGCTAGCTAGTAACGTCACATATTCTATTAAATAAATTGCAGTATATTATAGTCTGTTTCACCGTCTCCGCAATGCAAAAATGTAATAATGAAAGAATGAACATATATTTTTATATATATTTTTGAGTTATCTTTGAGCACATCGGGCGCCAAATGTTACCAAGCAAAATTAACTTTAACTTAAATATTAATTTTAAAGATAGTATTTATCTTGAAACTCAAAGGATGGTCGCTGTTGGCCAGTGGTAACGTACCCGAAGATTGTGGGTTCCAAGCCCGTTTGGGGCATGGAAATTAATGACCTCCATTCGCAAAGTACTGGTCCAACCCAGGAACCGTCAAGAGGACTTTGTATAAGCTGCAAAAACTATGACAATCGCAACCCCTCTTTCTCTCCAAAGTCAGAAGTACACAATAAATTACACAAATATATGCATTTGATACACCTAAATGGTTTTGTCACAAATGACCTATGTGTGGGTTTGTATCGTATACTCATGTATAATGTAAATTGGTATGAGTTGATAAAATATATGTTCTGATCTGTTCTGCTCATTTAGGTCTCACTCAGTCACAGATACACACTGTTGTCCATATAGTCCGTTTGGAATTAAAAATTCTTAAAAAGTTTTAAATATTTATTTCCTATAGATTCCAATTACCTTTCTATTCGAATTTTGACAATTTACCTTAATATACTGTTCCAAATATAACCCTAAACACATATGTAAAAATGCAGATATTTCCTCTTTTGTTATATATAAGGATAGCATAAAGATCGGTTCTATTCTGTTCGTGAAACTGAATAAGACAAAATTAAAAAAAAACAACTAGAGAACTTTGATGATTAATGTTAGCAACTTTCAAATACATTGTCCACTTACAAGATGCTATAATCAGAGTATACACGTACTTACATGTATAAGAGTCTAGTCTATCCACAAATTTATTTTCGACACATGAAAGTTATGTCTGACCACTTGGACGGGGATCTTATATCAGACTTGGTCCAATCAGCAGACACATTTTGATGGGTGTGATTACATGACATCTGGGATGGAGTGAATTTCAAACCAAATTGTGAAAATGTGTTAAAACATAATGTCAAGCTGTCTCCATCCATTAACTCAACTCAACTCAGCTCAACTCACAACTCAACTCAACTCAATTTATTAGGCAAAACGGCAATACAATATGCCATTGGCCGAACACATATAAACAGTACATGCAAACATGGCTAATATGTAATATTATAAAATATAAATAAACATGTTGTCGATATACGCCCACCATATGCTGTGAACTATAAATGGGATCAGAAATACAAAAATGATTTCATAGCAGAAATTCCGTCTGGGATACAGGTATTAGAGGCAAATCTGAATAATGAAATCTCAGGAGAAGGGAATGTAGATACACCGACTGATATTTTCACAAGTTTTCTTTGTAGTAAAGGACAGAAATATCTTTTTTAAACAAAAGAAACACAACTTGCTATTTTTTATTTTAATGACACATGTAAAGAAAAGAAAGAGTCGTATGAGACGGAATGTAAACGAATATAAATGTTCAACCTGACGAGGATGTGATAATATTCCAATATATATATGTCAATAATTATTAATTAATAATTTATTATAAAAAATTTATTGCATTACTTGTATCAGGGTCTCTATGAAAAGACCCTGCTGGTGTCATTGTGTTATGAAATGTATAAGCTTCAATGTGTTACTCTTTCATTATAATTATGCTATTCTTTGATCTTCATAGACAATAAATATACATTCATATAGCACTACTTTTAGGCCACATTTTAGCCATTCTTATAAATAAAAAAATTCCTTATATTCCGTGTTATGATAATATGACAACAGTCACTTTACCCCAGAATTTTCAGGTAATAAACAATAGCATACCCCATAGAGGACCCCTTCATCCCCTCTACCTTAGTAGGTGTGAATATTGCAAGTAGACGTTCAGGAACACCCCAGATATACACGTCATACATCGGGAAATTGCCAATTAACCGAGGCAATTATATCTTAGCGCATTTACACAATTTAGGTTGAGACTTCCTCAATCCGGGCTTTAATAGTTTCTCAACCATGCCCTTAAAACTTGATAGTTTCATTGGTTGTTATAAAATCAATCAGTCTGATATAGTATTCGTTAAGCTCAACTTCCGGACTCAAAGGAAATACCGTGATGGAAAAGGAGAAATTACCGGTACTATCTAGTACTATCCACCTTATAAATGTAAGTTAGATCATATCTTATTTAATTACCTGAGAGTTCAGAATCTGTTTGCTGTAATCAGATGTCAGCAGTTGTTGTTATTGGATAATTTAGTAGTTTTGTTAAATTTACTTTATTTCTTTATCTGACTTATTTTAAGTCGAGTAACGTCCTAAATTGGGAACGGAATAAAAATAATGGAGTTTGAACACACACACACACACATTATTAATATTATTCGCACGTTCTTGATTAAGGGTTACCTTATTCGTTACTCGTATACTGTAGAAATATTACAAGGAGTTTTTTAGTTATTACATGGATTCTTGTTAGAATAAGTATATTGTAAATGCTACTTTATATGAAAGAAAATGTTTTATATTTTATAGAAATGAAGATAAATACCAATTATGCTTCACAACTATAGAAAAGTGGAATTTATTTTATCAATAATTATGGTTCTTGAAGTATTTAAGATATTACATTGGTTAAATTCAAACATCTTTACAAAAGAAGTTTAACTATACTTCGGGACATAATTTATGACCATAATCTCTTGATGATATACATCCTTCAAAGATATTAGTCATCCAGATTTGATTTTTATTTACAGAACAGAGTATATGCTTATTTTAAGACTTAAGCATCGTCACATAAACAATATATACAATGCATACAAACATGATGATGGTAATCAAATAAATAGGATATATTTCAAAATCAGATTAATTTTATGTGTATGTGAGAGTGACATACACAAGGTTTTCAGATATGTAAAGATGTATGTTAAATATAGAATATTTTATAGACGTATAATAAATAAGCAATGAATTTAAATATAAATTGCAAAATTTACATACTTAATACATAGGAACAAAGACGTAACAATCATACCAATATTTTATGTATTCGTGGAACTTCTATATTTGAATGCTTGTTTATAATAAAAAGCTAACATTTTTGATAATAAGGTGTTCTTGTTCAGTAGTTCAATGAATTTATACATGTTGGGTCTAGTCAAATTAAAACGAAGTGAAACTCATCATCAATATCATTTTTATTACAATATAAACATTTCCTATCAGCCCTTGGAACATTTAAGTGTCTACCCTTTTCAATTGCTAGACGGTGCGATGAAAGTCTAAGTTTTGCGATAATAATTAATATTTATTATTTATTTAATAGTTTAATACTTTCTAACAGTAATAAATAAGATGACCGTTTACAGTCAAGTGTATTCATTAGTTAAGATTGAAATCAATGATTAAAGAATAATGGTACTCGCAATAAAAGTATTTAATTTAGCCGCCTCTATTCTTTGAACATTATAATACATTTTACCACAGACTTAAAAACAAAGATTCGTAGCTTTCCGAACTAACGCTCTTTATCGCGTGCCTTGTGAGTTAACCAGAGCGTGCCCACCTGTCACACGGGTACCAGACATTTCAGTGGGGCTTGGGAGAATATTAAAAAACAACAATTATTTTCCAAATACTTTTAGTAAATCTATTAATTATCGTTTAAGTAATTTTAAGTGAAGGAAAGGAGAAGACGGATGCATGATTAGAGAACCACTTTTTAAATTACGAGAGAGAGAGAGAGAGAGAGAGAGAGAGAGAAAGGAAGAAAGACAGGTAGATAAGTCTGATATTATTTTAAAAGCGCGGCATGAGAAAACGTCGGGATACATGACAGCCTCGTGTACGTGCAGTATTAACCCGTGATTTTTGCCGGATAGGGTCTTTTTGTTCTTTTGACTGGGGTTAGTTACACAAATCTTCAAACCTGTAGAATGTTTGCTTACTAATTAATTCCCTTAATTGCGTCTCGCCGTGTGGTCGATCAACATAATTGACTTTTGATTATTTCAAAAGTGAACTAACAAAAACAAAATCAATACTATATTACTTTAAATATATTTTGGTACGTTCCATAAATATGTATTTAATTTCCAATCTCGTCTAGGTCTCGTTGAAGTCTCGTTGGCCGCGCGCAACTTCAGAAAATCAATATGTGCAAAGAATAATTATTCATATTAATATAATATGCAGACAATACTTTTGTTGTTAATGCTCATAAAATAATTCTGTGAGTTTTTTTTCTATTACAGTATTCTCCCAGTGTGTTTTCCGTCAGATCATTTAGCACGAAATATTGATTAACTAATGCGGTCAACATAGTCATAGGAGACCTGTCTGTCACCGGAACGGAATCATCAGATACTCAGATATAGTTGGAATAAGTCATCAGATATGAAAAAATAAGTGTACATACTAGAGGTTGACTGTGCATTAGAGAATTGTTTGAAATTGGTGTGTATATTTAATCAATAAGTTAGCATTGATAAGAAACATAAAGAAAAATACTAGAAAAAAGCGTTTCAAGAGTAATATGTGTGAGAGCAGGAAGTCAAAATTGGCCATACACAGAAAAATGCATACGGGAGAAAAGCCATACATCTGTGCTGTGTGTGAACGTGCATTTAATCAAAAAACGGGATTAGTTAGACACATGCGGGTTCATACAGGAGAAAAACCAAAATTAGCTGTACACACACGAATACATAAAAAACAAATGCTTGCATTTAGTTGGAAGTCAGGCTTGGCCATACACATGCGGACACATACAGGAGAAAAGCCATACAAGTGTACAGTGTGTAAGCATGCCTTTAGTCAAAAGTCAAACTTGGCCGCACACATTCGAATACATAAAGAAGAACCGGGAGAGGGGTTATATAAGTGCGCTGTGTGTGAGCATACAAAAAACATGCGAAACGACTTGAAAATGTAGAAAAGCTATACAAGTGTAGTGTGTGTAAGCATTCATTTAGTTTCAAGTGCAACTTGGTCGTACATATGCGGATACATACAGGAGAAAAGCCATACAAGTGTGAAGTGTGTGCACATGCATTTACTCACAAATCGAACTTGATTAACCACAGACGGACACATACTGGAGAAAATTTGTTGCAAATCAGACTTGGCCAGTCACATGAAAATACACACATGAGAATATGCCAAACAAAATCATTGTGTATGAATATACAAGTAAAAACAAGGTACATTGGTAGCACATAGTACATTCTGTAGAAAAGCTATACAAGTGTGATGTTTGAGTATGCATGTAGTGTGAAGTTAATGTTACCCATGCGGGTATGGATTTGCATTTAGTTTCGAATCGGATTCATGCTAATGCAAACAGAAGATAAGTAATACAAATATTCTGTTTGTGGACATGAATTTGTATGATGTTAGATGTTTGGCCGTAAACATGCGAACACATACATGAGAACATTGAACTCATTATGTGTATAATATTTTGTACATTGAAGGTTGTCGGCTTAACAAATGCATAAATCATATATTTTAGTATATTTGATTTATGAAGTCAAATAGTGTTTGTGACAAGAGAATGTATCATGACAAGTCCCAATACTTGTACAAAATGAGGGACTAGTTAGTGATTCTTGTTATGTCCTCATCTTTAAACCCATTAGTCAAATGCATTGTAATAACTATTTTTATACCACCCCACCCTCACCCAGAGAAGAAGAGGGGGCATATTGCTTTGCACATGTCGGTCGGTAGGTCGGTCCGTCGGTCGGTCGGTCTGTCGGTAGACCAAACCTTGTCCGAGTGATAACATAGGTTCTATTTGACACATAATATTAAACTTAATATGGTTGTTGATTATGACGAGTAGTAGAAGACCCCCTATTGATCAAGGTCACATGTTACCATATTTTTATATGAAAGTCTTGTCCGAGTGATAATTTTAGTTCTATTTGACCCTTAGATCTTAAACTTTGTATGGTTTTTGCTTATGACTAGCAGGAGACCCATTGAATTTGGTGTCATTACTTCAAACGTCAAGGTCAAAAGGTCATATTTTTATATGAAAATCTTGCCCGAGTGATAATTTTAGTTTTATTTGACCCTTAGATCTCAAACTTTGTATGGCTGTTGCTTATGACTAGCAGAAGACCCCTTTTGAGTTTGGTGTCAATACCGCAAAGGTCAAGGTCACAAGTGATAATTTTAGATCTATTTGACCCTGAGATCTCAAGCTTGGAATGATTGTTGCTTTTGACAAGAAGAAGACCCCTAATGATTTTGGGAGTTGTATCGCAAAGGTCATAATCATGAGATAAACACTGTGTAAATTAAGCATTGTCCGACTGAATTCTCAAAATCTAATTGACTCCTAGGTCTCAAACATTGTACAATAGTTATTTATGACTAGTAGAAGAACCCTATTGATTGTGGGGTCTGTACCTCATAGGTCAAAGTCACAAGGTCATAAATTAAATTCTCTTTCACAATGTGTTAAGGAAGCATTGTCCAACTGATTACTCTAAGGATCTTTTTTGTATCAAATATTGCACAGTTGTTGCTTATAAGTAATAGGAAACCCCCTTTGGTATGTACCATAAAAGGTCAAGGTCACATTGTTATAAGTTGAATCTCACAAACTCTGTCTTAAGTAAGTATTGTCTGACTGACCATGAAAGACTTTTGGTTGTATATTATTAACAATGTTACTTAACTTAAATTTTTATACACTGATGTAGATCATCTCCAATTCTTTATTTCAGTGAAGATTTAGTCTTTTTTTAAGCAGTGTTCATAATTATCTGTAGTAAACCTTAACCAAGATAAGTCTGAACTTTGTGACATGCCCACATTTTGAAGTCAAACATCATACATATAATATAGCTATATAAATATTATGAGGGGGGCATATATGTTTAACAAACATTTCTTGTTTAGTCTTGACTTAGAACCTTGATATAATGTTATTCTTGACACAAAGATTGTTCATTACTTGAGGGAGTGCTATAAATAGATTAGTATAAATATCAAATTACCATGATGAAATCTTAGAACTCACATGCTCAGACAACTTTTCGTCCAGATCATACGTTTCCTGAAACCAGACACCCATATTAAGCAAAAAGTATGCTCATGGCCAGGTTATTTAATTTTTTATAAATGTAAAACATATGTCTTTTGTTTTAGTATTTCAGGATTCATTTTATTTTCAAATACGCTGAAAGAGGCAATCTTTGCGAATGGAGGTCATTCATTTCCATGCCTCAAACGGGCTTGGAACCCACAATCGTCGGGTACGTTACCACTGGCCAACAGCGACCATCCTTTGAGTTTCAAGATAAATACTATCTTAATATCTTAAGTTAATATTTAAGTTAAAGTTAATTTTGCTTGGTAACATTTGGCGCCCGATGTGCTCAAAGATAACTCAAAAATATATATATAAAAATTTGCCCTTCTTCAAAATGGGTTCGATATGTAACTGGACTGCAGAGAAAATGCCTCCTTCTCTAAAGTTGCTCTACATTAAAACACAATTCAAAATGTGACATATGTTTCTGTAGATGTGGGGCCCTTACTTTGCTGTGATTTTCTTTACTATATTGTACAAAAGAATAGTCATTAGCTTGTCTCTTCATCATATGAAAGAAGTTTTTTATCCTCAACTACAGCAATCTTTTGGGTTGACCCTGCATTAACATAGTAATATGTTGTACTATACAAACATGAAACATCCACCATGATCATACTTTGGAATTTATCATTCTAACTTGGTGATATACTAAGAGATCTACGCAGGAAAAAAAGGTATGAACAGTACATACTGCAAGCATGTAATAATGTATGCAGTAAGACTTATAGATCAGACACTTTCTAGCACATGCAGTTCCATACAAAGGTAAAACCATACAACTTTTAAATCGGGTGTGAAGTTTACCAATATGAATGTAATCAGAAACAAAATGGTCCCAACAGGTTGTTACATGCTGTGGAAAGGCTGCATCGCATCGATGTATATTCTATCTACGACATATCTCGATATAAAAGATGATAATACCCGATACATTTGCTTGCTACTTATAAATATTTGCATGTATCTGACACTACCATAGACCTGAGCCACTTTTACTGTATATTGCATGTGTATGTTATTTTCTCAATGATTATATTAAATAAATATTTTTAAAACATTTATATTAATGTCGTGCATTTATCCAATTAATTATGATTATACGACCTTCGAAGCAGGTAAATCTTGATGACATAATACGTTTCTGCATTCGTTTACATGTTGTTACACAATCAGCCCACCCCTGCGATAAAAGAATGATTGTGTACTAAATACTCGATTGCGAATATGATCTAAAGCAGAAGTAAATAAAATGACACCTTTAATTCAACAAATTATTCCCACTTCCACTCACACTACAAATAATTAAAAGAAAAATATAGATGTTAAATATCAGTCCGTATCGAGGATTCCAACCTGCAATTAGATTATTACAAGGCCGCTGAACTTACCTCGCCATTCGGAATTATTTAAAGTAAGCACCATTACAAACCATATAGTCGTTAAATGTTCGGGTGGTCATAATTCACGGAAACTAACGAAGAACATCCAAGAGATCAATCAGTCTCATGTCAATATTGCCAAACAATGCCTGAGTGCTATTTGTAATGTGTGTATTAAATGTACGTCCCGAGACTGCAGTATTTAACCTTAATTCAAACGGTTAGTTCTACTTATCGTGTTTCCAACGGTATATCTCTATGTATGCACGATTTCCATGCATTTCATGTTCTAGACGCATCTCTCAATCAACTCTCTACCCAATACTTTTTTTTACAAACAATTTCTATGACCGATTCAAGGGCGCCGTGGTCGAGTGGTAACGTATCCGACTGTGGATCAAAAGGTTGTGGGTTCATACCCTGTTGGGGACAAAAATGTTTATAAGGCCTTCCCGGGCGCAAAGTACTGGTCCAACACAGGAACCATCTTGATGAATCAGTATAAATTGCAAGAACTTTTTCCCAATTGACGTAATATAAATATGATTGTTTGTTGGGTTAAACGTCACACCGACAGTATTTCAGTCATTTGGAGACGATGTCTACTTGAGACAGATATAGTGCTGCCACACTGCAGTATCACGCCGTAGACATTTGGCATGATACCAAACCCAGTCACATTATCCTGACACCAGGCCAACCAGTCCTGCAACTGCCCTTATATGCTGAGCGTCAAGCAAGGGAGCTATAACAGTACCATTTTTTTACGAAAGCGAATTTATGCGTCATCATAGACGATGGATATTATATGACGCAGTAGTGGTCACATGACTCATAAAGTTTAATGCAAATTTAAAGCATAATGATAATAAACCGACATATTTCTATCCCTTTTAAAACTTTACAGCCTAGTAAACGTGTTAGAATGGAAATAGAGTTTCGTTTAGCGGGATATATATTGCAGAATTCATGCATATGCTTTGTTTTTAATCATTTAGAACTGTGGCATTCGTTGTTAGATTATTGCACATCTGAACACAACGCCATGCATTATTCGATGATATATCACGAAAAACGAAACTATTTCTTCAGTAATACACAGGTCAGGGCGTGCCCTCATGTGGCGCGTAGTATTTTCCTGCATTTAATACATTGAAGTAAAAGTATCTTTAATAAGGTGATAAAAAGATGACCGAAATACCACTTCGTGTTCTTTTTCCAAGTTTGTAGACAGTAATGATATGGTTAAAGTATAAGAAAATAAGAGAATTGAAACTAATGTGAGTAAAGAATATAAACAACACATAGACATGCATCTTTCTTTCTTTCTTTTTTTTTTTTTTTTTTTTTTTTTTTTTTTTCATTCGTCATAAATATTTTAGTATACCCCTGTGTATGTAAATAAAATATTTGATTATTTCTATTCTTTTATCAAATCAAAACAAATATTAAGATTTATTACTTAGAAAAGAATTATGCTAGCCTTTTATCCTTTACATGTTAATTAAAAAATTCCTAGTGAAAAAGACGTACAGATGCATTGATTTAGCCAGTGCAAAAAGAATTACTGCCATGGGTATGCTATTTCATTTTTATTTTCACAACATGTTCCCACAAAATACAAGTATATACATGTATATGCTTTTTACGTAATTGTTCTGTTGTCAATTTTATTAAATACATGTATTATTTTCTCTGAAAACATAAGGGTCAAGGATTAATCACAATGAAATATGATTTTCATGATTTATTTAACAGTCAATAAGAAGGAACATATGACATGTTTAGAGACTCCAAAATTATTATTAAGGCGTACTCGGTTGCCCGTACATATCCACAGTATATTACTTAGAAAGACATGCTGGGTGCAGATGAAAAATCAATACAAATTGCGGAGTCAGTCACCTGTGTCATTTTATCCAATCAACACACGTTCTTATGCTTCCTAATTATGAATAAATGCGGAATAATCGGATAATATCGCTTACATATCTTTTTTTTAGAAACCCTAATGCATGAATTTTAAATTCTGGTTTCTTTGGTGTTTTTCTATTCTATATATTTTAAGAAAGCATTTTGTACAATATAAGAAATTTCTGACCACAGGTTCTAAAAAAATGATTTTAATTTATCTAACCCAGGATTGAAATGCTTTCGCAAATTGTGTGGTGGTATACGTATAAAAACTGTTATAAAATCATCAAATTTCCCTTTTTTTTTATTAATTGATTTTTCATAAACCTAAGGCATATATCAAATGGAAAACATATGAAAACATAATAGTGAACTTCATAAAAGGTATATTTATACATTTATATAGAAAATCTTCATATTATAGTTTGATATTTTTCCCCATTTATAAAATAGCAACATTACAATTTCTGGTAAAGTACATAATTTTTGTACAAATTCTCAAGACAAGCTGTCCAGAAAATATTTATATACTATATCAAACATAAAAATGCAAAAAATTATATAGGTTAACCATAAAAATATTTAGTTATAACAGTACGTATTGCCTAACTCCCTCAGTTTCAAGCTCAGAAAAACAAGGAATATCAGGTATTGACTGCGTCCTAAGTTCTTTCTAGGTACAATGTGAGCACATACTTGAAATAATAATTATGATTGTCATATTTAATGCCTTTTTCCATTCAATGATTTATATAAAATCATTGTAAAGTGAAATAATGAGCAGATAATGACTTTATTTCGAAGACTTGAACTCAGCGAGTCGGATGTGTCGCCTGACGATGACTTATCTGTTGACAGTAAAGATGATAGGTTGTCACTTTCTTTTAAGCATGGGGTATTAATGCGCAATGATGTTGCCATCAAACAGAGAAAGGCTTATAAAGATATAAAAAAAAAATGCAAGGACTCTGGGATCAGGTAACACATCGGAATCACAGAGTTCTAGTTAGACTCTTATCACATAAACTATCCACGTCAGGTGACACATAATATTTGTGAAGCTCTTGCGAGTTTGTAAGATTCTCATTCCCTCAACTATGCATCTCATTCTAACTTGAAATGCTCTAAGAAAATCTATTAAATGGGGAATAACTCCAAAAATGCACAAGGTAGAGTTATGGTTTTGCACACTGCACTTCAGGTCATTGCAAGAAACATACATATCAAGTCTCAAGTCATTCAAACTGATGGTGAAAAAGGTTATGCTCCGGACAAAAAATGCTGAAAGAAAATCTATCAAAGGGGAATAACTCAAAAAGTGCACAAGGTAGAGTTACAGTTCTTGTGCACTGCACTCCGGGTTATTGCAAGAAACATACATACCAAGTCTCAAGTCATTCAAACTTATGGTGACAAAGTTATGCTCCGGACAAGCAGATGGGGACGCCGCCGCCGACGCCGACAAAAGTAACCCCTGACTAAAGTCAGGCGACAAACACAAAAAAACACACTTTTTATATGTGAAGTTTTCTCAGAGACAAAATTCACCACTTTGTACTGAACATAATAATAAAACATTTCATTTCAAAGTTATTTATTACATGATTTTAAGAATTAAAGGTCTTAGCATTCAATAAAAAATTTCTGAAGAGTTTTATACAAAAATTATGTGACCAAGTACGTTCAATCTAAGTACGAAAGAATCACTGTTACAATTTTCCGCTTTACATGAATTTCAAACATACGAAACATGTGTTTCTGTAGTTTTGGTTGATTAAGATACCCTTTGCTTTTTAAAATTTACTTTTTTTATGGAAGACTTTCCGAAATACCACCAATTATCACAATTATGCTTTTTGACAGATAAATGGGGAATGACGTCACTGGAAGTAATTTTGGAAGGTGTTTTTCTTCTCTTTTTCAAAACAGTAACGATATTTTTACATTTGAATTGATGAACACCAATCAAAGCTATTGCATTTGATGAACAATAATATAAGATATTATGAACTGAACTTCTTAATGAAAAAGAATCACATTCCGAATCATGGCGTGTTATGACGAAGAATATCGGGAGTTGGGCGATCTTTGCCGTAATTTGCCGAGACCTTTAGGGTTCCTCTACCTTAAGCCTCTTGTTTTGTTAAAATTAATTTAAGCGTTTGTTATAAGGTGTTACCAAAGAAAACATCAAAAAACGTAACCTTAAAGCAAAGAGTTGTGATAAAAGATTGTGTTATCATTTTAAAGTCATAGATATAAAAAAAATATTGGAACGAGTAGCGAATGGACTTGACTTGACTATTTAAGTTTACCGTCGCTTCGACAGTATTTCAGTCATATAGCGACGTCCAGCTAATTAACGGTGGAGGAAGACCCCGAGTGCATGGAGGCATCCGGGTAGAACCACCAACCTATCGCAAGCCCGCTTGAAGGCTTCCTCACATCCGAATGACCCAGCCGGGATTCGAACCCACGATTCGAAGTCAGCGACTTTACCCTCTCGGTCACGGAGGCCCCAGTAGCGAATAGAATGATATATAAATGTCATTAACGATTTGTGATGTAGATACTACATCGACGTTTCTCAAAAATATTGAATTTTTAATTTAAAAAAGTGCATTTTTAATAAGAGATCGATTATCTTAACAGAATTAACATTAACCCTCACCTCTCCAACACGCGATAACACGATAATAATTTTACAGAACCATGAATGAATGAATGATAAGTCGTCAAAATTGACGGGATTACCTAGCATGCGTGACGTTATTTATGTCGTCATTTCGTGCATAAAACCCAGCATAATTGACGCTCCGATCAGTTTATAACGTAGTGTCGGGTTTAATTTCCTGTTAATTTCACTGTTTTCCTGGTAATTACTTTCACAGTCCGTTCTTTCATGATAACTTATAATCGCGATTTACTGTCAGTATAGGTCATATGATAAAAAGAATCTGACATGAATTGTCATTTCATAGGATCGCTTAGAATTTTTATGGACTCGTTCAGTAAAATTTGATATGAAATAACAATTCATGTCAGATCCTATATATACATAGCCTCGCGCTCCTTATGAAACTAACAAAAGATCATAAAAACAACGCCCTGATAAACGGCATGAAACAGCTGGGATGCATAAAAATGGCGCCAAAATGACGTCAACGTTCAACCGCATCATATGACGTCACGCTTAACGGTATATACAGAATTTCAACTTGTTTTTTTTTTTTATAAATTATTTTATTATTTCTTTCTTTTTTATACTATACATTTTAATTAAATCTATCAATAACTGATTTTTATTTTCTTTTAAAATTAATTTTTTTATTCACGTTCTCCTCTACGTTAACGTGAGTTCAAGACATCACATTCTCCGTTACGTGGCGACGTCCCTTGACTACCATTGTCGCTGCCATTTTGAGTATCACGCTTTCTTTATCAGTGTATATTTTCAGAATTATCACAACGAATATGGAGACAATTATGATACCGAGAGTGTCAGTTTTTACAACTGACACATGCATGTAAGATGATAGTTGTTTATATTCGAATGTCACGGTATATTTCACTAATTTCCTTATATTCAAACCGATACCGTCGATACTTTACAATGGGAGGGGTAAATAACATAAAAACATATAAAACTTCAGCGAAGTTTTCATCTTTTTTCATTTATTTATATTTAATTAGATCTACTCTCTCGTAATCATGGTTAAAAAATGATTTTAATTTATCTAACCCAGGATTGAAATGCTTTCGCAAATTGTGTGGTGGTATACGTATAAAAACTGTTATAAAATCATCAAATTTCCCTTTTTTTTTATTAATTGATTTTTCATAAACCTAAGGCATATATCAAATGGAAAACATATGAAAACATAATAGTGAACTTCATAAACGGTATATTTATACATTTATATAGAAAATCTTCATATCATAGTTGATATTTTCCCCATATATAAAATAGCAACACTACAATTTCTGGTAAAGTACATAATTTTTGTACAAATTCTCAAGACAAGCTGTCCAGAAAATATTTATATACTATATCAAACATAAAAATGCAAAAAATTATATAGGTTAACCATAAAAATATTAAAGTAACTTATAACAGCATGTATTGCCTAACCCCCTCAGTTTCAAGCTTAGAAAAACAAGGAATATCAGGTATTGACTGCGTCCTAAGTTCATTCTAGGTACAATGTGAGCACATACTTGAAATAATAATTATGATTGTCATATTTAATGCCTTTTTCCATTCAATGATTTATGTAAAATCATTGTAAAGTGAAATAATGAGCAGATAATGACATTATTTCGAAGACATGAACTCAGCGAGTTTGATGTGTCGCCTGACGATGACTTATCTGTTGACAGTAAAAATGACAGGTTGTCACTTTCTTTTAAGCATGGGGTATTAATGCGCAATGATGTTGCCATCAAACAGAGAGAGGCTTATAAAGATTAAAAAAAAATGCAAGGACTCTGGGATCAGGTAACACATCGGAATCACAGAGTTCTAGTTAGACTCGTATCACATAAACTATCCACGTCAGGGGACACAAAATATTCATAAAGCTCTTACGAGTTTGTAAGATTCTCATTCCCTCAACTATGCATCTCATTCTAACTTGAAATACACTAATAAACTCAATCAAAGGGGAATAAATCCAAAAGTGCACAAGGTAGAGTTATGGTTCTTGCACACTGCACTTCAGGTCTTTGCAAGAAACATACTTACAAGTCTCAAGTCATTCAAACTTAGAGTGACAAACTTATGCTCCAGACAAGAAATGCTCTAAGAAAATCTATTAAATGGAGAATAACTCAAAAAATGCACAAGGTAGAGTTATGGTTTTGCACACTGCACTTCAGGTCATTGCAAGAAACATACATATCAAGTCTCAAGTCATTCAAACTGATGGTGAAAAAGTTATGCTCCGGACAAAAAATGCTCAAAGAAAATCTATCAAAGGGGAATAACTCAAAAAGTGCACAAGGTAGAGTTACAGTTCTTGTGCACTGCACTCCGGGTTATTGCAAGAAACATACATACCAAGTCTCAAGTCATTCAAACTTATGGTGACAAAGTTATGCTCCGGACAAGCAGATGGGGACGCCGCCGCCGACGCCGACAAAAGTAACCCCTGACTAAAGTCAGGCGACAAACAAAAAAAACACACACACTTTTTATATGTGAAGTTTTCTCAGAGACAAAATTCACCACTTTGTACTGAACATAATAATTTCATTTCAAAGTTATTTATTACATGATTTTAAGAATTAAAGGTCTTAGCATTCAATAAAAAATTTCTGAAGAGTTTTATACAAAAATTATGTGACCAAGTACGTTCAATCTAAGTACGAAAGAATCACTGTTACAATTTTCCGCTTTACATGAATTTCAAACATACGAAACATGTGTTTCTGTAGTTTTGGTTGATTAAGATACCCTTTGCTTTTTAAAATTTGCTTTTTTTATGGAAGACTTTTCGAAATACCATCAATTATCACAATTATGCTTTTTGACAGATAAATGGGGAATGACGTCACTGGAAGTAATTTTGGGAAGGTGTTTTTTCTTCTCTTTTTCAAAACAGTAACGATATTTTTACATTTGAATAGATGAACACCAATCAAAGCTAATGCATTTGATGATAAATAATATAAGATATTATGAACTGAACTTCTTAATGAAAAAGAATCACATTCCGAATCATGGCGTGTTATAACGAAGAATATCGGAAGTTGGGCGATCTTTGCCGTCATTTGCCTTAATTTGCCGAGACCATTAGGGTTCCTCTACCTTAAGCCTCTTGTTTTGTTAAAATTAATTTAAGCGTTTGTTATAAGGTGTTACCAAAGAAAACATCAAAAAACGTAACCTTAAAGCAAAGAGTTGTGATAAAAGATTGTGTTATCATTTTAAAGTCATAGATATAAAAAAAATATTGGAACGAGTAGCGAATGGACTTGACTTGACTATTTAAGTTTACCGTCGCTTCGACAGTATTTCAGTCATATAGCGACGTCCAGCTAATTACCGGTGGAGGAAGACCCCGAGTGCATGGAGGCATCCGGGTAGAACCACCAACCTATCGCAAGCCCGCTTGAAGGCTTCCTCACATCCGAATGACCCAGCCGGATTCGAACCCACGATTCGAAGTCAGCGACTTTACCCTCTCGGCCACGGAGGCCCCAGTAGCGAATGGAATGATATATAATTGTCATTAACGATTTGTGATGTAGATACTACATCGACGTTTCTCAAAAATATTGAATTTTTAATTTAAAAAAGTGCATTTTTAATAAGAGATCGATTATCTTAACAGAATTAACATTAACCCTCACCTCTCCAACACGCGATAACACGATAATAATTTTACAGAACCATGAATGAATGAATGATAAGTCGTCAAAATTGACGGGATTACCTAGCATGCGTGACGTTATTTATGTCGTCATTTCGTGCATAAAACCCAGCATAATTGACGCTCCGATCAGTTTATAACGTAGTGTCGGGTTTAATTTCCTGTTAATTTCACTGTTTTCCTGGTAATTACTTTCACAGTCCGTTCTTTCATGATAACTTATAATCGCGATTTACTGTCAGTATAGGTCATATGATAAAAAGAATCTGACATGAATTGTCATTTCATAGGATCGCTTAGAATTTTTATGGACTCGTTCAGTAAAATTTGATATGAAATAACAATTCATGTCAGATCCTATATATACATAGCCTCGCGCTCCTTATGAAACTCACAAAAGATCATAAAAACAACGCCCTGATAAACGGCATGATACAGCTGTGATGCATAAAAATGGCGCCAAAATGACGTCAACGTCCAACCGCATCATATGACGTCACGCTTAACGGTATATACAGAATTTCAACTTGTTTTTTTTATACATTATTTTATTATTTCTTTCTTTTTTATAATATACATTTTAATTAAATCTATCAATAACTGATTTTTATTTTCTTTTAAAATTAATTTTGTTATTCACGTTCTCCTCTACTTTAACGTGAGTTCAAGACATCACATTCTCCGTTACGTAGCGACGTCCCTTGACTACCATTGTCGCTGCCATTTTGAGTATCACGCTTTCCTTATCAGTATATATTTTCAGAATTATCACAACGAATATGGAGACAATTATGATACCGAGAGTGTCAGTTTTTACAACTGACACATGCATGTAAGATGATAGTTGTTTATATTCGAATCTCAAGGTATATTTCATTAATTTCCTAATATTCAAACCGATACCGTCGATACTTTACAATGGGAGGGGTAAATAACATAAAAACATATAAAACTTCAGCGAAGTTTTCATCTTTTTTCATTTATTTATATTTAATTAGATCTACTCTCTCGTAATCATGGTATAATCTATTGATTGATGTTTTATCAAATAAATTAAATATATGCAAAACAAGAACGTTAATCAATAGATAGCCTGTATGACTTACCGTGAAAATATTTGATGCAATTTTTGATGTATATATAGATTTCCTTTATACAAATTTTGATACATATATAGACCCACTGATACAATACGCTAATACAAATTTTGATACGTAGATAGATTTACTGATTCAAATTTTGATGCATTTATAGATCCGCTGATACAATTCTTGATACATATTTAGATCCGCTAAACAATTCACACATACCATCTCTACCTAATTTTATGGTTCCTTATTAAATTTATAAGACTTTCCGTATTCTAGCTTCACCGACCTACGGAAGTTCTCCGCCCTCACTGACTTCATCCCCCACCCCCGGGCTTCACCCACACAGTTTAGGGAGATAACTTCACCCAAACCAGGTAAGAATGAAAATGGACAGCTAAAGCTGACTTCATTTAATATAATTTATTGATAGCTTACCCCTTAACTCTTTATCATATCGTTAATATTTGATTTGCTTTGTACCTTGTGCATAACCATTAATTTGCAAACTTAGGGTAATGTACACATTTTTATTTTATGCTTACTTGTGAAATACTGGGTTTTATCAGTGAATTTAAATTCATATCTAACAGTGTGGATGATACAGATCTGCATTAAATAATTCCATACTTCTCTGGCCGTTTACATAAAAAGAAAATGTGTATGTTTTGAGTGGATATATATTATATCTCATCTTGAAGTGAAAATATTAAAAGTGTATCACTACACGATGAGATATACTCCATATCCACTCAAAACAATAAATATCCTCCACATATCATACTAATTAAATATATACACCTCAGAAAAAATAAAAACATAAACTATGGTGGCTGATTTCTGCCATTTCGTGTTGTCGTGTCTTCGCCCCGAAAGGCGAAAGGCGAAATAACGAAAACATGCCTTATTGTCGTTATTTCGCCTGTCGCCTTTCGGGGCGAAGACACGACAACACGAAACATCTCAGGCGAAATAACGAAATTTTAACAGGCGAAAGGACGAAAAGTTTCGCCTTTGAATGTTTCGTGTCCGCGGGTCGAAACCTTTCGTGTTGGCGCCCTTTGTTTGTCGTGTCTTCGTGTCTTCGCCCCGAAACGCGAAAGGCGAAATAACGACAATGTTGCAGATTTCGTGTTGTCGTCCTTTCGCCTCGAAAGGCGAAAGTCGAAATAACGAAAATGACAACGCTTCGGGTTTCGCCTTCCGGTAGACATGCGCAGAACGTTTACACATATGCATACTTGCTGTAAATATCAACAATGCAAGGTGAAGATAGCTTTATTTCATTGCAGCAGAATATATATGCCGATAATATCCTTTTGAGTAATAAAATTGATGTTTTAATACACATTATATGTAGATGCTTACGTATAAGTATATTCTGAGCATGTCTACCGGAAGGCGAAACCCGAAGCGTTGTCATTTTCGTTATTTCGACTTTCGCCTTTCGAGGCGAAAGGACGACAACACGAAATCTGCAACATTTTCGTTATTTCGCCTTTCGCCTTTCGGGGCGAAGACACGACAACACGAAATGGCAGAAATCAGCCACCATAATAAACAGTTTCAAAAGATTATATAAGTCGTAACAATGTGAAAGATAAAAAAAAACATCTATTATTTCTTTTCTGATATAGACAGTACTTATTCTATTTAAATGTTCTTTTATTTTCATCAAGTAAGAAAAGTCATTATTTTCACACACACACACAAAAGCGCCATGTTCGAATGAACACCATGTCCCCGCGGGGGACTTAGACCTAGGGGTCAAGGTCATTTGAAGATCAAGGTTACCTGGCGGATAGAGCTTATCAAGGTTCATGGCTCACCAAGGTACCTGTGACGTTCGGAGGCGGTAGATGGAAGGACCTCCGTGTCAAGTTTGAATCGAAGTGGTTGTTATTGTTGTAGTTTTTGCAGTTTTTGTTTTGGAGTTTACCGACGCCACCGACGTACATACATGGTGCGATGTATTGGTTTAGCAGAGACATCAAATAGAACTACCGACCTATCGCAAGTAATTTGGAAATTCTTTTTCAAACGAAAAAATCGAGTGACCAGACCAGGTTTCGAATACACAATGATTGGTGTGTGCGGCAATACATGTAGTAAGATGTAATGCAACTGGGAAAGATGAATAAGTTAGCTTTTTGCATATTTGTGTGTTCGTATGTCCATTAATATGATGTTTGTTTGTCTGTCTGTCCGTAAAACAGTCAGCGGTATCCGGAGACTGGTCACCTCTGTGAGGAAGGCCATAGTGAACCGGACCCGCAGTGACTACGGCTTGCTGGAGGACAACGAGTTCTTTGATACCCTGTAAGCCTCCAACACCCCGTCTTTTGTTTCAGTCCTGTATTGTTACTTTGCGTGCATACAGATGTCTTGTTTCTAGGTGGAAAACCGAAAGTACTTTGTCATTTATGTTCAATAAAGCAATTGTAATGTAACAAAATGTGTGTGTGTGTGTGTGTGTGTGTGTGTGTGTGTGTGTGTGTTAAGCTTGTCATAGTGTGTTGTGTTTGAGTTCGTCATATGGTCATTTAATATGTTTAGCAGACTTCTTATCTGTGCATATTTAATTGAATTAGTTCTTTTTCAGCGATGTGTCTTAGGAACCCCTCAAGTAAACATAACAACGCTGTCATTATATATTACAGGACGCCTACCTCACGCAGGGCACATATTGATTCCCCTGTACATGCACATATATATTCTGTCTCAGGTTCTCCATATATACAAAAGATTTTCACCACATACAAATCACAGCACATACAGGCAAAGGACGTAAACGAGTTCCTACAATGTTTACGAACTGAGTACTACTAAATTTATCGTTTTAAAATGAATAGGGTGAGATTAAGATATATACAACATATAAAAAATCTGTCACAAATTAATCATATGCATCGCATTTTGATTCCCACTTTTAATCATCGTCTGCCAGAAACCAACATGGCCCACCACGGTAAACAATTGACACCTGAGGTTGCTACTTCAGTCGGGATATCCAAGCCAAAAATCGATGAGGTAGCGAAAATAAATCATTGAATTGTCTCTAAATTTCTAAAACGTGTTGCTGAACGTGGTAAAAATGAAAGCATGCTTCGAGGTGAAAATAGATTTTGTGCGGATATAGAATTTTGAAAACCAATCGTCGGCAGATTTCATATGGCAGTCCTTATCAGGAAGCGGATGTTTGGAGAATTGTATAGAAGAAAATATGTGTTCACAAGAAAACTGCACATGATTTTGGCCATTGTGGGAACTCCTTTATGTCCATTGACTGTATATTCTCAATATTTATTACCCACACTCCGTATACATTGTATTTTTTCATGTACAGTTTACACGTCGTAATTGCATATTTAAGGTTCTCTGAGGATCTTCAGACCGACTGGAGACAGGGCAAGGCTCGGCTTGTACAGCTGCTCGCGCGGCACGAGCACACCATCAGGCTACTGCAACGTGCACAAAGGGTAAGAACCGAGGGCCTGGCATATCAAGGTTTATCATTCTTGGGTCAGTCCTTTTAGTAATTTGCACATGAAGAATTATAAAGCAGCTCGATCACAGATGATCGGTAGAAATTGAAAAAAAAAAAAAAAAAAAATACACCAAACACGATTTAGAACACGTCACCTCCAGGGTATACTTCAGTTTTCAATCTTTTCTCTATTGCAGGCATGTTGGAAGACCTCGGCCCAGGTAAAGAAGTATCAGCTGATCTTGTTCGCCCAACACACCTCCCTCCCAAACAACCTGCACCAGATGGAAGTCAGGGAGGCCGCCATCAAGGTAACAACACCTGCAATTCTTTTACGAATAAACATACTGGAACATACACTACATATATACAGTCAAACCTGTCTTAAGCGGCCAATCAAGGGAACAAGAAAAGGTGACCGTTTAAATTAGATGGTCGCTAAATGGAGGCTAAACATGTGACAAAATACTCGTTGAGTAATATTAAAAGTGACCGCTAAATATCGTTGAGTATTATTAAAAGTGACCGCTAAATATCGTTGAGTATTATTAAAAGTGACCGCTAAATATCGTTGAGTAATATTAAAAGTGACCGCTAAATACAGGTTGACCACGTAGTACAAGTGGCCGCAGATACAGGTTCAAGTTTATATATACACATAAACCTTCGTATTACATACGATAGATAATATTTATGCAAATATATTCTGTATTAATGAATATCACACATTTTATCCAAAACGTCAGCGACTCCTCTATTCACTTTGTTCGCCATAAGAAACGCCAGAGGCCGACTGAGTACAAATATGAGTTCGAATATTTGAATTTCGTATTATTCGTATTATTATGGTCTGACGGACATGTCGTAGGGGAAAACTAGCATTTATTTCTTTGGATTTAAGTGCTCTCAAAATGCAATTGTTATATCATCAACTGTTACAGTAACCTCTCTCAGACAGCATCCCATAACACGGTTTTTTAATAAACTTAATAAAAAAATATACGACCTTAAGATGACATTTTTACAAGTATTTACAAGATATATGAATAATTATCTCAATTTGATCCACTTAAAAATAAGTTTTAACTTTATTTCATTTTCAACGATTGTACAGAAAGCGAAATTGTTTTTGAAATCTTTTAGTTGTCACTCCTGATGGCATTCGAGTTCATCTTGTTGTGGATGGAATTGGAGTAACCGAAAAAAAAAAGAGAAAAAAAAAACACGTGTCCGATGTGTGACCAAATACCCTTTCACATATAACGTCATACCAACCCGGGACCGAACCCTGGTTACAGTGCAGAAATAGGCAGTGCGTTAACCACTACGCTTTCCTGATACCCAATTATTTTACAAAGCTAAAAATCCCTCACCACGTCGAAAGGAATTTCATGTGTGAAATATTATGCAAAATTATTTTAAACACGATATTGAAGAACAATTAAACGATATATTTAAAGATGTTAACTTGTATATTATTATGCCATTGACTCCAGGAGATGGAGGCCCGACTGGACAGCAGGGTCCGGACCCACGAGGCGGACTATGTCCACTACCGTGACCTGCTGATCAGGGAGATGGACATCAGACAGAACATGATCAGGGTATGTTCCCAACATTTGAGTCACTATAGGTAGTATAAAGAAGTAAACAATAATATTGTTAAATATTACAGTAAAGTTGGATTTCTCGAGGAACGATTAGCCAATTACTATGCCTAGTTCAAGGTTATTTCATGCCCTTGATACATTGTTTTAAGGTAATCCATCCATCATTTGTGATCACGGTCCATCAAGTGACCATAAGAATGTTATAGTAAATGCAAACCTTTATAGACTTTGAGCAAAAAAAATGAAGTCTTTTTAAGCATTTGAAAAACCATGGCAATAATTAGACTCTAAAGTTGCAATACCACCAAAAAAACAATGCATTAAATACAGAAAATAAGGTGAAAATATGAAAATTCAATCTTTCTTGTGATGATATGCAAATTATTGCGTCTGAGTTAAAACGATTAGCCCGATGATGTCGATAGAATCACCAATCTTAAATGATGTAGGGAAATAAATTCCTCTACCTCTTCAAGACGTTTTCCTGAATATTAACACAAAGACTTCCGGAATCGATCAAGCTTTGTATGTAGTCAGATTGGCTCTCGTAGGTCATGCGTAATCATAAGTGTTTGTAACCAAACAGGTGTCTGGCGAGATTTCCCATGTCTAACCCGTGCACGGTAACACGATTCCCTCGTGAAAGTTGAGATGTGCGTTCATACTAAATGTGTCAGACACCTGTTGGTCAACCAGAAACCAAAAATGACTTGTTGCATACCATTTGTTTTTCATCAGAGAAATAGTTCAATAAAGTTGAGCACCATACTCCCAGATATTTTTAGATGGCTTGTATTTATATTTATGTAAATAAGGCAATTACCGGAACCGGTTAGAAACAGCCGAATCAATGGCCGTGAAATTCTGTACCTGTTGATACGATTACGGTATTGTAGATAATAACGTATCTATAGTATTGCATCTTTAAACTAGAAAAAAAACAGATGGGATGGTTTCCTTTAATTAAAAATACTAAATTCCGGACATTTGAGTCGCATGGTGTTATAGGTTGTATGAAAAAGTAGACAATCATATCGTTAAATGTTACAGTAAAGTTGGATTTCTCGAGGAACGATTAGCCAATTACTATGCCTAGTTCGAGGTTATTTTATGTCCGGGATACATTGTTTTAAGGTAATCCATCTATCATTAAATTGTGATCATGGTCCATCTATTGATCAAAAGAATTGTATAGTAAATGAAAGCCTTTATTGACTTTGAGCAAAAAAAAAATCAATGGATGCTGACAGAAGTCTTTTAAGCACCATGGCTATAATTTGATTATAGACGAATTACCTTAAACTAGAGAAAACGGATGATTACATTTAATTAAAAATACCCTCTTTTTACGTACCTCCTGATTTTTCGAACATTTCGAATCGAAATTTTGCTTTATTTTCCAACGGAAAAAAAATAATCACGGAAAGCAATTTCCATTGATTTAAATTATTATATAGTGGATTTATACAAGTATAGTTTACAAAAACATAAGGTTTAACAGTTTCAATCATTCATTGCGAGTGCTTGATTGGATGACATGCAATCACCTGTAATAAGCCACTCTCCGCCGCAGTAGTACCTCCCCTTACAGTTGTCGATAACCACTGCCACCACAAGTAGATGCCGGATTTACTTTTTTCACTTTTGACTTTAGTTTTGAATATATCATATCAGTTTCGTTATATTCCACGAAAATAACATTTATTATTATGAGAAAAGTAAAAAAGAAAATCAAATAACATTAATTTATAAAATTATGAGTGTTAGTCACATGGTTTCAACTATCATCACGTGACTTGTGTGGTGGCAGTGGTTAAAGAAGCGTAGCGTGACGTAACCAGTGCTCGGAATTTGGTGATTAGCTGGACATCGCTATATGACTGAAATACTGTCGATGGTAAACTTAAATAGTCAAGTCAAGTCAAGTCAGTTCCATTTAGGGTGACTTCAGTATCCATGTCCGTTTAAATGACATACTTTGTCATGATTTTAACGATATGCAAATGTAATTGAATATCAAAATGTATAAGAAGCTTCGAAATGCAGGTTATATGTTCATGATCAAAAAGAGAGGTCCGGATTTACCTCTATGAAATCGCATATATAAGGCCCCAAAAATTAGGTAACTGCACATTTTTATAGTTATAATTCGTAGATGTTCGACTTGACTTGACTATTTGAGTTTACCATCGCTTCGACAGTATTTTAGTCATATAGGGACGTCCAGCTAATTACAGGTGGAGGAAGACCCCGAGTGCACGGAGGCATCCGGGTAGAACCACCGACCTACAGCAAGCCAGTTGGAAGGCTTCCTTACATGAAAATCCGAATGACCATGCCGGGATTCGAACTCACGCGCTGAGGGGCTGAGTGAGTGTTAAGGTCAAAAGTCAGCGACTTTACCCTTTCGGACCACGGAGGCCCCCGTAGATGTTCGAACTGGTGAACATAAAGTCTCATAAGGTCTGTTAAAGGTAATCCATCCAATCATGATCATTCATAAGACTTCTCTGCAGATACAAGCATCCATTAGCGTGGAGTTATAGGTTTATTGTCCTAAGTTTACAAAGGCTTGCATTTACAATAAAATCCACACGACCACTTGATGAACCATAATCACAATTTAATAGTGGATGGATTACCTTAATGAATGGACCCCGGTTATATCAATGTTTGAGTTGTGTGTGTTATGTTTCAGTTGTCAGAAAGTCTTGATACTGCCATCCAGAACAAGATGGTGGGGGCCATCCACCACATGATGGTCGTGAATGGCCAGAACCTCAAGTGAGATTTCTTTCTTTTTGTTTTTTTTTTTTAGGGGGGTTATTGTGGGGAGGGGGGGGTAGCGTCCAAACGACAGTGTTTAGGTCATTTGGAGACTTTGCCTACTTAAGACAGATATAGAGCTGCCACCAGCAGTATCACGCCGTAGGCATGTGGCATGGCACCACACTCTGTTATCCTGACACCAGGCCAACCAAGTCCTGGAACTACCATCATATACTGAGTGTCGAGCAAGGGAGCTATACCAGTGCCATTTTTTTTTTTTTTTTTATTTAACATGGTGCGTTTAACATCCCACCGACAGATTTTTAGCCATTAGGAGACTATATCTACTTGATACAAATATAGTGATACTACACCCAGTCTCATTATCCTGGCCGCAGGTCAACTAGTCCTGGAACTTCTCATATATGCTGAGCTATACCAGAACCATCTTTTACGACTTTGGCATGTCGCGGCCGGGGATCGAACCCACAAGCTCCCGATTCCGGAGTGGACGCTCTAACCATTCGGCCACCGGAACCGGTCAAATGAGTATTGTAATGTCGTTTGTGTGTTTGTATTTTTACATGATGTCATATCATATCGTTGTTAGGATATAATATAAATGCCTATGTGCTCCTCGTATTCGTACACAATATGTATATTTATTTTTATTTTATTTTTATTAAACGGGTAATTGGTTAATGCGATTTCCGAAAAACAACAACAACAAAGAAAGAAAGAAATGGAAAAAATTAAGAAAACAACAACAAAACCCGCAACACTTAAGCGAATAATTATATATTGAAAAAGTTTCTTGTTCTGGTCTATGATGAACAACGATATTAGGAAGGGGTTATTCTACTAAATGTTGTTCTATTTGTTGTTTAAAAATTAAATACTCTGAAATTATTTATTTTCGTGGGACACTAATTTTCGTTATTTCATGGAGAATTATATCCACGAATATTAATCCCCATGAAAATGTATCTCCTATATAGACCTCACGTATTCTGGAACATAGATCCCCGAATAAATGTACCCACGAAAATAATACCCTAGGTACATAATCAACAAAATTAAATGTCAATAAAAATTAATTATTTTACAGTAAATGGGATTGGAAACTATCGTTATAATTTAACTTTTCTCTTACCCCTCTCTCCGTGTTGAAATCAGTGTGATTGCATGTGATTGATTTCAAAATATGGTCACGTGATATTTCTTCCATCCCAGGGCCGAGGTCGAGGAGAAACTTGCCCGCCAGCTGTACACTTCCACGTGCCGTAGTTACCAGTTCCAGTGCCCCGCAGTGAGTGTCCCACCTTATACACTAAACAATTTTTCTAACTGGTCACTTACGATTTTGCAAATTTTTGACAAAGCAACTAATCGAAATCCTTGTGGTTAATATCACGTTTTTAATGATACCATGGAGTTAAAGGCCTGTCGATATGCTAATATTTTGAACTATAGGTTAGGACTACCTCAAATTCGAAAGTCTCCAAATCAACCGTAAACTCGCATTTTAAGGCAAGGGGTTGTAGTAGAGTGCTGTAATGCAGAATCGTATATTTGAGAGATATTATTTCCTTTTCTGTTTTAGTATGTTCACATTGGTTTAAAATTTGATGTATCAAATATAAAAAAAAGTGCTACTTTGTCAGAAATTTGTAAAATCCTAAGTGAACAATCCAAAAACTTGTTCAGTGTATATTTCTATTTACATTACAGTATTTATTATTGGGTTTAGTACTGACCCTACATGGAAATATTATAGGGGATCAGTAATGCTCTTAAGGGGACTCGGGTCATGTCATTTGGAATGTTGCGTTTGAATTTTGGTTTTGTTGTGTATTTTCTTGTGTGTAATTCGCACGTACAATTGAACCTATATTAGCGGTTACCTGTATAAAGATGTCATCTTGTATTTAGCGGCCAGTGTTTGTTACCAAACAAACATTTTTTTAAATATGTTTAACCTTCATTCAGCGGTCACCTCTGTTAAGCGGTCACATTCTCTTGTTCT
>CM037777.1:80871562-80921562 GCA_021229015.1 Solen grandis
TTTAATTAAAAAAATTTCTATTCATCTGAATGAGTGGTTTAAATATCCTTAGGTACTTTATTTTATTTTTGGAAAAGGGAGAGAAAAAGTAAATTCAATGTTTGTTAATGTTCACGACAAATCCTTTAATACATATTTTTTTTTTCATTTTACTTCATCCAACCTTTTTAATAGTTGCTTGATCAAAACAAATTTTTTTATAGATTTTCTAGTTCATTTAGCAGACACTGAGCTGTTGCTGTTGTAATTGTCTAATGTTAAACAAAAAAAATAAAATCTGTAAAAATTACTTAATTCATTTCAAATTAATGACCTATTTGAAAAGGAAATGTGATAAATACAAACAGATGTCATTAGCGAAACAACCCTTTATGCGTAGTAAGAGTGCACTATTTTGTGTTAAATTCGCGATTGTACGAAACAGTTTGTTAGAAGGCAAATAGTCTAAAGATGCAAACGAGCGGCGAGAATGCGAAATACGATTACGCTGTTTCCACTTCTACCTCAATTGAAATAGATGTTGGTTTAATAATAAACTTTTTTTAGGCGAGCACATGTGTCTAGAGAGGCTGATTGTCATCACATGTTAGTTGAATTTGAAAATCTGACAAATATTTAACTGTTTAATTTGATATTCAAACTTAAAAATGTAAGTATATAATTATCAGATTGTAGAATATTACGGCACAAGTTGTGAACATGTGTTTCGGTGTGCTAGCAAACCTTGTAATAGAACAACGGGCATCTGCTCCACCCCTGGATGCAAAGCCGGCTGAATGGGACAGGCGTGTAGTGAAGGTAACATACTGATACACCTACCGCTTTAAAGCTATTTTTATTCGGCGTAGCTGTTTTACACCTCTTTGACCTACTTACAGATGATAACGCAAGTCAGTGCCGAATGAATATTTAAAGATTTTCACAACAAGATATTTCTATACTCACGGAAAAAAGTTACGAACCACTGTTTGGGGCCGAACGTTATAAATACATGCAGTATATTACACAGGGGTTCAAAGTTGAATGGGACGAATCGCATTGTATAATAGCATTTAAAAGGAAAGAGATGACACTGTTTTGAGATTGCGTTTATACACAACTATGACATTGTAAATGGACCAAGTTATAGTTAAAATAAATGAAATAAAAACAATCGTAAAGTTCATTGTGACGGGCTTTCTCTTAAAACGAAAATATCGTGATTGTAATGTTTCAATCGAGTTTGACAACTACCGGGACTAGTTGCTGATGGTATCTGTGTCGTAGGAGTAAGTGGTGACCTTTTTATTGTTGTTTGATGGTGCCTTTGTTGTAGTCATGATTAGAGTATGTGGATTAGTGAAGAACAGTTATGTTGATAATGGTGTTCATACCAAGCAAATATCGGAAAATGGTATACAGTGTCACTCGAAGCATATCTTGGAATTCCTTTTTCGATTAAAATTATTATAATCCTGACGCAAAAAGAAGCTGTGCCATTGGGTCACGTATCTTTCAAATTTATATATGTTACCCAGGTATTATTTGATGTCATTAGCAGAATTTCATGTTTCATGTTATATTGTGCATCTTTGTTTATGTTGTGCATGTCACTTGTCATGTTTTGTGTATTTAGTGCATGGTCAGTAGTGAGTTTGTTTGTTTAGGAAAAGTGTGCATCATGATGTGTCATTTTGTGAGTACTGATCGAGTGTATGATGGGTAAGTCAGTCATGTGTATCGTTTCTTTCTTTCTCTGCTCTACTCATTTTCTCATTCTGAGTTTTGTCCTCGGACAGTGAAGTAAACATTTTCTAAGGAAGATTTATCTATTGAATTTGTTTAACAGCCTTTATTGTTTACCACCGCCCGGTAAGTTATTTAGTTTTTCTAAATTGTATTTATTTGAAATTAGACTGTCGCTTGGAATTTGTTGATATTATTTTCAATCGTTAGGTATAACCAGGGGAAGTAACCGCATCAATTACAAGATGGTACAAGAGAGCAACCACACAGTCCCGAGAGTACCAAATCAACTTCTTTTTGTTCAGGTCCCGCGTCGGTGAATTTATGGAACGTCGGTTCTTTCCATAAACTTTAATGGACACTAATGTCTATATACTATTAACCCATATATATTCTGAAAGAACATAGTTTCCAGTTTCCAAAAATAGTATCTTCAAGAAAATCCATCCATAAATAAAAAAAGATACAGTGATTTTAAAATCAACAACTCCGATCGGAATTCGCTCCGACAGGGAAAAGATCGATCGGTACCTGTCCGTTGTCGGAAATTTCCGATCGAATTTCAGCAGACCGACCGGAGAAAAACGATCGTTTTTTTCTCGATACCTTCTTTATTTTTCAGAAACATTGAGTGGTTGTTTATTGTTATCACCTGAACTTAGAATGCATTTGATGAAGATGATGACGTTATTTGCGTGAATTTATTCGTGTGATTAATTATAGTGTAATCGGGGTAGAAACAAAAACAGGGGTAGAGCGTCTACCGATACTGAAGTAACATACTGTTTTAAACGGAAAATAACTAAACGTTTTCTTATTTTTGACTTAAATAGTAACCTATTTTTTTTAATGTATCTCACTGCCTCTCCTCTTCTCTCTCCCCACTTTCTCCCATTCCCTGTTTTGTTGCATATAAAATAATGTATCTATTAAGTAGGAAAATCGATTGTTTTTCCCCGATCGCTTTTTTTTTCTCCGATCGGAGTAGTGGACTCAAGTTTCGTTTTAATGGACGACAATGCCAGACCTCACAGAGCCAGAGTGACAAATGAGTATCTTGAAAATGAAACGATTGTCAGGATGGACTCGCCTGCAAGATCTCCAGACTTAAATCCAATTGAATATGTCTGGGACATTCTTCAGAGAGCGATTTAAGCCAACCACCATCCAGGAGCTTAGACAGGCCCTCTTAGAATCCCACAAGACGCCATACGCGGGCTTATCAGTAGCATGAAGAGACGGTGTCAGGCCGTAATCAACGCAAATGGGCACCACACTCGATACTGACATCTTTACACTTTTGGCTCACTTTCAAATTCATTCCACTTGTATCACCCATACACAAAAACCTAAAAAGCCACCCTTATCCAGATTACACGGTTGTCACGCTTCAGTGATTAATCAGAACATAACAAAAACAACAAATTAATACACCTTTATATCAAAATTATCAAAATATCATTTTGAACTAATTCATTGTTGTTGTATTGTTGTTGTATTGGGGTTTACCGTCGCTGCGATAGTATTTCAATCATATACCGACGTCCAGCTCATTACAGGTGGAGGAAGACCCCGAGTGAATTCATTGTTGTATACCCATAAAAATATATACAATCGAATAAGTGATCCCTATGAATAAAATGCAGCCTGGCTGAGACTCAAACACGGAGCCTTCACTTTACAACTGAGCTACCAGTGGTGGTCGCTTACACATGATTCTCATCTATTGTGAGTTATTGGTACCGTAACATACTTCCCCACCAAACTGGAATTTGTCCTTAAATTTCCAAATGGATCCAGAGAACCTCACAGCACTTAAGCTATTGCCGAAATTGTGTTCCAAAAGTCACAAATTGAGAAAAATGTGCAGCCTGACTGAGACGCTTTCCTGGAACCTTTCCCAGGCGACCCTATCGGAAAAGCTTCCTGGCCTCATAAACATGATTCTCTTCTATTGTAGTTATTGCTAATGATTCAAATGAGATGTAACAGACCTCTCCAGGATTTGAACCTGAGATCCTTGATCAAAGGGATGGGTAAGCTACAGGACCACACATACAGAAATCTGTCATAGATAAATGTTATTGTGAGAAAAATGTACCTCCTGCCTGGGAACTGAACACGGGGCCTTACCCGATGGGGTCATGTCTCTTATTCTTTTGTGCATAATAGCTAATTCTCAGAAGGGGCCTTACCTTTAAAAGGTAATTAGCTATTATGCATAAAAGAATAAGAGACATGACCCCATTGGACATGGTAATTATTGCTGTTATACCCCCCCCCCCCCCCATGAGACAAATTGCTGAATCCGCACATGTTCCAGGTAACACCTGAGTGGACATTACCAATTACAGATCAACAGTTTGTGCTTTCACTCTCCATGGGATATAATATTTATATTGTGTACCAGAGCAGGATTTGCACCCAAGATCCCTGGCTTATAAGGGGTTGAGCTAACGGATTGTTCGCACAAATCTCTTTTAAATAATGGTTACCGGTACTTAAATATTTAGGTCTTTTTATACGCCTTTGCATATTTTAATTTTCCCCAAGCCAGAATTCATAGAACAGAACAAATTACTATGTTCTTGACAAACACAAGGGCGACATATTTGAGAGAAATACTCTAACCACTTGGCCACTGCAACCGGTTTCTCTTTTTTATTGCTCTGTTTATATAAGACAGTTCACCAATATCATGCCACTTATCTAATGGCATGACATCACAGACATGTTTCTACCATGTGATGTTGACAATGTTAATTTCAGACATGATGAAATTTCCCTGATTGACATTACTTTAATGACATTTTAACTTTTTGACTTTTTTTCTTTCATCACCAAAGAGCAATAATAGAAATAGAAATTTGTCAAATGGATATGCTTTGCAGTTTGCACAGGATTCCGGCCTGTTGAGAACATTCTTCTGTCAAAAGTCCCATGTATGCCCCCTCCCCAGAAACCCTGGGGCAAAATATTGATAGGTACATAGGAAACTCTGAATTCCAAGAGTTATATAATTATTTTAAAGCAGCATAACACAAGCCTATGTCATAGTCCAATAGAAATATGTTTGACGCTAAATGTTTTTGGAGAAAAAATGTTCAGCAGCCATGGGGGTCAAACAAAAGACCCCTGGTATATTGTAGGAATGTGCAGTGAATTGTACTGCGACACCATATTCATATTATAAATCCTCCTTGAGCAACAGATTCAAAGAGATTGCAACATGAATTCTTTCACCTGTTTTTCTGGTGTAAGTTGATAGTTTATATATAGCAAAGTAATGGAATGAAAGATGAATTTGCTGAAAATTTGATTGCTCTCTTTTTGTAACCTGACTGAAAAGTGAATCTTTTATAAGTGTGCATACTTATATTCTGTAGTTTATAGTTTTATGCAACTTGGTTCCATTTTGTCAGGCACTTCTGTAGAATATTCATTGAGTTTGTGCTATGGCTATTCCATTTAGACATGTTTTGGTTACTGCAGTTTCAGATGTATAGTGAAGCAAACTGTGCTGGACAAATTGGTGAATTCGCTTTATTTTATGAAATGATTTCTTGTATTTTGTGGTATGTATTCATGATCAAAGACTGGTTACTTTCAAGGCATTGTTTACATACCAGTTTTACTATTGTGATGCAACATCTTTAATTTTTGCCTCAGATGCATAGGTAAACAGAGCAGGTATCTTCTGTTTGTTCATGTGCATACAACAATGTAAATCATATTCCAAAAAATATGTTTTCATAGACCATTTTAGTTGGATAAATGAATACTAAAATAAAAAAATGTAAATGAATATCTATGAGGTACAGCTTTAATGGAGGAGTTCCTATGACACATTTGTTACATGTACTTATAAACAGATATTTTTGATGATCTTTCTCCCTTTCTATCATGTGCGCAAAAAACATACGCGCAAGTATTACTTACTCAGTTTATTTGACAACTTTTCATTTTAATGACATAACAAAATTGCAATTATAATTTTATGACAGCTTGCTTTTGTATTATATAGGTTTCTCTCTGCCTTGGAACCTTAGTAAGGTCCCTATTACAGATATAAATTCCCTTTTTCCTCACCTTGGAAATCATTTGAAAGGGAAAAACTTTATATTCATGTAATGTGCAGCTCCCAAAGTTGTTACATTGAAGTGAACCATTATGATTTGTGAAATGCATCGAAAGAGGGTCAGTGATAGATTTTTACCTTGTAGGACAGCCCTCTTTATAGGGAAATGAGGTTCATTTTAAAATTTTAAAATAGTTTCTGGAAGAGCCACAACATAAAATTTTAACAATAAGCAACCCCATCCCCCCCACCCCCCGAGAAAAGAAAGTTGAGGTCATCAATCTAATTTTGGTGTCATTGGTGATGTCGCCGGAGAAAAACTTAGCCATAACTTCTAAACTATTAAACCTTCTGTCATCAATTTTCACATATACTTGTTCACTTTAACAAGGGATATATATCCGTAAAGGGTCATAACTCTTAAGTTCATTTTGACCAATTTATCTCTTTTTTTGTTAAATGTATACAATGAAAAACTATAACCCTGACCTAATCTAAAAAATTCCTCGGTGTATGCGCATTATAGTTCATCAGGTCATCCAGATTTCATTGTGGGGCTGTAACTTAGACATGGTTTGCAGGATTTCCTAATAACTTGGTAGTAATATGTATCTCAATGAGCTAAAGTGTCATGCGCAAGAATTAGGTTCAAGCACAGATGTCAAGGTCAGAGGTCACAGAGCTGAATTTGATTGTTTAGACATGGATCACTGGGTGTTCAAGTAACTTGACAGTTATGTTAACGTCAATGAGGCGGAGTGCATGCAAGAGTTCGGCAGCACTTGGGTCAAGGTCGTACTTTGAGGTCAAAGGTCATTTGCTTGTCCGGACAAAATGCAGATGTTTCGAAACAAGGTGTGTTGAATCTTACAGATGTGCTAGGATAATGAAATCTTGGCAACAACTACAGACGTTTATTTTATACATCATGATGGTTGTTGTAATGTTTGTCGCTATTTAATTGACGTCATGACATTAACTAAATTTTAGACAAAATAAAAAAGGTTTTAAGCTCTACAGACCTTGCTTTTTTTGGACAGATTTGCATAAAATTTACACTTAAGGTGCAGAATTGGTCCATCTGCACAACTGGCCCTTCTGGGGAACTGTCACTTCTATTTCCGGAAAATCATAAATGGCATGGCCTTAAAGGCATACCTGCACAATACAGTTATTCAGGCAAAGTTTTCGAAAATTCTCTTGGATAGTTTTAATTTTCCTTCTTTATCTATATAGAAAATAACAGCATTGTTCACGTATACCTTTAAATATCTCAAAAACAATGAATTTTCTATCAAGGTACTATGGGTGTAATTTATAGTCCTTAAAATGATCTTTCAAATGACATTTAGATTTTGAAGATCATGGTTAAATCAGTTGAGTTATGGCAGAAAAAAAGGAAAATTATGTTACCCCAAGTAAATCTAGCTGCCTTAATGTCGAAATTGATTTTTGTAGATAAGAGTATGAACATAATTTGTAGAACTATTCCTTGTTTATTTTGTGTTTAAATTTTAAGCTTGATGCATTGCTTTTATAATGTTTTGTTAAATGATCTGGTTATTAATTCCAAAGTTGTTGGTGGAGAAAAAAGTATTTGACATAGGCATGTTTTTGCCGTTTTGTTTCGGTTTAACCGTTCATATTTCAAAATCCGTCAAAGATAGGTCCAAACATAAAGCCATCGAAATGTTGGGAATCTAAAGACCTTTCTAATGGTACCTAGTTTTTTTTTAAATAGGACATAATATAAGCAAGTTACATGAAAAAAAAGAATATTTGAATACTGGTTTTTCAAATGCCTCTGCATTTGGTCCCATGCATTGTTCCAGCTTTATTTCTATTACATTGTACCGGTAGTTTTAATGTGCTGTTGTGATTTGTCCTAATGCCATATGCTCACTATTAAATTCAGGAAAAATATATACATGTATGTAAAAAAAACTGTTTGGTAGGAAAAGAACATTTTTTTGCATGTTAAGAGGACTGGTGGTAGTTTACAGCCTTGTGGTAGCCTTGTTGAAGATCCAGCATTACGAAATTGTAACAGGGGGCAAGCTCTTTAGTGTCCTTGGATTGCATTGATTTCCATTTTTATATGACATCATTGATGACAGGCTTTAATTCTGGTATCCCTTTTTTAGTAACTTTTTCACAGCAGTAGTTGAGGCACCCATTTTTAATGTTTTACTAAAGTCAGTTTGAAACGCGCTATTTATTTGGTTAAATCGAGCTCTTGTTTATGTATATAAATTACTTCGAAGGTTGATCTGACGTAACCTGTAATGCGATGTCAGATCATACTTGCGGATAGTAGAGGGGCGCAAATTAGGATATGATTTTAATGAGATTGCATGCACCAGAATTTTGTATTGCGCGCTACATTTTTTTTTTCAGATATGTAATGCAAAAAAATTGGAAATCTAAAATCAAAATTATGCTCACCATATTTTCCGTGAAAGATGTTTAGATAGTGAAAAAAGTCGGGACTTTCAAAGTATGTCGAGATATACGAAATGTCGAGACTCGCGATGTCGCCCAACGAGTTTCAACTGTACTAGCATTATTTTCAAACATGAGAGCGATATAGTATTGGCTTACTGCAATATCACGCTGTGATAAATATGTTTTGTATGTCTCGGCATGGAATCGAACACACAACCATTTGATTACGAACGACATTGCGACATTTGTTCAGCTAAAGTGATTGTCGACAAAACTGTACAACAGTTATTAAATAACACATATTTTTCATAGCTTCCGCGATAAAAATGATATATGTGTTAAGGACTATATTAAAACTCCACCCTGTGACGCTCATGTCCTTTTCAAAAACATTTCAAAACACCAATATACCGATTGATGTCTTTAGCACAATATGCTCAGTAAAACACCACAACTCATTTATATTCATTTAAGACACGAGGCTGATTTCATTAATAATAACCCACGAATCCTGCTTCTCATTTATGACTACCCGTAAACACCGCACTTGCATTTTTTTTGGAAACGTCAGATGGAATTCTCCATTTATGAAGTGGCCAACGTTGTCCCAGACTGACGCACAATTGCCGTTATTGTCAATAGTATTAGTCACATTTACGTCAGCTTTTTGTATCATATCACTCTTTGTTAAAGGGTGCCCAGTAGTTATGTGTAATTCCTGAATCAACGAGGACTTCTTTAGCTTCACTTCCAGAAACTGGTCTTTGACAATATCCCTACACCAATAGAAGCCACTAAGGTCTTTAAAATAAGCCCTTCCAGGCGAGTAGTCCCCGTGTTGTAGTAATGTTGCTCTCAGGTCTGCCTCTGGATTGGGATGTTTCATTTCTTTGAAATTTGAAGACAGGTCACGGTTTATTTTACTTCGTGTTGTTTTAGCGGATTTGATTTTCACCAAATCTTTGAAGGAGCCGTCTTGTGCATGCTGCGTTTTGTTGGCCAAAGTAGACTTCGTACCTATGTGGTAAAACAGAGACCGTGGAATCTTGATTCGTTTAGGTTGCATCATCACCTCGATAAGGTCATTTATCAGAATGTCACAGGGTTTTAGCGTTTTAAACAGAAGGAGATACTCTTTTATTCGCCATAAGTCACTTGAGTGGAAGAGCTTACCGATGAATCCAAGCTGACAGAAGTCGAGAAAAAACCAGTAGTTTGTCTGCTTTTTAACAAATTGTTGAATGTCACCATAAAAATCTGTAGCGGAAATGACGTCATCTTCCAAGTGAAGGTAATATATCGAGATTTTCTCACAATAAGAGAAGAGGTAAGCGAAGTCAACATTTTGCTTCGTCCTCCACATGACTCTCTCCTTACTGTCGTTGTAGGTATAACGTGTGATTTTTCTGAAATATCAAATTTGATAATCGTTTACAGGGTTGACAAGGAATAGGGCATTTTGTTTGATTTATTCACCAATATGTTGAAAACAGTTGTTAAACTGAATATAATCAAAAGATCAAGTTCCTTTTCAAATTATTTCTCTTTTTTTAATCGTCTTAGTCAGTTGCGACCTAAAGCAAAGCGCGTCGTCTAAGGTAGAAAAAAAATACATGTATCTTACCTGGCATCATTAAATATATTTGAATATACATAAATAATTATAGTTTTTAAAAGGCTGGAAAATGTGATTTTTTTTATTCCAAAACACCTTGATGAATAAATAAATAAAACAGATAATTTAACATTAACTTTTATCTTACGATAAAGCTTAATCTACAGAAGCGTAAACTGGACCTTATGATATGTTTAACCTACGTACTTATCAATAAACAATACATTAAACCAATATGATTCAGCTTTTCAAAATACATGTGTTAAAAAAATACATTGCTTAAAAAATAAGGTATGCCGGTTATTTAATGTATTTATGTAATGAAAGAAGTTCAGTTGCATCACAATTTCGAAGTATCCCTTATTTGTTGTTTATGTGATTGACATAGACCAACACAGTTTCCTACACACAAAAAAAGACTGAAACAAACAGGAAAGATCTTTAAAACAAAAAAGATTTTAATGGTAATTTATTATGTTTATTTCATGTCTTTGTTTCGTATTTATTCCCCGAATCCTTTTGCCCGATCCTCAAAATCAGTTTTCCCTAAATGCAATACTGCATAATCATAAATTTTCGTGGGGGACTTATTTTCGTTTGATTTTATCCACGAATAATAATCCACATGAATACTAGACGTCACTATTTCTAGCACATGTATCCACGAACTTACATGTATGTACCCATGAAATATATTGTCAACGAAATATAATGAAATAAAACATCTAAGCCTTATCTAGGTTGAACCCTAGAAAACCATTGTCCATTTCACTGACCTGTAGTCCGGATATATGCTTTGGTCAGCAGGCTCGACAACTTGAAGGAGACCGGACTCAAATTCTTCTGTGTATGTCGCATCCAGTGTATATAATATCTTGTTCTGCCACTCCGTGTCGTTGGAACCTAAAATCAAATTAGGGTTGCTTCATCGTCGGAACGAACGTTCGCTCAATACGCTCTGCTTCTTAATCGACCGTGGATTATTTGAATAGCAAAACTTCGTACTCATGAATTATTAATTAAGCTTTTTATTTGATGCGTGACAGAGAAACCACCAAAGAAACGGAAATAGGCGTTCGGGTCTTTGCTTTTGTAACTTTTTCATTGAAGGGTATTTAAAAGACTACGTGTGGATTAATTGTTTAGCAAGTAGCTGATTAATCTTCATGAAAACGAAGTTTTGCCATTTGAAGAAAACTCCACGGTATATATGGTATTAATAATGGATCGTGTAACGTGGGTTCCGTCGATGGGGTTGGTTACACCCACTGCAATGTTCAATTGTTTAATTTGGTGGCTATATTCTGTATATTTGTTTTGCTTTGCTTGCTTGTTTGGATTTACTCCCATAACCACAATATTTGAGTCATTTTGGAACTTTGTCTACATGATGGCAGACATAGTGTTGCCTATATCGCACCAAGACAACACGTGACTTGCTACCACACCAAGTCACATTATTCTGATACCATTTCAACCAGTTCTCAAACTGCCCTTATGTACCAGTACAATTTGAACGACTTAGCTATATTGGAACCGAAGATTATACCAATGACGCTCTAACCACTCGGTCAACGGGCATTTGAGTTTTCATGTTTATACAAAGGCAACCAGATAAACATGGTGTTTCTCTAATTTTTGGAGTGTGCGCCATGACCATGTGACAGTGGAGAATGATTCTGGATTTGAAGGTTGTTGGTTCCGACCTCGGTTGGAGCAAGATTCTCAGACATGGAGTACGATCACTGGTACAACAAAGAATAAAGTTTAAGTCGAAAAGCTATATAAAAGTATTGAATGAGGTAAAAAATAAGAAATACCAACCCTTTTAAATTAGGAATAAGTGAAACAAAATTAAATGCCGTAACAAGTCCCAAATAATGCACCCGTCCTCTTTGCAAATCGTTTCACAGTCCGATATGTAAATGGCCAATAGTTAAAATAAGTTCAAGCTCTTCATACAAGTCTTTTGTGAGCATAATAGTAAAATAATTGATTCACATTGAGATGCTAGGGAACTAATCGGATACATGTTTCTTGAATATAACTGAGGAGAGTTCCCATCGAACAAAAAGTGAGAATAAGGCGTTCGCAATGCGGATGATGCATCTCTGCTTTTGAAAGCACATGTTTAAAAGATAGCTGACAAGATAAAATAAGGTAATATATCCTGAATAATGGCCCATGATCATTACTTAATTACGTACCTAAATATACTACTATGACCACTTGCGTTTTTTCGTCTTGATGGAGATTCTGGATCAATGACTTTAGAGTTTCAAACAAATAAATTGTGCCACCTCTTGGGACGGAACACATTCCAATCGTCAAATAACCTTTAAAGAAGATACCGAAGTAGAGAGTTAGATTTCAATCAAACTATACATATGTACGTCTATGATCAAAACAAATTGAGATACATAAATATACTATGAAGACAAATTAATGCATGTTTTAGACACTTTCGTAACAATAAAAAAAAACAAAAAAAAAACACGCACACATATTAAAGTATACATGTGTTTGTGTGTGAGTCAACTTGTCGTATCTTATTAGTATATAACTTTGAAGTATGGTTTTATCAACATGCTTAAAGTATTGACATGATACTTAGGAAAAACAAATGGATAATTTGTGTAAAGAGAACTTCAAATACATAGTCGTTGAATTTTGAATAAGATAGATTTCCTTTGTATATGTTTAACATTATGTTTTGGCAAAAGATAGATTATAAAACACATTGCTTGAATATTGAAACAGGACGTCGCCAAGAAATGCAATATAATAATTTGTATATATAACTTGCATTTTTTCTAAGATATGTTAAACAGTTTTAACCCCAGTTGTAAAGTAATGATTTCACAATGTGTCACTGAAATAAATAAATAGATAAATAAATAAATAAAATCTAAACCAATGTTACCTTTATTATCTCGCATCTTTCCCCGTAACAGTTTCACTTTATTTTCTGAGACCTCAACACGTTCTGAAAATGTCGTCTGTTTTACTGTCGTGTCAGGGACGACGTTAACGTCATGTGAATGATTTGCGGCCTGCAACAGAAATCTTCTTTCCCTTGTATGCCATGTGAATAAAAACTTGGATGAAATATTTTAAGTAAAATATCGTATAAATGTAAATCTTGTTTCATACCAACCATACCCCTTTTACCTTTAAAAAAAAATTTATACCATACATACCTACCACTACCCGTTCATACCGTTTCATATCAAAATACAAATACAAATACATGTTACTTATATAGCGCAAAAATTATATAATATTCTATTGCGCTTTACAGTCTCTAATGCCCAGCAGTTATTGGTAAAATAGGCCAAACAAATGAGTTTTAAGTTTTGATCTAAAAGAGGCCTCATTGTTAATGATTTTTAAGTCACTTGGTAGATTGTTCCACCACTTAGGACCAACAACAGTTAAAGATCTGTCTGCCATCTTTGTTCGCCGAGTAGGAATAACAAAGTTATTGTCACTTTGTGACCTAAGTCTATAGCGGCCACTTGCTGGGACAAACATCTCTCGCAGGTAACCTGGTGCAGTGCCATTGATGACACGAAAGACCAATACTAGGACTTTGAACATGATCCTAGCTTGAACTGGAAGCCAATGGAGTTGTTTTAGAAGATCAGTACTTGGCTGATCCGATGGCGCCTTCAGGATCACCCTGGCTGCATGGTTTTGAATCCTCTGTAATTTCTGAAGTTGGTAGGCTGGTAGACCAGTGAATAGACCATTGCAAAAGTCAATGTGGGAGTGTACAAGACCATGTACTAACACTTCTGTTGACTTCTGTGTCAAATGCATGCGTATAGCCTTTAAATTTCGCAATTGCATATGGGCAATTTGACACTTTTTTGTGATGTGAAGGTCAAAGTTGATGTGCTGGTCATGGTTACACCAAGGTCTCTAACACGATTTACCAACTTAACCTCGTGTCCTCCAACATTCACACTTGATATGGTCAATTTTGATAGCTCTTGTCTTGTACCATAGAAGATGATTTCTGTTTTAGATTGGTTTATTTTTAGCTTGAAAGTTGTCATCCAGTTTATAATGTCATTGAGACATCTATCTAGTTGTTCAAAAATATAGGCCTCATTGTCATGATGCCCTGCCTGGATCTTGAATGCAATCTTGTGGTCATCTGCATAGCCATACAGATCAGCTGGATATTTCTGAACCACACGATTGAGAGCTGATATATACAGGGTGAAAAGTACTGGCCCAGCACAGGACCCCTGTGGGACGCCGAATTTCAAGGGCTCCATGTCAGATGAGGTTTGTTCAATGAGAACTTTCATAGTTCTGTTTGTAAGGTATGACTCAATCCATTGAAGTGGGGTGCCTTGAATTCCAAAGTCACCCTGGAGGATTTTAAGAAGAATTGGAATGTCAATAGTATCAAACGCTGCACTCAAGTCTATCATTACCACAATAGATACTTGATTATTGTCAATGTTTTCAAGAAGGTCGCTATACATTTTAATCATAGCTGTCTCTACTCCATGATGTTTTCTGTAGGCACTTTGATATGAAGGCAATAGATTGTTTGCTTCAATATGCTTATTTATCTGATTCAATGCTGCCTTTTCTAAAATCTTTGACAGGAATGTTAAATTTGACACAGGACGATAGTTCTGCAGTTCTAGAGGAAGTCCTTTCTTCTTTAACAGTGGTTTAATGACTGCCCCCTTCCACTCATCAGGAAACACACCAGTTAGCAGTGAGCGGTTGATTATTTCAGTCACAACAGGTGCTAGTTTTGTAAAATACTCTTTGAGTTTTGGTGTTGGTATAACATCCAATTCACACGTTGTAGGTTTTGATGTTTTAATAAGTTTTACAATTTCACTTTCAGACAGACTCTTAAATTCATTGAAAATTTTCATATCTGATTTCCGACAAGTGTCAGCGGACAAACTGTCATATGATTGATCATAAGATATTCCATCCAGATCATCTCTTAATTTGATCACTTTGTCTGCGAAGAAACGCAAAAAGTCATTTGCAAGTGAGACTGCACTGGTTTGTAACGGAAGTGGATTGTCTTTTGACCTTCCCAGTAAATTTGATGTTACTGCATACAACTTCCTGATGTTTCCTGCTGCTTCCCCAATTCTATCCTGGTAGTATCCATTCTTTGCCCGTGTAACCTCAACAGTATAACAGTTCCTTACACCATTATAGATTCTTTTAGTAAGTTCTGACTTGTTTTGCAAATATATGTTCTCTATTGTTCGCCTGTACTGTTTCAATAGCTTCAGGTAACCAGAATACCATGGCACAGTTGGTCTACATAGTACAGTTCTTTCTTTTAATGGAGCATGTTTCTGAACAATACCTGACATTGTGTTTGTAAATTTGGATACAAGATCATTGACATCAGATGAGTCTTCAATAATATCATTCACATGATCCAACTCACTTTGGAAATTGTCAGTGGAAACCGATTTCCAGTTACGAGATATGACTTGTTTTCTTATCAAAGGAGGGCGGACTTGAGCAATGGTGCAGCTTACAAAGCAGTGATCTGATATGAAATAGTTTGTAACTGGTTCAGAAATTTTCACATGCGTATCATCCTGTTTTGTGACAATGAGATCAAGAGTATGACCACTAGTGTGTGTTGGGGTGTGGACATGTTGTACTAGTCCATATGACTTCAAACACCTATTAAATTGTTTAGTATAGCAGTCAGATTCATTTTCAATATGGAGGTTGAAGTCACCCATCAGCACTTGAGACTCAGTTTTAGATGCTATTTGCTCGAGAAACTCTGTAAACTCTGTTATAAACACAGCCTGGGTCACGGGATGTTTTTCAGAATATGGAGGTCTATAAATCCCAAAAATGTGAAATATGAATGACTGGCTACAAACTTTCCACTCAGCACACTCAAACGATTGAAATGATTTCTCTAACTGGCACCTTGAAACTTTAAGATTATCTCTATAAATCAGGCCGAGTCCTCCCCCTTTACGGTCAGGTCTAGGGACATCATCAAAGCAATAACCACCATGGGACAGTTGCCTCTTACAACAGCATCTCCATCAGCCTGTAACCATGTTTCAGTGATTAAACAAATATCAATGTCCTCGCCATGAATATGCTGAAGAAGTTCAGCTGATTTTCCTCGTAAAGATCTTGTATTAACTGTAGATACCTTTAACTGTTTTTGTCTGTGTGCATTTAACAAAAGAGTGTGATCAGGTTGGATTTAAATCAAATTCTTCAAATTTACTCCAGCACTAGATTTTGTCCTAAGGCAACCAGCTCGTTTTCCTCTATATTTCAGCAGATTATATTCTTTCAGCCTAAATAGTGTTTCACTTTGGGGTATTTTAGATTGACGGTGACCAAATCTATAATCCAATAATTGGTCTCTGCTGTATTGTATCAATGTGCACTGACCAGGCATATCCCTAGGTGAGCTGCTGTTCACCACCTGTGGTGAAGTCAATGAAGTGTAACTCCAATATTGGTATATTTTCCGTTGATTTACATCAAAATTACTTAATAACACAATGATTAATTCACACAAAAAATTCATCAGCATGTTGGTAGCATGTTCATAATCATCTCAGCCAAAAATCCAGATTTTAGGATCACTTGTTCCTGTGATATATCCAAATAACTGCAGAGCACAAAACATTGCAGCCAACACCTGGCGCATACAAGAAAACAAATGATGAATGCAATAACAAACAATACCATAATCAACCATAACATATCATACCTATCCATGTGATACCATACCATATCATACCAGCACATATTCTACGAGTACCATACCATACCATACCTTACCTTTTTGAAGAATTAGGCAGGTACCCTTTGTATGTACTTGTAGATATTTTTGTTGTTATTTCTTTGGTTATTAGGTTCAATATTTCAGAATTTGAAGACTTTGTCTACTAGAAAAAGATATAGTGCCACACCATAGTATCACGCCGTCGAAATGTAGAATTATTAGGCACTGGTTTAAAGTTGCCAATTCCGAAAATATGCATGCTAATGTCGTAAATGATACAAATTGCGGTTTGAAAGATAAGGTTTTTAGTGTAAAACAACTTCCACAAGATTATTGTTATTTTAATGTTTTTGAAAATGTTCACAATTTAGATATTCATTTTCCGACCGCTTAATTATAAACGATCGACAAATGATCAGTTCAAAATCGAATGGTAAGCAGATCATTAATTGATATTTAATCTGTAACATTATTAATTATCGGCGACATTAAATTCGTTGGTGTCAATATTCGTGGATAAAATCCTCGACCAAATTTACGAAAATAATTGAACCGCGAAAATTAATGATTTCACCGTAGAGTATTATAAAACCTTTTGAAATGAATGGATTACTTAGACATATTATTTATATCTCTTAGGTCATATTTTATTAAACCCTTTGTTCATCAGTCTCTCATTTACCCATCAAAACAGGTAGATGCTGTAGGTATCATATTCTACATGAAGAGCGATACTGTGTTTGTTGTTTATCAAGTTGACGAAGAGTAGGAGTTCCATTTTGCTTATGAATATACCCTTTTTCAGATATAAGAAAAAATCTTCAGGAAACTATATTATGAAACCGTCTCGGTAAAAATACTGTAAATTGTTACAATCAAATAATATATATATATATATATATATATATATATATATATATATATATATTAAAAGGTCCCCATACTTCGTTTGGGAGACTTAATAATGACAATTAAAGTACTCTGATATATAAAAGAAGCTATGATTGTTAAAATAACCAAATATATTGCTTAGTTCATCGTCCTTTAAAGTTGCTTTAAAAAAATATTCATTATATTTTTCTACATTGAAATTGTTACTCTCCGTTGTTGGTATGTATCTTATAATAATTAGATGCGCATTTACATTCCATTGTTGATACGGTATTGTTTATTTTGCATTAAACATTATAATTATCAGTATTGTTAAAATTTTGTGACAAATATTCAAATTAAGGTGTATTTAGACAACATCTTGTTTGTTTGTTGAATTTAACGTCCCACCGACAGTATTTATATCTACTTGAGACAGATATATTGCTGCCACACTGCAGTATCACGCCGTAAACATGTGGCATGATACCACATCCAGTCACATTATCCTAACACCGGGCCAACCAGTCCTGCAACTACCCTTATTACCCTTATTATGCTGAGCGCCAAGCAAGGGAGCTAAACCAGCACCATCTATTGCGACTTTGGTATGCCGCGGCCGAGGATCGAACCCATGACCTCCTGCTCCCGAGGCGGACGTTCTAACCACTCGGCCACCGGGGACGGTAGACAATTGTCTGTCATCTTCTGTCCTATTCTATTTGTATAACGAATACACGAAATAATTTGTTCAGAAGTTATGCCCCTTTTAATATCCAAAAAATGCCAGAAATAACTTTTTTTATACTCTAGCATCTTCATCTTTTGAGCAATCATCTTCAAACTTTATGACAATGCTTATGACCATAAGGTCTCGATTGAGTTCGATTATGGCTGAGATCCGTCAATTAGGTCAGGAGTTATGCCCCTTTTAATATAAAAAAAGCCATATTTCACGTTGTTTACACTCTAGCATCTTCATTTTTTTAGCAATCATCTTCAAACTTTATGACATTGTTAATGACCATAATGTCTCGATTGAGTTCAATTGTGGCTGAGATGGGTCATTTAGGTCAGGAGTTATGCCCCTTTTAATACAAAAAATGCAAGATTTCACTTTGTTTATTCTCTACCAACTTCATTTTTTTAACAATCATTTTTAAACTTTAAGACAATGTTTACGCCCATAATCTCACAATCGGGTTCAATTATAACTGATATTGACTTGTAAATTTAGGAGTTACGCCCATTTCACCATAAAAAAAGCCAGATTTCACTTTTACACTCAAGCATCTTTATTTCTTAAGCAATCATCTTACTCAGGTGAGCGACCAAGGGCCATCTTGGCCCTCTTGTTATTATTTATCTAAGCCTCCTCCACGTGTATATCATAACACATATTCACAATGAAACAAACACATCCTAAAATTATACAAGCAACGATTCTAATGTAAAATTACAGAGGACTATGAAAGACACAGCACTAGTGTTGTAAACACCTATACAATCATACAATAATAACAATGGATGGGCGAATGCTTTTGATTAACGACTGACAAAATGAGCGGACTGAAAGGTGAGTTGGTAATTGGATGAAAGGAAAGCAGGTAAGCGGAAGCATATATCAACTTTATATGTGACAATTAGTTTAAATCAATATGATAAAATATTAACTTACATGTGCATCTTGTAGGTCACTCTTTGGGTATATCCGTATCGCGGGTTTCGTGATTGTTGAATCAGCTGGAGGGAGATAGTTTCTTTACAGAAGCAAAGACCAAAAGTGTACGAAAACATTTAAGTGCCATTCAGTTAATTTATTTTCATGTGCGACATACATATCTTATTTAGAAATAAAAAAAATGATTATTTATATTGTTGAAACGTAAAAGCATTATTTTGCAAATATGATATAAGCTGGGACTAGGATTAGATTCGTAATAAACAATTTCAATATATTAAAGAATAATAATTAAAGATAACATGAATATGTCACGGTGGCGTCCGCCCAATAACCAGGAGATGAGGGATCGATCCCATGATGCGACATATCAAAGTCGCAACAATGGTATGGTATACAGTAAAGACCCAGTCGAACGAAACATAAGCGAAAGAAATAGGAAATGCCTGAGGACTACGAAAGATTTGGAAGTCTCGTACGAATTATCTCGTGCGAACGGCGCCTTCGATGGATTAAACACGTGTAGTCGAATTCGGCACTCCCCCCACTGGCCGTCCACATCTTCGATATAATGACGCATAAAAATGGACTAACAAACTGAACAGATAGGCATTACCGAGTGAGAATACAGCATCAAATCGCTGCACATGAGAATACAGCATCAGATCGCTCCACGTGAGAATACAGCATCAGATCGCTCCACATGAGAATACAGCATCAGATCGCTCCACATGAGAATACAGCATCAGATCGCTCCACATGAGAATACAGCATCAGATCTCTCCACATGATAATACAGCATCAGATCGCTCCACGTGAGAATACAGCATGAGATCGCTCCACGTGAGAATACAGCGTCAGATCGCTCCACAAGAGAATACAGCATCAGATCTCTCCACAAGAGAATACAGTATCAGATCGCTCCACATGAGAATACAGCATCAGATCTCTCCACAAGAGAATACAGTATCAGATCGCTCCACGTGAGAATACAGCATCAGATCGCTCCACGTGAGAATACAGCATCAGATCGCTCCACGTGAGAATACAGCATCAGATCCCTCCACATGAGAATACAGCATCAGATCGCTCCACGTGAGAATACAGCATCATATCGCTCCACATGAGAATACAGCATCAGATCTCTCCACATGAGAATACAGCATTAGATCGCTGCACGAGAAAACAAAATCAGATCGCTCCACGTGAGAATACAGCATCAGATCTATCCACGTGAGAATACAGCATCAGATCGCTCCACATGAGAATACAGCATCAGATCGCTGCACATGAGAATACAGCATCAGATCGCTGCACATGAGAATACAGCATCAGATCGCTCCACGTGAGAATACAGCATCAGATCGCTTTACACGAGAATACAGCATCAGATCGCTCCACGTGAGAATACAGCATCAGATCGCTCCACATGAGAATACAGCATCAGATAGCTCCACATGAGAATACAGCATCAGATCGCTCCACGTGAGAATACAGCATCATATCGCTCCACATGAGAATACAGCATCAGATCGCTCCACGTGAGAATACAGCATCAGATCGCTCCACGTGAGAATACAGCATCATATCGCTCCACATGAGAATACAGCATCAGATCGCTCCACGTGAGAATACAGCAGTAGATCGCTCCACATGAGAATACAGCATCAGATCTCTCCACGTGAGAATACAGCATCAGATCGCTCCACATGAGAATACAGCATCAGATCGCTCCACGTGAGAATACAGCATCAGATCGCTCCATATGAGAATACAGCATCAGATCGCTCCACATGAGAATACAGCATCAGATCGCTCCACATGAGAATACAGCATCAGATCGCTCCACGTGAGAATACAGCATTAGATCGCTCCACATAAGAATACAGCATCAGATAGCTCAACGTGAGAATACAGCAGTAGATCGCTCCACATGAGAATACAGCATCAGATCGCTCCACGTGAGAATACAGCATCAGATCGCCCCACATGAGAATACAGCATCAGATCGCTCAACATGAGAATACAGCATCAGATCTCTCCACGTGAGAATACAGCATCAGATCGCTCCACGTGAGAAAACAGCATCAGATCGCTCCACACGAGAATACAGCATCAGATCGCTCCACGTGAGAATACAGCATCAGATCACTCTACGTGAGAATACAGCATAAGATCGCTCCACGTGAGAAAACAGCATCAGATCGCTCACACGAGAATACCATTGATGCTCACACGAGATACAGCATTGATCGCTCCACGTGAGAATACAGCATCAGGTCGCTCCACTGAGAATACAGCATCAGATCGCCACGTGAGAATACAGCATCAGATCGCTCACGTAAGAATACAGCATCAGATCGCTCCACATGAGATACAGCGATCGCTCCACGTGAGAAAACAGCATCAGATCGCTCCACCCGAGAATACAGCATCAGATCGCTCCACATGAGAATACAGCATCAGATCGCTCCACGTGAGAATACAGCATCAGATCGCTCCACGTGAGAATACAGATCAGATCGCTCACATGAAATACAGCATCAGATCGCTCCACGTGAGAATACAGCACCAGATCGCTCCACACGAGAATACAGCATTAGATCGCTCCACGTGAGAATACAGCATATCGCTCCACTGAGAATACAGCTCAGATCGCTCCACGTGAGAATACAGCATCAGATCGCTCACATGAGAATACAGCTCAGATCGCTCATAGAATACAGCATCAGATTGCTCCACGTGAGAATACAGCATCAGATCGCTCCACATGAGAATACAGCATCAGATCGCTCACGTAGAATACAGCATCAGATCGCTCCACTGAGAATACAGCATCAGATCGCTCCACAGAGAATACAGCTCAGATCGCTCACTGGAAAAAGGAATCAAACGTCCAAGAGACTTCAGGCTCAGATCTACTTGAGAATACAGTTTCACTGAGAAATACAATAGACCTACACGTCCATACGCTGTAGGAATTAAGCCAGATCGCCCGTGGGAAAGAGCATAAATGACTCCTTAATCAGCGAGAATAGAATACAGCATCAGATCGCTCCGTGAGAATACAGCATCAGATCGCTCCACGAGAATACAGCATTAGATCGCTCCAGGTGAGAATACAGCATTAGATCGCTCCACGTGAGAATACAGCATCAGATCGCTCCACATGAGAATACAGCATCAGATCGCTCCACATGAGAATACAGCATCAGATCGCTCCACATGAGAATACAGCATCAGATCGCTCCACATGAGAATACAGCATCAGATCGCTCCACGTGAGAATACAGCATCAGATCGCTCCACATGAGAATACAGCATCAGATCGCTCCACGTGAGAATACAGCATCAGATCGCTCCACGTGAGAATACAGCATCAGATCGCTCCACACGAGAATACAGCATCAGATCGCTCCACATGGAAACAAGTTGTGAAGGTTGGGGTTCAAACGTCCGAGAGAGACGTTGCAGGGCTCAGGAATCTAAGCTTCTGAAGTCGACACTACAGTTTTCGACTGAGACAAATACTTAAAATATTGACCTACACAGTCGTCGCATACGCTGGTCAAGTGGAATTGATAGGCGCAGTTCATCGTCCCGTGGGAGGAAAGGAGACCGATGAACATGACATACCTTTTTAAATCTAGACGAGAATAAAATAAGACAAGATTTATAAGCAAGATGTGTGTTTTTTTAACATAATTATGTTACAAAACGTCAAACTAAGCTGAGAAGGACGGAAAGAGAGACAAGTAAATACCTATATTACTAAGCTGGATCAGGCCAAAAGTCATCACAGTACCAATAATCAGGGACTTCAATATGTAACACGCTCTCGGCTTCTTTATAGGGGCATCTTCTGTTGATGCCTAACAAAAAATAAAAAGAAATAAAATAATAAAAACATAAATACATTAGTGGAAAGACAGAAAGAAAATACAGCCCATATGGACATGTTTATATTACTTTTTTACTTATCGACATTTTTTTTTTATTTCACAATCGCTGCTTGGTTAATAATATATATCATAAAATTTTTGAATGTCCCTATCTTGCAAGATGTCGCAGTTTTATTACATTACAACTCCTGATGATTCACTTGACACTCACTTGTGTAAACAAAAGTTATTCTTAACATTTCACACTTCTTCAGTACATGTTACTGAAAATAGTTTTTTTTTTTTTCTTGGTTTTAATAAAATCAGTGTTTCGTTTGTACATATGTTTGCGAATTCATTTTCTAGAAAACGTTTGGTCTACTACATTACCAATTTTCGTGAAGTTTATTATTCGTGGATCAAGGCATCTACAAAATAGACGAACATTAGTCTCCCGTGATTTTTTATGATTATAAAGTATCTTTGCACAGAAGACTAGAGAGTAAAGTAGAGCAGAAATACATTTGCTTCATTGAGTGTTTGCCCATCCTAGACCAGGAGACCGTATATGTATTCATAGTTGATGTTGATGTTAGTACATGTAATAAAGATTTTATCAAAAATCTTAAACAAGTGTTAGTCTTTTAACTTCACATTTGAATATCCATATAAATACGTTGTAGTTGTACGTATATGAATTAATATATTTTCGACATAGCGACAATTTTGAATTCCTTAGATATTCTTGACTAAATTTATGGCCCCTGGTTGAATAAAGTTTTGCTTAATTAGAGACTTATAAACAGAGATTGGCAGCCTTCCGAAATAACGCGCTTTATCGCGTGCCTCGATAATTAACGAGAGTGACCCACATATGACACGGGTACCGACAAACTCCACTCAGTAGTTACCTCCCCTTACAGTTGTAGATAACCACTGCCACCACAAGTAAAAATTAACAGAATTTAGCTATTTTTTCTCTTTTCCAAAAATAAATTATTTTACTGCGAGTGTCATTTCCCTAAGTGTGTTTTCTTTGATAAACATCAAATATCGCCTCGTGGTAAAAAATAAATCATTTTAAAAATATTGTTGCTGTTGTGACAGCAGACGGAGACGCCATTTTGTTAGTTTACCATCATCACGTGGCATTTGTGACGGCAGTGATTTTTTTTTTTTTTTTTTTTTTTTTTTTTTTTTTTTTGCTTGCAATGGAGATCACTGTGTGGTGTTTGGGGTACCGGACTTGGAGGGCAATTAATAAATCCAAATACTTGTAAATCTACTGATTTTAGCTTAAGATGAAGGAAAGAAGAGGACGGATATATGATACAAGTACTTTAAGTTTAATTATAATTAAGAGAGAGAAGGGGGGGGGAAGAACGACAGACAGATAACTGCTCCGATATGACTAAACACGGCATGAGAAAACGTGGAGTTACAATACATGACAGCCTCGTGGACATGCACGATTAACCCGTGGTTTTTGACGGTAAGCGTTTTTGAGTGGTGTAAGTGACACAGATCTTCAAAGGCAAACATGTAGAATGATTACTAACTGATGTTACTTTAAATATCCAATGGAACTGACCATAAATGTGTTCTTGATTTCCAATATCGCCTGGGTCTCGTTGAAGTCTCTTTGGCCGCGCGCGACTTCATAAAGTCGATATGGGCAAAGCTCTGTTTATAAGTCTCTGGGTGATGTACTGTCTTACGGACTACTTCTGTGGTTTATGCACAAATTAGTTATATTTATGCATAACTCTTTGATGTTTGTTTGTTTGTTTAACGTCCCGCCGACAGTATTTCAGTCATTTATTATTATTACACCACATTTATATAGCACTTTTATCATATAAGTTATACGTTCAAAAGTAAAAGTGCTTTACAACCTGTTTAAACACAAAATAGAAAATAGGATATGTAAAATACATGCAATGAAGCCATCCACTGAGACTAAATACACCTAAAATAAGGTAAGAATATCAGCGTAGAGTGTTTTAAAGTAACAACAGTGTCATAATATCAAATAGTATTAAAGTAAAATAAAGGTTCCCTGATAAAATTTAAGAAGCAAACTGGGAAAATATCATTAAATAAATGTGTGAAAATAACAAAAAAACATTAAAATGTTTAAATCCAGTTATTAAAAGTAATCGAGTAATTTTCCATTTTAATGATCGTTATAGAATCGAACAAAGAAGTATGTTTTTAAGAGATTCTTAAATGAGACGAAACTATTGGACTGGCATATTAATACTGGCAACGAGTTTCAGAGTTTTGAAGCACTACGAGTAAAACATCTGTCCCCATATTTCGCTGTTTTGGTTCTAGGTTGGACTAGTGTCACTGAAACGTCTTGGGATCTAAGTACACGGCTGGGTCTGTAAATTTCTAACATTAACTCAATATACTCCGGTGATTGACCATGTAGTGTCTTGAACGTAAGAGTCAATATCTTAAACTGTATTCTGGCTTCTACAGGCAACCAATGCAGTTCTTTAAGGATGGGGGTTATAGGACTGAAACGTGTTTTTTTTGTAATAATCCTAGCCGCTGTGTTTTGGACAGTCTGTAGCTTTTGGAGAGTGTTTTTTGGGAATCCATATAACAGAGAATTACAGTAGTCCAATCGAGCTGGAACAAGACTGTTAACAAGCGGTTTTGTTGCGTCAATGGTAAGATACTGTCTGATGTGGCTAATTCGGCGCAGTTGAGCATAACAAGATCGACACACTGAGTTTCTTCTAAGTCTAATCTAGAGTCTAAAAAAAAAATTGGAGACGATGTCTACTTGAGACAGATATAGTGCTGCCACACTGCAGTATCACGCCGTAGACATGTGGCATGATACCACACCCAGTCACATTATCCTGACACCGGGCCAACCAGTCCTGCAACAACCCTTATATGCTGAGCGCCAAGCAAGGGAGCTGTAACAGTACTAACTCTTTGATGTGCATGTATATATAACTCATTTTAAACACGCAACACCATAACTTGCAAGGCAAGTTATCATCACGGTGTCTCTTTTTGTGTATAACTGTTCATATGTAGAGCTATAACCTCTACATTGTCAGAGTCATATGACAAAGAAAAGGAGCGAAACAGAGGTATAACTCATACCTAGTGAAGTGATAGTTTTGTTCAGTCATATTTTAAACATGACCGTGATTTGGCGGTTGGCGCAGTTTTGCAAAAGTAAAAAAAATGTTTCATATTACCTAAATGATTATACTTCCAAGGGTACTTATGCTTCTCTGGACAAAAGTGGTTGAAATATTCTCGTATAGTAATGTCAAGATAATGCCACATATTGCGTGCCAAGGTTTATTTTCTATTCAGTTCTATGGCTTATGGGGACGTTTAACTGAATTTGAATAACACGCTTATGATAGTAATGACCAAATCCATTTACCTGAAACCTGGATATTACAATCATAATTACGTTATATGTACACACTGTCACTGCAGTGTACCCTCGCTGAATAGATTTAAGTTTCTTTCATTCTTTACCTCTTTCCTTTTGAATTTAAAAACAGGGCAAACTTTTATTGGAATAAAAATAATTTCCATGCGTCTATAGCTAAAAGCATTACACCAATAGACATAGATGCATGCGTAATTAATACATAGTTGTATAAGATAAACATTTTCAGAGAAGTATATATGTACTCATTAAAGTACGAGTCTCCAAGATTCATCTGCAAATAAAATATACAATGATATTTGATTATAAATATGAACTCATACAAATAAGTTCATGACACAATTACTCATAGCTTTAGTAAGCTACATTAATAATATCTCTAATATAGATCTGAAAATAAAACACATGATGAAGTATCAAATCATTAAGTTATAAAGATCAAAAAATAACCAAAAAAAATGTTTGCCTAAACAACATTGTTCAATCTGCGAAACAGAGAAGGATCTTATTGTTTTATATACCATTTAAATTTCCGTAAATTAATATCCACCAAGTAGATATATACAAGTATGGACGTATAAAACACATTTTTACAGCATTTGATTAAATGTAGACATTTAAGATAGTTACCAAAGAAGTGTCTTAAGATAACATGGAGTGGTTAGAAGTTTGATTGTTTTTAAGGTTTCCAGTATGAGAAAAAAAATGATGCATTTGAAGACATACGTAATATTTACCTTCATTTTTATGATCCGTGTTAAATTGCCTTATATCGGATACACTGCTCTTACAAAGTATGCGACTTGTTGTAAATCTGTATTCTCCCTGTTGTTAAATGAGGGTAGGTAAAAAAAAAAACACACGCTTGGTTGCCTTTATGATAAATCAACAGCGCGTTAACCTGAATGTTATCGACGGGTCTTGCATTTTTTTTTAGGCATGACTTAAGAAAGATCTGGTACGGTCTCGTTGCGTTATCACGCCGTGCACAAGTGGCATGATACGAACCTTAGCCAGCCACATTACCTTGACACCGGACCAATTAGTCCTGGAATTACCCGTTTATATGTACTAGTATGCGAAGTGTTCCAAGAAAGAGAGATATACAATTGTCTTTTTTCAGACTTTGGAATATCTCAACCGAGGATCAATCCTATCACCTCCCTGTTACCGGGCGGATGCTTTTAACCCTCGGCAACCAGAATCGGTTTTCATAAATGAACCAGATCACTAGAAAAAGATGTATTTGCATATCTATCCGGTTTCTATTGCTCCTATTTCAAAATATGTTCCAGCTGTTTCCATCTATACACGGAACTGTTGTTTTTTTCTGATTCATTGAGGATTCATTCATTTTCTGATATATATCATATAATCAACTCAATCAAAATTCACTCTAAGTGTTTTGCAGTTATTCTCATTCTTTTGCATGGAAATAATAATTAGCATGATTAACTGTATATAGTGACTCAACATTGATCTGTACAATGCGGGTATATATTTGGTCGAGAACACAGCTTGGAAAGTCATACTAGGAATATCATTTTAGATGAGTCGCTATTCTTTTTACATCAAAGGTTTAACAACAGACCTGGGAATCGTACAATACAGAAAAACAGGAATTTTGTACGCGCGTGTCTAGATACGGAAATATATTGTAATAAGTGTACGGTCACGTGATTAAACAAACGTCTCTGACTGGACGTAAAAATAGATATAGAATAAGCTACATTTTCCATACACAATCCATTAATTTGGTCTCATCATGTGCTTCAAAGTTTTCTACTGTTGATATAGGACTCGATGGTCGGTAATAATGATTGTTTCCATGTACTAAATGTTTTATTGATATACAGGCAAAATAAATGCCTTCGGTCGTTGAAATATTCTGTTAAGGACGCGGGTCAGAAAATGGATACACACATCATAAGACAATAAATAGAAACAACGAATTTATTAATATACAGTACACAATGTATTTTGATTACGGAAAATGTCTCGCATGACATGACACAAAACACTGGGCCCAAGTATGTGCTGTCTGCATATCTACCACTTACATAGTCCGCGAAGCGAAGCGTGTAAATTTCTGCGAGCCTACAGGTGTGTGTATATTATATTATTCACTCTTTTCATTGAAGATCTTGAATTATTTTTGCAGAATAATACTACTTGTCCTTTAACGATTGGTGATGTAACAGTTATTTTGCTTTTATTTGCTGATGATATGGTTGTGTTGGCTGAAAGCCCAGAGGAATTGCAGTGTAGGTTAGGTCTTTTAAAAGAATATTGTGATAAATGGGGATTAAAAGTTAATGTTGATAAAACTAAGGTTATGGTATTCAGAAATCGTGGTCCTATTTTACCTTATGAGAAATGGTTATATGATTGAAATAGAAGTAGTAAATAAATTATTTGGGAACTGTTTTCAATTACGATAGAACGTTTGTATTAAACCAGTAAACGCTAGCGGGTAAAGGTCTAAAGGCATTAAATGTACTTTTAAATAATTTGAAAAAATATCAGTTAAAAACGAGTGTTAAATGTCAACTTTTCGATGCCTTTGTTGGTGCTATTCTGAACTTCAGTAGTGAAATATGGGGATTTGGTAATCTAAAACAATTGAGCGTGTTCATCTTAAATTTTGTAAAATGATACTAAACGTAAAGACGTCAACAAGTAACATGGGAGTTTATGGTGAATAAGGTAGATACCCTTTATTTATTAATAGATATACACGTATAATAAAATTTTGGTGTAAGGTATTATCTTCAAAAAATATTCTTATTACCACTTTATATAGAAGTCTTTCAGACTCAGCGAATAACAGTAGAAAGAATTGGGCATTTAATGTTAAATTTTTGTTAGATAGTTATGGATTCTCATATGTTTGGAGTAATCCATACAGTATAGAACTTAAGAATTTCCATATTTCATTAAAATCTAGAATGATAGATGTATTTGGACAGAACTGGTATAACACTATGGTAAATTGTTATACTATATGCACTTATAAATGTTTCAAAAAAAAGTCTTTGGAACTGAACAATAATATAGGTTGCATATAGATTATATTTCTGATAATATTTCATGTATGTCGTTTTTGAAAGGAAATAAATCATTGCGAATTTATCACGCTTTCATATTACATATATATGTGTACATGTGTGGATTCGTAAAAATACACCATACGTATGCGTTAGATAAATATTCAAATCGTCATGTATGTTTAAGGTATGTGTGATTTGTTTGATACGCTTTTGATCTGGACACGTGACATTTATCCAGGATCACTCGATTATAAGCTGAGTTTTATTCCGATCTTTATATAGAGTATATAATATAATTAGTCGTCAAAAAGGGGTTTAGAGCCATTCCGTACTTATATTGACTCAGTGAAGTGCTTCGATAGTAAGGGAATATCAGCAACTATAGCGTCTCTGGTTTTCTCTGGACCCACGTCCGAGGTCCTTGACTGACAATCTCTCGCTGTTGGCTGGAGACTAGAGCTGGATCTGATTTATCATTTCAAGAAGCCTTAGCTTGCGGTAGGTTGGTAGTTCCGTCCAGGTGCTTTCTGGGTATTATTTTCTCTGAAATAAGCTAGATGAAGATATAACACTGAAATGCCGTTGAAGCGAACTAAAAAAAAAAAAAATCTTGAAAGAAATTGGTTTAGGCGGGCATGGGCATGTCATAAAATACAACCATCAATTATGTGATCATGACATTGATATTGCGGCTGGTCCAAAACGACAGAGTTAAAGCAAGCGCATAAAATGTGATTTTATTTTTTATTTCGCGTGTATAAGAAAATCCATCACGTACAATATATATAGGTACCATTGTTATATATTATTTTGAAGCGAGCCGGGATCGAACCAGCAGTACTACAGTGAAATCATTAATATGAATATCTGTGTTAATTAATAGTTATTTTAATTTCATATTCCATATCTGATATAAGCATTAACATGATAAAAACAAAATAAAATAAACATTCATCACAAATATACCAATATACCATAGCAACATTATTGTTGGAGTGGGGTAACCCGTAACCACTACGGTGCAGTACTTTCAACAGCGCAACCATGCAACGGAAATTACTGTACTATGTTCAGGAATGAAATGCTAGCAATAAAAGTGCGGTTAATATATTTCGGAATGTATAACCAGACATAAGAATAATGGGACTAAGATGTAAAAGTACTCCTTTGAATTTGTTTTATGATTTATGTCACATGAAATACCGTCGTCGATAACAATTTTACAGGGTCTGTTAAATATGGGACTAGGTTGCGCGAAGATCTTAACAGCTGTGGCAAATGAGGTCCTTTTTTCACATATGAAAAAAGTGTAACCCGATACTTGCACATTAGAGCTGTTTATAAAGCCCATGGGCTGTCTTTGTTATGTTGCTAGCTAGGTGACTCTCCCTGCGGGCAAAGATTTATTTAATCTTTGTTATATACGCGGGATGTTCTTCTTTTTGATAATGGTCTGAAAGATCTACATTCATATTTTAGTAGTCACACAATACTCTAGAGTATTTAATGTATCAAGTTATCTTCACACACGAGAAATGGCAATTTATATTAAGCTATGTCATATTTTTTATAAACTTTAAAATATTTGCTGAAGAGCATGGTTGATGAATCTGCTTTGTTGTTGCTTTAAGTTTGAATATAAACTTTATAATCGTCATGGTCTTGTCTTACGACGCTCCGGTCTTCCGGTCTTTATAGCTAGGATTGACGATTTTCGAATAGGAAAGAAGAAAAAAAAAGAAGAAAAAAAAACGGCAAAAAAGTTCAATTTCTTCTTCATCACTATCACGCTCTGATAAATCAACAGATTCGCTACACAATTAAGCGCGTGAAGGAAAGTCTTTTCGGCGCGACCGCGATATTGTGAGAAAAGGCCGGTGTGCTTGTACTTACGAATAAGGGAAGTAACTAATGCACGGAGATTTGTATTTCTAGCTATTTTTATCCATTAAGGTGTAGCTCAGCCAGTAGAGCATTCGCCATTTAAGCGAAAGGCCTCGGTTGGAGTCCCAGTCAGGCTGCATATTTTTCTCATCCTGAGAAATTTATATTAAATATATTCCCGAATGCATCTATATATCCAATCCATTAAACGAATTAAATTTTATTTATCGTTGTTTTGCTATCGATTTACACTGAACTCTCGTTCTGGCACGCACCTCCGAGAATTCGCGCCGAGAATATACGATATAATTATTTCGCCGAGTAGCTTATTTCTTGGTTTAGGTCTTTAGATGAAACATTTGGGTAGTAGCATGATAAACAGACAAGGCCCTCCGCTCCCCGGTGAGATGTTATTAAAACAAATATTTCATAAACTAATGTTTTCGTTATTTGACCCTACGATAATTTCCGTCAGTTTGTCCAAGCTACGAGCCAAAACGTGACCCCTGAAATTGTGCAGTTTAACCCTGTGACAAATCCGACGGAATCTGTATTGGTAAGTTACATTTCACGCGAATATAAAAATCATACATAAAGATGCTATGGTGTAATTATTAATTGAATAGTTCATGAATGAAATAGTAATGTTATTTTTAAACTCGCGGTATCATCCCCCTTTTCAAATACCTGGCGTTATTTGATATACTCCCGTGTTTCCGATCCCGTCCCACATTGTTTGAAGTTTTATACAAAAACACCGTGATATTCAAATTTGTGTCATCCGAAAACATGGCCTTATCCGAAATGTTTTTATTGGCCCATATCGATATGTTATGAATCCTATGATTTTCACACCTTCAATTCAAAGTCGCCCATAAAGACATTATTTAATGACGCCATTTTGAAAACAGCGGAAACAGCGCGAACGCCTATCAATTACCAGAATGTTTTTTAATTGTCTTGGGACTGGCGCTTATTTTTTTTTTTGTTAGTTGTTGATTGGTTGATGTTTTGTCAATATCATTTTTGATGATACTTAATGGTTTAAATTTTACTACGTAAGTGACATCTGTTTCTGAGTAAAGGAAGGCTGATCATAAGTGGCATCAAACCGGTACACGATTTCAAGTAAGATGCGTTTTATTTGATATCAATGCACACCATATTTGTTCAAATTGATATTTGCGTGCATCTAAGTTGCGTTTTCAAACCATGCACAATAATCTCTTGATATCAATATCAAATATAGCGCTACGGTCGAATGAACACCGTCCGGGGGCGGGGTTTTGGGACTTAGACCTTGGGGCCAAGGTCATTTGAAGGTCAAAGTCACCTGGCGGGAAGACCTCAGCAAGGTGCTTTCACTTGTGAAGTTTTGAGGCTGTAGATGGAAGGACTTCCGTGTTATGGTGAAGGTTAAAGTTTTGTGACAAACAGACAAACAAACATACAGAACAAAAATAATATACCCGGCCTATCGATCTGGGGGCATAAAATAGAAAAGATAATCTATAAGTGGAATCAACGGGCAATAACGATTTCTTATAAAAATTAACACTTTATGTGACAGTTTATACCAGTTAAAAGAAAATACGGAAACCAAGATGACATGGTTTGCATATTTACGAAATATTTGAATTCAAAAGGAAATAAGTCTTTAAAGAAAAAAATAAACAGAAGCAAGAAGCATATTTTAACAGTCCCCATTATAAAATGAAAAAAAGTTTTATCGTGCATGCAATAATAATAAAAACGCTGACACGGGTAGAATTATTGAAAGCTAAGAAAGACTATAAATAGCAATGTCGTTCAAGTTAAAGTAAATATAACCTAGATCAAGCAAAATAAAAAAAAAATAAGTAAAGATTTGAAAAAAAAAAAAAGAAATTTAGAAAATGTTAAAAAAAATCCGTGATATAAGCGAAAATGTAGAACTGTTCGCAGTTTTAGAAAATAAGAAGGTGACAATAACTTACAGGAAGATAAAGATATTTAGCATATGATAAAGACTTTTAGTGTCATACTAATATTACGTCAACTTTCGAGGAATTAGGTTTGCGTTTTACAAAAGAAGAAATTAAAAAGAAAACATGCTAAACTTGAGGGGACGAATAAATCCTGTTCTTGTTGTGAAAGTATTATACACATATCTGGATACTTTAAGGAGGAGATAGATATATTAGATTCTCCCTTAGAGATATCATTTAGTAACATTTCAAATAAACAATGCCTCCATAGCTCTTGGTCTAAAGGGGCTATCATACCTGCTTACATGAAAGGTGACTGTTCGGATCCAAATGACTATCGAGGGATGACGTTAAAAAGCTGTTTGGCACAGTTATTTACAAGGAAAATTATGACACAGTTGACGCAATATTTCGAAATCGAAAAATATTATACTGTTGTTACGTGGATCTACGCAAATATTTTATTCCATTCATAGAAACCTCTGGGTCAAACTTCTGTAAACCGTCCTCGGTGGCCGAGTGGATTGAGTGTCCGCCTCGAGAGCGGGAGGTCGTGGATTTGATCCCCGGCCGCGGCATACCAAAGTCGTAAAATATGGTACTGTTATAGTCCCTTACTTGGCGCTCAGCATATAAGGGTAGTTACAGGACTGGTTGGACCGGTGTCAGGATAATGTGACTGGGTGTGGTATCATGTCAAATATCTACGGCGTTATACTGCAGTGTGGCAGCACTATATCTGTCTCAAGTAGACACCGTCTCGAAATGACTGAAAAACTGTCGGTGGGACTATAAAACCACCAAACAAACTTCTGAATGGGGAATAATGGGCGTCTTTTTCGTTTAAAAAAGTCAATACATAATTAAGTTAAACTATACGTTCAGCATATGGGATCATTAATAGAATTCTTAAAAGCAATATTGAATTATTGCAGGGAGAAAATCATCTCTCCAATATCTTTTTCTCTATTCACTAATGATATCGAGTTATCTAAGGTGAAAATGATAATGCACCATTAACACTTTATCAAATATCTTATACAAAGTATATATTTTTAACTGTTTGCAGATGATGCAGTGATATTTTCAGAAACGTCACAAAAATATTTATCCATTCTTCAAGTCTACTGCAAAAAATGGAAACTCAAGGTTTACGTGGAAAAAAAAGTGTAGTTGTATATAAAAAAGAAGATAATAACATGAAGAGCTTTTTAAATATGACTATTAAATAATAGAAAAAGTATCTTCATTTAACTACTTAGGATTGATGTGATAATTGATGAATGCATTACAAATGTTACTATAGAAAAAGAAATACACATTGAATATAAAAAAATACAAAAACGTTTTAAATGTTATAAACATTTTATTTTGCATACTTATCTTAATTGGGGAAGGAAGTTCATATACATGTATAATAACATAGCCGGAATAGCCGTTTGGCGGAGAATGTCAATGGCTGATATGTAAGAGATACATTATTATGATCTGAAGACGGTCTCAACATTACGTTAAAGTCCTTACACATTAAAAGAATCTAGTTGGAATCGACTGCCAAAATGTTACGATAGAATATGCCACTATAATAACACTAACTACATCTTCGAACTGTCCTAAAATGCACCTGAAGCACTATCATTGAGCGACTTCGATCACTTCCATTGTAACTATAGTCATTGATAGAACGCACTTTAGTTCATCTATAGTCTGGTTACTCTGGTCAAACACTTCAGTAGAAAGGAGAACATGAAACATGTACAGAGGTTATCCGAATATTAACTATGGTTCAAGACCGACTTTCTCTGAGCGTACCATGGTCGATATTCGGAGCACCTCTGTGTAGTCTTCATCCCTCCAGATTGAAGAGTGTGAAAAGAATAACCAGACTATAGATGAACTATGGTAGGTGATCGAAGTCGCTCATTTTTATGTTTGGCCCGTAACGGGAAACATAAATCTAGCTTCCGTCTAATGGATCCCAGCAACGGTTATTTCATTCCATTTGTTGGGACGTTGTGTTGCTTAAAGGATGTGACCGCCGTATATGGTGACCAGCCATGACAAAAGGATACTAGGTACTAATATATTGATGACATCGGTATTGAAAATATATAAAATCAGAACAAGCAGACTTAATGGGTTGGTGGGAGTGGTTATTTATTTATTCTAAGTAAGGATTATTAAGAAACAAAATGACGCCTTCTAGCTTCGCATGTGAAATCGGAGAAGAACGATTACTGATTTGAACACGCTTATATAGTAGCATCTCTTGGAAGTGATTCGGTTCTTGAAAATATGAATGCGCGCTACGAAGTAGTGTCTTAGAATCAGTATCTTTGTGTTAAACCTTAATAGTATATGCTCCAATTATTTGATACACTTGTTTCATCAATATTTTATAATGCATGTGAGACTTGGGCTTTCTCACAAGCAGAAAATATGGAAAGAGTACATAGGAGATTTCTTAAAATGCCACTGGGTATAAAATTAAGTACAAACAATCATGCTAAACATGGCGATTTAGGAGGATATCCTCTATGTGTAACAAGACATGCTAAAATAGAGAAATACTTTTTTTTTCATTTGTATCTTAAATAATGCACTGATTAAATTGAGAAATGATGCTGAAAGTGACGGCGACTGAATAAACTTGTGTTCATGAGTTTGGGATGCGAATTGCAGGATTTAAAGACGTTTGGTTGTTCATGGAATCAGTAAACATAAAGATATAATTTAGAAATAAGACATAATTTAGAAATTAGCCTTATTCTATAAACATACTTTTAAGTTGAGACATAATACATTAATTCATGTGGCAATAATTTATTTTTACAGATTTGTAATAATTTTGAAAGATCTATAATTATTATTTATTAGGATATATAATCTAGTTTTTACACTCTCGCATTGCTATGTCGTTATGCACTGTTTATGTATTCTTTATGATATCCGTAACGATGAACTCTGTATGTTCTGTTCTCTTCTGTTCATATAATTTTGGGCTTGCAGTAGGTCGGTGGTTCTACCTGGATGCCTCCGTGCATTCGGGCCCTTCCTCCACCTGTGATTAGCTGGACGTCGCTATATGATTCGAAGCGACGGTAAACTCAAATAATCAAGTCAAGTCATATAATTTTGCATTGTGGATAATGTAGCCGCCTTAAACATTTGATTTACGTTACAACTGTTATTACTTTTCCTAAAACTTTTCAAATATTATATCTGCATTTTAAGGTAAAGTCGCTGTAATGGTTCTGCTACATTTCGGACCTTATGACCTTTCACGGAAATAACCAAGGTTTCCTAATATTTCATTAGGGTAACTTGTTTATCTTGGTAGAGGTTAAGTGGTCCAAGACGTAGCGGAACCATTACAGGGACTTTACCTAAATTAAGAAATCCTCACCTAACCATTTTCACGTGCATTGTTTAATTTATCCAGGAGATAGTCCGTGAATATAAAGGTCCATTTTTATTGTATACTATCTATGTACAACCAATGACCTCAATACTGACTGAAATATTCATATTATAATTTACACAATTACACAACCCCATAATGTATATAATATATAACTGGGTAAAAATGAAATATTGTTCTGTTCTGTTCATCTTATCAAGCATAGACTGAGTGAATAACTGCTTAAAAAGATAAACATTATAGCATTAAAAAAAAAAAAGAAATCAATAGTCGTTTTCATTTACTTTCACTTATTATTATAGCATATAAATGATACGTGCATCAATAGCACTGTATAACATTTCGAATAACCTGGATTCGACTGTGATTACCACAGCCGTTTTAACCACATTGTATCATTCCGCGATCAGAAGCGAATAACTTCAACGCGGTAGCAAGGGCAAGACCACCTTAGGCATGAAATATTTGAATTGAATCTCACTCCGGATCGTTATGAAACAAATCAAAGCACACAGTCACTCAGAGATTGCCGGCGGGGTTATCATGAAAAAACAGCGAGTTCAGCTGACTTACTACTAGTGACTGGAGTTGCAGGAAAACGCAACTCATGCCTTTGTCTATCGGGTTCAATCCTGCTTAAACGTTGGAATTAGATTTCTAGCTATTTGATCATTTAAATCCTGCCAACAGTTTATCAGCGAATATTGTAGGCTGTGATATATCATTATCCCACATACCCGCACAATGCTTGACATAAGTGACCTATATCGAGATGCATGTATTCGGTGCACGTGCCCATGGGAAATATTCACATAATATGATATACATGTACTAGTAGGTAAAATATTTAATCTAATTAATTACATTAAGGATTTTACGTAACCGCTGACTTTACGTTTAGCATAAAATATTGTGTTTTGACATCAATTATATATGCACATGAGTGTGCCCCAATGAACCTCTTCAGCGCACAATTGGAACTGTGTGCATTTAAACAAATAGATAATTTAAAAGGCATGTTGTGTCATAATGTCGAATTTCGTATATATCAAGCGGCGGAAAATACATTGATTTAACCTATTTGTACTCTTATAACCCTTATAACCAAGTTATAACTAGTTAAATACAGAGGTGTAGTACATCAGGGTCTCTCTCTATATATATTATAAAGAGACCCTGAGTACGCTAAGCGTTAAATGATATGATTATACATATATGGGAAGATAAAGTAGACAACGATGTGCAAGTACTCTATAAAACATAGTTTCAAGTTTACATGTATTAAGGTCTACAAGCCATTACTTTGTCCATTTCAAAATAATACATTAACTACACAACACAAGCAAACGCGAACTGCCACTATAGTTAAAGACGAAAGGGATGATGTTTTATGTTATTGTTATGCAGATATTTCACTAATAATAATATTATATGGTTATTATTTCTTGTTTTCTATACGTGGCTTTTTTATTTGTTATGTCCACAGAAAAAACTTGGGTTACTTGATGAAAATTGTACATCTTATCGATTATAAAATAACATATTTAGTAAGGTCCAAATGTGATTATCGGATTATATGTATATTATTTAAGATATGATTTAGTTTCAAGTTTTTTCTCCAATTCCATCTTTGGTATTTGTTTTATATTTGATGGAAATAAATGTTAAAGGAAATATTTAACAGCATTCAAGCATTTCTTTAATAAACGATGAGGCTTAATATTTGACTGCATGAATTAACTATACAAAATAAATAACAAGCTTTATTTGACTATAACCCAGACAATACCTATATCATTTAGATTACTGACATTGTGAGGGTAAAGCCTCACAACACAAATGTACAGTTCAGTAGGAGTGCCACCGCATCCCAAATCTCTTTTGCGCTTGAACACCTAAGCGACGTCAACATAGTCCGATTAAAAATCTGCGGCCAGGTTGTATGTTTCTTGACTTAACGTCAGAATAAACAATACGCAATTGAGAAAATAAAAGGACTAGTTCAACCAGGTGCTAGATACACTCTTGTCTGTTTTCAAGCCAATGTCGCTGTGTCATTATACAATTAACACGGTTTCAATAGAAAGTGTATTCAATGAGGGTCGTTATCAGAGGTTTCATAAAGAGAGAGAGAGAGAGAGAGAGAGAGAGAGAGAGAGAGATATTGCGTGTATGCTGCATTTCAATTAAGATATATATATATTATACTTAAATAGTGAGAAATATGGGATTTAATTTCGAATTATTCCCTCAAAATGTCATAGTAACGAATCTTAATTTAGTTTACATACAATACATATTGGCTGATCATACAATCAAAGATAGTGAGAGAGAGAAAGAGAGAGCATGTCTAATCTAGTCATTAAAAAATTAAAAGAGGAATACCAGGTGTAAAAGCAAGACATGCATATGAATAAAATATATAGAAAATGTATAGAGTGAAAAGAGGATGTTAAAAGTAAAGGCTCATTTCCTATATTTATGTAATATGCAGTAATCTTTAACACACACACACACCTGGTTATTTCAATCCCAGTTTTTTGGTTTGTTTGTTTCTCTCGGTGTCTACTTGAAACACATATAGTGCTGCAACACTGCAGTATCACGCCATAAGCATGTGGCATGATACTACACCCGGTCACATTATCCTGACACTGGGCCTTATATGTTGAGCGCCAAGCAAGGGAGCTATAACAGTACCAATTTTTACGCTTTTGTTTATGTCCCGGCCGGGGATCGAAACCACGACATCCCGCCCCGAGGCGGACGCTCTAACCACTTGGCCACCTGAGACGGTTTTCTTTTTTGTATTAGGCCATCGATGCATTAAAAATATCTTGTTTTCCTAAAAAGGGGCCTTATCGGTGATTCGGTTGCTTAACTACAAACCAGCATTTTTTTTAATGATGGCCTTGATTATTATTTTCAAATATTGCTTCAAACCTTTGCACCTTCACAGGCAAAAAGATTTGGTCCAGCCCCAGGAACCGTAGACCGGGATTAGTATAGGTTGTAAGAACTTGTTTCCAAATTGATGTTAATAAGATTAAACTAAACATAAAAATATGTTTAATATCTAGTTTTCTGTATATTGTGTATATTTTATATACAGAAAAAAAAATTAATAGCTTAGATGATTGATTTATTTGATATTTTGGAAATCTTACATATATTAATCTTGCAGTACATAAGATATTTAAAATGCTTCACACACTACAATACTTTTTTCATCCACCAACGTCTGACGTTTCCGCTGGACCACGGTGCTCTTAATCAAACTTAAGTCAATGAAAGTTTACCTTAACTTGATAAAAGCAATAGATGCAAGCGTACTTTTATTCCTTCTTTTATTTTCGCCGCCAAGCTGGACATAGGAGTTTAAAATAAGTGAAATATATCCTAACTCAAGTTACAGAATGTAAATTACATTAAAACTTTGCAATTGATTGTCGAGCATATTCTACTTTCGGAAGATAATATTCTTTTTGCGATTCTTAATATCATGCATTAGAGTCTTAACTTAAAATACTTAAAATGTGATATGGTGACCCTACGGCCACGGCAGTGACGACATCGTATAGAGGGTCTTCTCAGATTGATCTTTTTATAAGCCAATCAAATCGGCACCTACAAAACCGTAAGGTATAACAGAGGAAGTAAATAACAGAGGAAGTAACTGCATCAGTCTCACAATAGGGTAGGAAGATGTGTAAGCGGCTCATTCGGAAGAGCATTCGCCCTGTAAGCAAAAGTTAGCGGGTTCGAGTCTCGGTCAAGCTGAACATTTTTTCTTACCCTGTGACAAATGTTTGACCGAAGTCAGAAACGCGCTATTGGATTAAAACCGAGCACTTGTTTATGCATATAAATTACTTAAATGTTCAATTTGACTGATATGACCCCTTTTGCGATGTTGCCAGAGCCTAGTCGTGGATAGTAGAGGAGAGCAAATAAGGAAATGATTTTAATGAGATTGGTTGCGACCAGGCTTTAAATGCGACCACGCAAATGCTGCTTGGGACCCCAGAATTGCTACTGGCCGTGGAAATTTTAAACCCTTCGGCCGTCATGGCAAATGTGACATTCCCTCAACACAGTTCTGATATAGAATTTTCTTGCGACAACTGAAGACATGTAAACGCGTAATTGAATTCAAGATATAAAAATAACGAGACTTTCTGTCTGTCTGTCTGTCTGTCTGTCTGTCTACTGTTTGCAATTACACTCTTCTGTTTGTAAAATAAGTTTCTTTTTTCTTTTTCTTCTTTAAACATGACTATTACATGGATGGAAAAGATGCAAACAGTTTTCATTTTGATATACATATTGAAGGAAATATTATAACGGCGAACCAAATAGAAAAAAATAACCTTTTCTAAGACCCTTTCTCTTTTTATCATTTTAATAAGATAAATTTTGAACATACACATTTTTGCAAAGAGAAAATCACTTAGAAGTATATTAAATGCCGATTTTGTTAGCTGCTGGGTAGTGTATTATTTAGGGGTCACATGACCCCTATGACGTAATTGATGGAGCAAATGTTTTTATTTTTGTGGTGGGGGTGGGGTATTATAATGATAACTGTTTTATCAAATTGTGTCTGTGAGTCAAATCGACGAATTTTTTATTTAAAATAAAAACCTTATATTTGTGATTAAATTAAATTAATAAGACTGTGAAATAAAAAATCAAAAAAATCAGAAATAAGCATTCATCAATATTCAGAATTTCACGTGAATTAAGTTTAAATTAAAACTGTATACATAGACTTAAAAGTAGTCAGAAGAAAGAACTCAATAACACAAATGAAATAGTCAATAGAAAGCACAACCTTTGGATGTATACGCAAGCACTTCTCATTTAGATGAATGCGTGTGTAAGTTACATCAACCGATTATTTACGTAAATGCTCTTCCATATTGGACGATGTGAACCGCTGTCGGTTCGTACTCAGGACGACTGTTGTTTAGGACAATGTGAACCAAACATATGACGATGTGAACCAGTTTATAAAACCACTTTGTTGCGTTTATTAAAATGTTTAAAAGACAATTTCATTTTAATTTTATTAGATTTGATGATGTTTGTACGAATAATTAATTTTTAATTATGTTTAAATTGATTTTTTGTTTCTGTTGAAAGTGTATTGCAATACGAATTATATTCGGCCAATTATAAAATGTTAATTAATAAGATTTTTATTATTTAATATATTTTCAATTGAATATTAGGTATAGATATAGTAAAAAGTGTTTCGTTATAAGGAATATTTTGTCATTTTTAATTACTATGAATATTATGTATTTAATGTAAAATAAAGTTTTAATAGACTTACTCCGGAACTCGGCGAGTGTGGGTTTACCCCAGCTAATCCGGGGGTACAAATACACTTATACAGTTACAACTTCGTGGTGTTGCACTAATTCTATTGTGAACGGTAGTGCACCGTGTAGCTACATGTATAACGGTAACAGTTTGTTTGGACCCCCGGAACCCACATTTGCCGAGTTCCGGATAACATCTTTTAATCTTGTATATTTGAAGCTTTGGTCTATTTAATTTTCTCGCCTCTTTTGATAATTGGATCATGTATGCGAAGAGGATATGCTTAAGTTTCGTAAATAAATTTCGTAAAATAACCACACACACACACACACACGCACACGCACATGATACTCTCAATCAACTCATTTCATTTAGTTTGGACCAGTTATATGTGAAAAAGAAGAAGATGATGGGGAAGTGTCATAAGTTTTAATAACACAAATTAAGAAAAAACAAAAACAAATTAAGAACAACGAAAATCAACACATATATACACTATATGTATATCATTGATAAAATTCATTTATATATATGCAAACACACAACACGACTCTCAACTCAATCACTAGTTTTCAAACCAACATATTTATTTATTTTTTTTTTTTTTTTTTATTAACTCAAGGGGATCCTTAATTCAATTATAAAGTTAACAAGGTGCCCAAAATGAAGCCTATCGAGCCCTACTCTTGGGTGCAACACAACGTCTCATTGAGACAAATCTTACTACTAAATTTTAGAAATTTGAGATTAATCATAGCCCGGTTTCCAACGGATCTAGGTACCCATATGTTTAGCACAACACGTGTCATTCAGGTGAATCTTACTGTTAAAGTATTTGAAAATCCTTTGATTAAGATGTAAGTTATAGCCCGGACAAGTTAATCCATCAAAATGACCTTTCACCTCTCAGTTTGACATTCACCATGTAGTTAAGATCCAACCTCTCGTGCGCGACACTTCGTCCTCATTAACCATACTGCCAATACTGCCAAGTTATGTGAAATCCCCTCTATCAATGTCTTATGAGCAAAGCCAGTGCGACGACCTTTCAACTCTATGTGTGACCTTGACCTCGGAGTTATTGACCCAATTCTTGTGCGTTTCTTTGGAGTTGATCTTACTGTTTCAGAAACTTGCGATCCATATCTACGTTATTGTCTTGGCAAGCTATTTCAGCACCGAGATCTTTCACTTCTATGTGCAACATTGACCTTGAAGTTAGAGGCCTAGCTCTTGTATGTGACACTTGTCTTATCGAGGCTAACGTCACTGCCAATTTATTTAAAATCCTGCGATTTACATCCAAGTTTCAGCCCGGACAAGCAAATTCAACACCATGACCTCAAGTGTGACCTTGCCTTTTGATCTAGGCACTCAACACAAATGCACGACACTTCGCCTAATTCAAACTTTACTGCCAAAATCAAATTCAGTACGGACAAGAAAATCCAGCACCATGACGTTTCCCGACAACGGAAGACAAAACATAAATCTCTTTATTCATTTTCACTTGAATTTAAATTTAATAACGTATCTGATGTAATCTGACACAAACGGTTTAATCACAAATTTTCTGCTGTAATTGCATATCAATCAAAAAGCCAAGGTTACTTGGTTATTTTCGATCTGAAACGCAGTTGCTTGATCATGGGTCATTATTATTGAAACGTCCACAGGGTCTGATCCTGACCAGTATTAATACAAAAGCGTGTGCTATTTTACAGAGCTAGTGCGAATGGCAACATAAAAACTACAAAGACAAGTTCAGAACATAAGTCAAATTTTATTTACAAATTCGTCTAGAGTGACATCCGCACAGCTCTCTAGTTCTCTGTCTAGACTAACTACAGTCAAACCTGTCTTAAGCGGTCAGTCAAAGGAACCAGATAAAGTGACATCTGAACAGAAATGGCTGCTAAATGAAGGTTAAACATTTAACAAAATGCAAGTTTGGTGATATTAAAACTGACCGCTAAATGCAGGTTGACCGCATAATACAGGTGGTCAATAATACAGGTTCAGCTGTATATAAATTTTTGAATTGATGAAGTTCGCCTGTGATTGGTTGTAATTTTTTTATGATGTTTAATTTAATCTGTTAGAGATTTACTTATTTGTTAAATACTGTATAGATATATTTCTTTTAAAAACAGTGAAAACTCATCTCCCTTATCCGGACCCTCTGTAAACCGGATTCCTCTCCAAAGCGGACACATTCTCCATGTTACAGTAGTTACCTTTCGATACAAAGGGAATTCAACTGTTTTATTAGGGAGCGAAACGGAACACTCCCGACTGGTGCGCATATAGCTCTGCCTAGAAAAATTCTCTCCCTTTGTAAGTTTGCGCTCTTTTTCTTGCGTGGTGGAAAAGAGAAACTGCGTGGCTGAAATCCGCATTTTATAAAGTTTATCCTTCGTTTTGATACAAGTGGCCCACAGAGGTAATTGATTAAGCTTTCGTGGCTTCTTCCTATGTAGTGTTCAATTGCATATTGTGCTTTGAAATTGATTTTTGATGAGTTCAGTTTATCGCTGCAACTGTAAGTCTTTTCGTCAGGTACTTTACTTCGGACATTGCATAAATACATGTAATTTAAGGCAAGGTTTATTAATGATTTTGTTTGTTAGCATGATGTTGTACTGCATGTCACTTCATTTGTTTCTTTTCCTAGTCATATAATCAGATTAGTAATTTATTTACGGACCTGATATCAGTTTGTATAGGCATTCTTTACAGGCACTAATCTGCCTGGCTGCGTAAAGAAATCTAAATAGAGCAAATGAAGTGATTAAACAGTAAAACGTGTTCTGTGTTTATGGCAAAACTATATTGTTCTTTATATGTCTCGTTTCAGTTTGACGTGTTTGATGGTGCTGCGAATGTATTGCCATTAAATATAGTAACACTCTACCACTTGTTGTTGCGCCTTACGAACCTACGCAGGAACAGTGAATTGCGTCCAGTCACTGTTACACTCCAGTCCCATTTTATTTCTTCTTTGTGTTATAGGAAAAAAGCTCAGTAATCCGGAACCTCCGTATTCCGTACTCCGGACAGCTTTTGAAGTCCCAAATGTTATAATCTTACATAATTGGCCCTCTGTAATCCGGACACGTTTTTTTTTTAAATTAAAATTCGTAGTTTCCCTAAAACATTTTTCATGTATTGAAGTTTTTATAATTATACACATTCCAACCCAACATTCCAACATACTTTTATAACTTGATGAAAAATCACCATCTTAACTACTTCAAGATATAATATGTTCCCGGCCTAAGGTTAAGTAAGACAAAATTAAACCTTTTGATAACAAACAATTAGAGTACATGGTAATTACTCTTATGGATACAATAACATGAATGACATTTAAAAAAAATAAACAGTTTGATATAAAACCAAATGTGGTGTGCATTTACTAAAGAGTAAAAGGTCGACAAAAAGTTCAAAAATTGTTTAATCAAGGAACGTTTTGTGAATCAACTCTATTATAGCCCGTTTTCTCTTATGCTGGCGGGAATAATCGCGGGAATGAATTTTACTGTTGGGATTCGTCTGAATAGATATGAGTTATAGCATGTTCCAGTGTCCAACCTCAGGATATGATCGATGGGTTTCACAAAAATAAACCGACTTTGGTGGCGATGGCTGTGAAGACGAAGGTCCGGGTTCCATCCCCATGTACTGGAGTCGGACACAGTCTCCGTGATGAATGACTCACAATTTCTTTCTGGTGATAATTCGTATTCCACCGCTTTACTTAGTTAACTATAGAGATTCGTGCTTAAGTTTCAGTACTGTCAGAATCCCCTGAAAGAGTTTTGGGTGAACTGACCATCTGTTAGACTTTGGTGGCATATAATGGCCTTAAATAATCCAGATTAAATTTAACACACAATATGAAGGACATGAAATTAAAAAGGACTTATTACTGTCATGTGTTTAAATCTGTGTGTTTTTGATTTCACAGAAGAGGATGTTAATTGCAGTAATGGAATATAGTGCAGAATGGACTAATTAATGAAAACATTTAATTACTGCGAACAATAATAGTTTTATTGCGACTTGCATAGCAGAATTAAACGAACTCTCAGGAATGACAAACGATTGAAAAAAAATCTCAGAAGACTTATGGTGCTAGCAACATACACAAGTTAAACTTGGGCTATATAATCCGTTGCCCGTTATTGGTGTGTTAACAATGAATCGGGTATGAATGACGCCAAGAAGCATTCTTAATACTGCACACAGCTATGAAGTTGTCTTAGCCTAGGGCAGTATACCACGCTTTTCACGTGTACCTTATGTTGTATGTAGCAGACTACAGCGTCTTCCTTCCGAGCGTTCGTATAAACGTCATACACCATAAACTTGAAACTCTTAAATAAAAATAATAGGAAACGTGTAGTTAAGTTGGGGACTCAAAACTGATTTCCTTTCTTTGTAACACTCTTTTAACGTGGCTGCGAGTCTATTCGAGGGTCTGGTTATTGCTCAGTGTCATGTTTGAGTGGGAATGTTGATGAATGGTTACTTCGAATGCACCCTTTCTTTCCCTCTGCAGTTCATATTTAGTTTGAGAGAGTTGGCTTACAAGATATTCCAAAGCAGAGTTTGATAGAGTGAGGTCCGTGCACTGTCAATATAATGTTCATAATTTATGGAAATATGCATATAAATACCCAAATCAGCTTAAAAATTGCAAAACAATTGCAAAATTAGTGGTGAATTTGGCATGGAAAGGGGGGAAATGTCGTAAATGTGGACATGATTTCGGAGAATTATCTATCACTGATCACATTATTCTTGATTGCCATATTCTGGGGAAACATCGTATAAATATCTTGAATAAAATTACTCAGAGTTTTGGAAACGATGTCGTTTTTGCCCGATTTAACATGAGCAGAACTTCAATAGTTAATACTGTACTTGGTGTTCAATGTCCATCATTAATTGTTTTAATGGGTGAAAAGTATGAATCATTTATTAAATTTATTTTTAGCCACATTCATTTCATGTGGCTGTATTATAATAATTTTGAGGCTTAAAGTATACAATGCATGAGTACATGTTAGTATCATGCACATTTACTTATATACAGTCTATAGAGAGTCACATTACTTGCTGGTGTTTTTGTACTTAGCATGTTTGTGTTTTTTACGTTTAAATGTGTAAACGTTACTAATGAATAGTCCTGGATGTATTGTTTGCATTCAGGGAATTCATAAAGTTGTGCATCACTGGTACACATGTACCGAGAGTATATTGTATTGTATCCGGTGTGTTACATAATTATATGCACTGTATTGTAATGTTCTATGTGTAAGTGCTTTAATTTATATTGAATTTGATGTAATCTTTTTTTTTTTTACCATTATAATTTTTGGGGAAATTAACAAAAATATTATTTGTAAATTACTATTCAACATGCAGATTCTATATGCCTTAATCAGAATTGACACACTCCTATTTACTTTGGAATTGCTGTATTAATACCATTCAGAGAGTACACAGGAAACAAATTAGTGCTTATTACATGCAATGATCTAGAAGTAGTAAGCCAATCAAATATCATTGTACCTGATGCTAATTTGCATAACCACATAAGTCAAATGCACTAGACTGTGTCACTTTTTTTCATTGTGCATAGATGCAACTGAAACAGTAGTTTGACATACATGTATGTGTCCGTGACAACTTTCGGAAATAAAATATTTGATTATCCTACATCAAAATTCCACCTTCTTTACATATACTGATTTCTAACTACTGTGAAAGCTACACATTCAAGGGTCAAGATATGGTAAACCTCCCCAATATGGAATTCTCTCCAATTCGGCCATTCTTCCCAGTCCGGAGGGTGTCCGGATTAGGGAGTTTCCACTGTAATATTATAATTATCTAAAATAATATGTAGAAGCTAATTATTTTCTTCTTTTATGATGTTGATAAAATATATCTCATGTTGTTTACTTCCCAAATATTAAAATACAAGATGAATATTCTATCGCGAGTTGTATGTAGAGTTAAGGAGATACCGAGAATCTACACATATATTGAAGGTATATTCCACAACACCAAAAATACAGCTTCAAACTCAAAATTCACAAACTGTCCCAATACATTTCTTCTGGATGATTTTCTCTGCTTTTGGACTTAAATACCTGCCATGGAAAAAAGGCTAACAGGCTACTAGATATGCTCCTTAACGAGCCACCAATTGACTCTGGCTCTGAATGAACAACAGTAGCATAAATTATCAGCACTGCCCACCAACAATAATATAGTTTATATAGTTTTTGTAGAAGGGCGAACACTTCATGATGTATGGAGCCTGACTGAAGCTGTAAGTGTGTTTGTAGACGCAGGACAGTGCATGCATTTATCGACTTGACTATATGAGTTTACCGTCGCTTCGATAGTATTTCAGTCATATAGCGACGTCCAGCTAATTACAGGTGGCGGACGGCCCAAATGCACAGAGGCATCCGGGTAGAACCACCGACCAACCGAAAGCCAGCATTTAATGAAGTCAGAACACTTTAAATATTGATATTTCGAACGTAATATTTCAACTACTTGTTATTTCAAACAAACAATGCTCCGTAACCTTTTTCTGTAAGTATAGGAATATCTACTGATGAAAATCGTAACGATATTCATTCGGACATCATTTTGTCAAAAGTGAGGTTAGACAGCTACAACGGGAATCACACACTAGTAGTTTACACTGTTCCCCCAACACAGTTGTGCTGTAAATTTAATAATATATTCTAACGGATAATAACGAAAATGAAATCTTTGTGACTTCTGTAACAAATATAAGGCTAACTTGATTGCTGCTAAGCACTTGTAGACACAGAATTATGTTCTGAAAGTAGAATGATGACTTTCGAATGGAGAATATCATCAAAATTAAATGATGATCGAGTGTTGAAAGCGCCATTCTTCGACCGTGCCATACTTAAATTCCCAGTATCTTATAGATGTTAGACCTAAATCCGAATGCACTTACAACATATATAATTCAGTTTTAATTTCATTACTGAAAGACCTTGAGAAATGCCTAATTCACAGGAAAGATTCTATTAGAAAAAATGCAAATTATGGCTGCCTCGTTCTATATTTAGCTCAGAACAATGACAGCATAAAATTAACACACATGGGATTTTTCAGTTTATGGATTTTCTTCCTATCTCCTCTACTACCGTGTATCAATATTTATTCAGTCTATAGAAAAAGTCCATGAACTTCTGAAACACCCCATGTACACCGAGACATCCGTGATTTTACTGAACAGTGTGTTTCAGAACAAACTCCGCCCATCTTTCTCACTATTTTGCCCTGTCTGAACAACTAAGACTTCCGGGCGAATATTTCCTTATGTGGGCTTAATTAAGAGGTTAATCAAACATCATTTGAGGCTTTGCTAATCAGAAATTTTGAAAAATATATTTTTCCCAGCTAAAACGCACAGGGGCTTTAAGTCAGTTTGTTGTACTGAAAAAGAACCATGGCATGAACCACAAAATTAACTAATAAGTAATCAAGGCACACTTCCTTTACATTATTACTTTTTGTTTCAAGCCAACAGTTTCATCTACTTAGTATTTTTATTCATTAATTTACTCGAGTCATTCTTTGTTCAATGATAAAGATAAATAGATGCCCGTAGGCAACATATCAAGCCTATATCTCCCTATATTCGTGCAGCAAACCGCACGATTTCTGGTGGACATTTTGCCAAACATAATCGTAGGAGATTGTACGGCCCTCACACATTTATCGCAAAGTCCGTGCAGTACCCGTCAAATTGCACGGATATCTCGCGGAGACCTGACAGCGGACGTACA
>CM037777.1:80921662-80971662 GCA_021229015.1 Solen grandis
ACAGAAGATGCCCCTATAAAGAAGACGAGAGCGTGTTACATACTGAAGGCCCTGATTGTTGGTACTGTGATGACTTTGGGCCTGATCCAGCTAAGTAATATAGGTATATCTTTGTCTCTTTGTCCGTCCTTCTCAGCTTAGTTTGACGTTTTTTAACATAATTATGTTAAAAAAACACATCTTGCTTATAAATCTTGTCTTATTTTATTCTCGTCTAGATTTAAAAAAGGTATAGCATGTTCATCGATCTCCCTTCCTCCCACGGGACGATGAACTGCGCCTACCAATTCCACTTGACCAGCGTATGCGACGACTGTATAGGACAATCTTTTAAGTATTTGTCTCAGACGAAAACTGTAATGTCGACTTCAGACGCTTTGATTCCTGAGCCCTGCAACGATCTCTCTCAGACGTTTGAACCCCAACCTTCACAACTTTTCTCCATGTGGAGCGATCTGATGCTGTATTCTCTCATGTGGCAATGTCTGTCTGTTCAGTTTGTTTGTCCATTTTAAGCGTCTTTATATCGGACGGCTAGTGGGGCGAGTGCCGAATTCGAGCACACGTGTTTAATCCGTCGAAGGCGCCGTTCGCACGAGATAATTCATACGAGACCGCCATATCTTTCATAGTCCTCAGGCATTTCCTATTTCTTTTGATTATGTTTCGTTCGACTGCGTCTTTACTGTATACCATACCATTGCTGCGACTTTGATATGTTGCATCATGGGATCGATCCCTCAACTCCCGGTTATGGGGCGGACGCCACCGTGACATATTCATGTTTTCATTAATTACTATTCATTAATATATTGAAATTGTTTATTACGAATGTAATCCTAATCCTAGCTTGTATCATTTTTGCAAAATAATGCTTTTACGTTTCAAAATTAAAAATAATCATTTTGTTATTTCTAAATAAGATATGTCTGTAAATAACTATCTCCCTCCAGCTGATTCAACAATCACGAAACCCGCGATACGAATATACCCAAAGAGTGACCTACAAGATGCACACGTAAGTATAACCCTTTAGCAGATGGATATTTACGTACTTTATGAGCGAACCGCAGTTGATATTTTATCATATTGATTTAAACTAATTATCACATATAAAGTTGATATGTGCTTCCGCTTACCTGCATTCCTTTTATCCATTTACCAACTCACCTTCCAGTCCGCTCATTTTGTCAGTCGTTATTCAAAAGCATTCGCCCATCCATTGTTATTATTGTAAGATTGTATAGGTGTTTACAACACTAGTGCTGTATCATTCATAGTCGTCTGTAATTTTACATCAGAATTGTTGCTTGTATAATTTTAGGATGTGTTATATGTGTTATGATATACACGTGGAGAAGACTTAGATGAATAATAAAAAATCAACATTCATAAAATTATTTCGTGTATTCGTTATACAAATAGAATAGGAAAGACGATGACAGACAATTGTCTACCGTCCCCGGTGGCCGAGTGCTTAGAACGTCCGCCTCGGGAGCGGGAGGTCGTGGGTTCGATCCTCGGTCGCGGCATACCAAAGTCGCAAAAGATTGTGCTGGTTTAGCTCCCTTGCTTGGCGCTCAGCATAATAAGGGTAGTTGCAGGACTGGTTGGCCTGGTGTGTCTACGGCGTGATACTGCAGTGTGGCAGCTATATATCTGTCTCAAGTAGACATCGTCTCCAAATGACTGAAATACTGTCGGTGGGACGTTAAATTCAACAAACAAACAAGATGTCTACATAACCTTAATTTGAATATTTGTCACAAAATTATAACAATACTGACAATTATAATGTTTAATGCAAAATAAACAATACCGTATCAACAACAGAATGTAAATGGGCATCTAATTATTATAAGATACATACCAATAACGGAGAGTAACAATTTCAATGTAGAAAAATATAATGGATATTAAAAAAAAAAAATTTACAATATATTTTTGTTTTTCTAATAATCATAGCTTTTTTTTATATATTTGTATTTAATTGTCTTATTAAGTCGAATGTAAATGGGCATCTAATTATTATAATATATATATATATATATATATATATATATATATATATATATATTGAACAGAATAGAAATTTTATTGATATAACTTGAACAAATACAGTTCATCGTTACATATAACATAAATAATACATATACAGTGCGCAAAGACATAGCAATGCGAGAGTGCAAAAGGTAGATTACATATCCTAATAAATTATAATGATATAAATCTTTCAAAATCATTACAAATCTGGAAAAAATAAGTATTACCATTTAATGTATTATGTCTCAACTTAAATGCATGTTTACAGAATAAGGCTAATTTCTTAAGATCATTTTCATTATCAGAATTTAAAAGTTGAACAAATGTTACCATACTGGGTCTAACATAGAAATGTCTTTTTATATATTTCTTCCTAAGGTTTCAAATAATGAAAATATAAGCACAAAATGAAATTCATCATATATATATATATATATATATATATATATATATATATATATATATTATTTGATTGTAACAATTTACAGTATTTTTACCGAGACGGTTTCATAATAAAGTTTCCTGAAGATTTTTTCTTACATCTGAAAAAGGGTATATACACATTCAAAATAGAACTCGTATTCTTCGTCAACTTGATATACAACAAACACAGTACCGCTCTTCATGTAGAATATGATGCCTATTGCATCTACCTGTTTGATATGTATGACCTAAGAGATATAAACAATATGTCTAAGTAATCCATTCATTTCAGAAGGTTTTATAATACTCTACGGTGAAATCTTTGATTATCGCGGTTCAATTATTTTCGCAAATTTCGTCGAGGATTTTATCCACGAATATTCACACAAACGAATCTAATGACGCCGATGATTAATAATGTTACAGATTAAATATCAATTAATGATCTGCTTACCATTCGATTTTGAACTGACCAATTGTCGATCGTTTAGAATTAAGCGGTCGGAAAATGAATATCTAAATTGTGAACATTTTCAAAAACATTAAAATAACAATAATTTTGTGGAAGTTGTTTTACACTGAAAACCTTATTTTTCAAACCACAATTTGTATCATTTACGACATTAGCATACATATTTTCGGAATTGGCAACTTTAAACCAGTGCCTAATAATTCTACATCTCGAAGGCGTGATACTATGGTGTGGCAGCACTATATCTTTCTCTAGTAGACAAAGTCTTCAAAATCTGAAATATTGAACCTAATAACCAAAGAAATTATAAAATATCTTCAAGTACATACAAAGGGTACCTGCCTAATTCTTCAAAAAGGTATGGTATGATGTGGTATGGTATGGTGTGGTATGGTATGGTGTGGTAGAATATGTGCTGGTATGATATGGTATGGTATCACATGGATAGGTATAATATGGTATGGTATCACATGGATAGGTTACTATGGTATGGTATCACATGGATAGGTATGTATGGTTTTTGGTATGTGGTATGGTATTGTGGATATAAAACGGTACGGTATGAGTTGGTATGAAACAAGATTTACATTTATATGATATTTTACTTAAAATATTTCATCCAAGTTTTTATTCACACGGCATACAAGGGATCGAAAATTTCTGTTGCAGGCCGCAAAGCATTCCTATGACGTTAACGTCGTCCCTGACATGACAGGAAAGCAGACGACATTTTCAGAACGTGTTGAGGTCTCAGAAAGCAAAGTGAAACTGTTACGGGGAAAGATGCGAGACAATAAAGGTAACATTGGTTTAGATTTTATTTATTTATTAATCTATTTATTTATTTATTTCAGTGACACATTGTGAAATCATTACTTTACAAATGGGGTTAAAACTGTTTAACATATCTAAGAAAAAATGCAAATAATATATACAAACTATTATATTGCATTTCTTTTATTTCAGTTTTTAGCGGTTTAATATATCTCTACTCACCTGGAGGTTAAACATATACAGAGGAAATCTTATTCAAAATTCAACGACTATGTATTTGTAGTTCTCTTTACATTGATTATCCATTTGTTTTTCCTAAGTATCTTGTCAATACTTTCAGCATGTTGATAAAATCATACTTCAAAGTTGTGTACTAATTAGATACGACAAGTTGACACACACACAGACACATGTATACTTTATTGTGTGTGCGTGATTTTTTTTTGTTTGTTTTTGTTTCGATAGTGTTTACAACATGCATTAATTTGTCTTCATAGTATATTTATGTATCTCAATTTGTTTTGATCATAGACGTACATATGTATAGTTTGATTAGAATCTAACTCTCTACTTCGGTATCTTCTTTAAAGGTTATTTGACGATTGGAATGTGTTCCGTCCCAAGAGGTGGCACAATTTATTTGTTTGAAACTCTAAAGTCATTGATCCAGAATCTCCATCAAGACGAAAAACCGCAAGTGGTCATAGTAGTATATTTAGGTACGTAATTAAGTAATGATCATGGGCCATTATTCAGGATATATTACCTTATTATATCTTGTCAGCCATCTTTTAAACATGTGCTTTCAAAAGCAGATATGCATCATCCGCAATGCTAATGCCTTATTCTCACTTTTTGTTCGATGGGAACTCTCCTCAGCTATATTCAAGAAACATGTATCAGCTATATTCAAGAGACATGTATCCGACTAGTTCCTTAACATCTCAATGTGTCTCAATTATTTTACTATTATGTTCAAAAAAGACTTGAATGAATAGAGTGTGAACTTAATTTAACTATTGACCATTTACATATCTGACTGTGAAACGACTTGAGAAGAGGAAGGGTGCGTTATTTGGGACTTGTTATAGCATTTGATTTTGTTTCACTTATTTGTAATTTGAAAGGGTTGGTATTTCTTAGTTTTAACCTCAGTCAATGCTTTTATATAGCTTTTCGACTTAAACTATATTCTTTGTTGTACCAGTGATCGTACTCCATGTCTGAGATGGTCATGACAGAATCTTGCTCCAACCGAGGTCGGAAATCCATAATCATTCTCCACTGTCACTTGGTCATGGCGCACACTCTAAAAATTAGGGAAACACAATGTTTATCTGGTTACCTTTGTATAAACATGGAAACTCAAATGCCCGTTGACCGAGTGGTTAGAGCGTCATTGGTATAATCTCCGGTTCCAATATAGCTAAGTCGTTCAAATTGTACTGGTATATAAGGGCAGTTTGAGAACTGGTTGAAATGGTATAAGAATAATATGACTTGGTGTGGTAGCAAGTCACGTGTTGTCTTGGTGCGATATAGGCAACACTATGTCTGCCATCATGTAGACAAAGTTCCAAAATTACTCAAATATTGTGGTTATTGGAGTAAATCCAAACAAGCAAGCAAAGCAAAACAAATATACAGAATATAACCACCAAATAAAACAATTGAACATTGCAGTGGGTGTAACCAACCCCATCGACGGAACCTACGGTACACGTTCCATTATCAATACCATATATACCGTGGGGTTTTCTTCAAATGGCAAAACTTCGTTTTCATGAAGATTAATCAGCTACTTGCTGAACAATTAATTCGCACGTAGTTTTTTTAAATACCCTTCAATGAAGAAGTTACAAAAGCAAAGAACCGAACGCCTATTTCCGTTTCTTTGGTGGTTTCTCTGTCATGAATCAAATAAAAAGCTTAATTAATAATTCATGAGTACGAAGTTTTGCTATTCAAATAATCCACGGTCGATTAAGAAGCAGAGCGTATTGAGCGAACGTTCTTTCCGACGATGAACCAACCCTAATTTGATTTTAGGTTCCAACGACACGGAGTGGCAGAACAAGATATTATATACACTGGATGCGACATACACAGACGAATTTGAGTCCGGTCTCCTTCAAGTTGTCGAGCCTGCTGACCAAAGCATATATCCGGACTACAGGTCAGTGAAATGGACAACGGTTTTCCAGGGTTCAGCCTAGATAAGGCATAGATATTTTATACCATTATATTTCGTTCACATTATATTTCGTGGGTACAAACATGTAAATTCGTGGATACATGTGCTAGAAATAGTGACGTCTATTTAATGAAATGTATTCGTGTGGATTATTATTCGTGGATAAAATCAATGAAAATAATTCCTTCACGAAAATTTATGATTATGTAGTATTGCATTCAGAGGGAACTGATTTTGAGGATCGGGCAAAAGGATTCGAGGGATAAATACGAAACAAAGACATGAAATAAACGTAATAAATTACCATTAAAATCTTTTTCGTTTTAAAGATCTTTTCTGTTTATTTCAGTCTTTTTTATGTAGGAAACTGTTTTGGCCCATGTCAATCATATAAGCAACAAATAAGGGATATTTCGAAATTGTGATGCAACTGAACTTCTTTCATTTCATAAATACATTAAATAACCGACATACCTTCTTTTTTAAGCAATATATTTCTTTACACATGTATTTTGAAAAGCTGAATCATATTGGTTTAATGTATTGTTTATTGATAAGTACGTAGGTTAAACATATGGAAAGTTCCAGTTTACGCTTCTGTAGATTAAGCTTTATCGTAAGATAAAAGTTAATGTTAAATTATCTATTTTATTAATTCATCAAGGTGTTTTGGAATAAAAAATCACATTTTCCAGCCTTTTAAAAACTAGAATTCAAATATATTTAATGATGCCAGGTAAGATACATGTATTTTTTTTCTACCTTAGACGACGCGCTTTGCTTTAGGTCGCAACTGACAAAGACGATTAAAAAAGAAAAATAATTTGAAAAGGAACTTGATCTTTTGATTATATTCAGTTTTACAACTGTTTTGATGAATAAATCAAACAAAATGCCCCATTCCTTTTCAACCCTGTAAACGATTATCAAATTTGATATTTCAGAAAAATCACACGTTATACCTACAACGACAGTAAGGAGAGAGTCAAGTGGAGGACGAAGCAAAATGTTGACTTCGCTTACCTCTTCTCTTATTGTGAGAAAATCTCGATATATTACCTTCACTTGGAAGATGATGTCATTTCCGCTACAGATTTTTATGGTGACATTCAACAATTTGTTAAAAAGCAGACAAATTACTGGTTTTTCCTCGACTTCTGTCAGCTTGGATTCATCGGTAAGCTCTTCCACTCAAGTGACTTATGGCGAATAAAAGAGTATCTCCTTCTGTTTAAAACGCTAAAACCCTGTGACATTCTGATAAATGACCTTATCGAGGTGATGATGCAACCTAAACGAATCAAGATTCCACGGTCTCTGTTTTACCACATAGGTACGAAGTCTACTTTGGCCAACAAAACGCAGCATGCACAAGACGGCTCCTTCAAAGATTTGGTGAAAATCAAATCCGCTAAAACAACACGAAGTAAAATAAACCGTGACCTGTCTTCAAATTTCAAAGAAATGAAACATCCCAATCCAGAGGCAGACCTGAGAGCAACATTACTACAACACGGGGACTACTCGCCTGGAAGGGCTTATTTTAAAGACCTTAGTGGCTTCTACTGGTGTAGGGATGTTGTTAAAGACCAGTTTCTGGAAGTGAAGCTAAAGAAGTCCTCGTTGATTCAGGAATTACACATAACTACTGGGCACCCTTTAACAAAGAGTGATATGATACAAAAAGCTGACGTAAATGTGACTAATACTATTGACAATAACGGCAATTGTGCGTCAGTCTGGGACAACGTTGGCCACTTCATAAATGGAGAATTCCATCTGACGTTTCAAAAAAAAATGCAAGTGCGGTGTTTACGGGTAGTGATAAATGAGAAGCAGGATTCGTGGGTTATTATTAATGAAATCAGTCTGGTGTCTTAAATGAATATAAATGAGTTGTGGTGTTTTACTGAGCATATTGTGCTAAAGACATCGATCGGTACATTGGTGTTTTGAAATGTTTTTGAAAAGTACATGAGCGTCACAGGGTGGAGTTTTAATATAGTCCTTAACACATATATCATTTTTATCGCGGAAGCTATGAAATATATGTGTTATTTAATAACTGTTGTACAGTTTTGTCGACAATCACTTTAGCTGAAGAAATGTCGCAATGTCGTTCGTAATCAAACGGTTGTGTGTTCGATTCCATGCCGAGACATACAAAACATATTTATCACAGCGTGATATTGCAGTGAGCCAATACTATATCGCTCTCATGTTTGAAAATAATGCTAGTACAGTTGAAACTCGTTGGGTCGACATCGCGAGTCTCGACATTTCGTATATCTCGACATACTTTGAAAGTCCCGACTTTTTTCACTATTTAAACATCTTTCACGAAATATATGGTGACTTTAATTTTGATTTTAGATTTCCAATATTTTTGCATTACATATCTGAAAAAAAAATGTAGCGCGCAATACAAAATTCTGGTGCATGCAATCTCATTAAAATCATATCCTAATTTGCGCTCCTGTACTATCCGCAAGTATGATCTGACATCGCATTACAGGTTACGTCAGAGCAACCTTCGAAGTAATTTATATACATAAACAAGAGCTCGATTTAACCAAATAAATAGCGCGTTTCAAACTGACTTTAGTAAAACATTAACAATAGTTGCCTCAACTACTGCTGTGAAAAAGTTATTAAATAACGGATACCAGAATTAAAGCCTGTCGTCAAATGATGTCATATAAAAAAGGGAAATCAATGCAATCAAAGGACACTAAAGAGCTTGCCCCCTGTTACAATTTCATAATGCTGGATCTTCAAGGAACCCTCTTTAAAATGAACCTCAATAATTCTCAAAATTGGTGTACCACAAGGCTGTAAACTACCACCAGTCCTCTTTACAAGCAAAAAAAATGTTCTTTTCCTACCAAACAGTTTTTTTACATGCATAATAAAAAAGTTATTAATAATGAAAGTAGGTCACCCCCCTCTCAAAAACCAGCCTATATCGAGTACAAAAAAATTCAAAAAGTGTCTAAATGTGATGCACAATGTATACTGAGCCATTGTATGAGTTTGTAGCAAAATATTCCTTCATTTTATCAAAATACAGCATTTTATGTAAGATAGGTGTATACCCAAAATAACTGCAGTTACAAATGCAGTCTAGCTTACATGGTCAACACTAAAATTTTAATAACTTCTTTATTTATGGGTATTTTTCAATGAAATGAAAAAAAGTGTGTTCCATAAACTAATCTGCATTAGTAAATGTAAAACAACTGAAAATAAAAACTTATTCTTTACTCAATAAACTTGTTACTATTTTTAGTAACATTTTTGGATTTTTTAAATTGTTGAAAAAACAACAACAACAACAATATAAAAAATAAATAAAAGTCTCACCCTGTCAAATTTTAGTTCATCTGAAAGGGTGCACTTTTGTCTTTAAAATGAGACATAGTTGACCATTCTACTATAAAAGACTGTGGAGATATCTTGTTATGAAACAGGCCATTGCAGGCACTTCAGGGGGTATGAATGGCCAAATGCCAGATGGCCCCATCTCACCGGGGTAATACAAAACTTCAAAGGGTGACATGCAGTTGTCATTGTATCTTTCATGTGCCATTGTCAGCATCCCTGGAAGATGTCTGCATTCTCTGGAGACCATTCTCAGTATATATAGGGCTGATTTTCACCAAAATCCTAATAAAAATATCAACATTTAAGCAAAAAAACTTTCATCAACACAATGAGAGGTGACATGGCTGCACATTTAAAAACTGGCCATATTCCACAGAGCAAAGGCTTGAAACTGACTGACTCTTCATCTATGGACACCTACATGATACATACTGACTGCAGCAGAGAGGCCTTTGAGACTGAGGGTCAATCCGTAAGGCCAAGAAAGTCCACTCCTAAAACAGCACAGGCGCCTTTGGCTAACATGAGCCCACATCTAGGCCTCTCATCAGAAACAGCAGAATGCAGCATTATCTTTGGGCATAAGACTTGTGGAGGGTGAGATGACTTCCATGGGCTATGATGATGTATGTTAAGGTCATAATCAAGAGTCAATCAGCTGTGATCAGCCTAATTTATGGGTGGGAAGGAGAAAAAAGCATCTCCTGCCTTGAAATGCACTAACTGCAACTACATCTCACATTAAATCACACCCAAAACAAGCTGTATCATAAGGTTCAAACTCCTTACCATGTTTCAAACACCCCAGCATGATCATGGACTGGCAGAAGGGTCAAATGATGCATAAATGGGTGACTGGCGATGCTCGTACATATTAGCTAAAATGGAAAAATTTGACCTCCAGCTAAGAGCAGCAAGCAGAAAGCAGCTGATATAATAGACATGGCTATCCAGGACCTGAATGAGAAACGGCTGCCAATCCAATGCACAGAGTATCATAAAATATAAATCATTAAAGGAGACAACAGATAAAAAGCAAACTAGATCAAAAATCATCAATAAGGGGAGATAACCATTCCTATGTACTAGAAATAATTTCATGAGTTATCTCCCTTTTGCTAAATGATATATAAAAGAGCAAATTTAAGTTCTTAACAACACAGTAAAGGCCCGGTCAGACAGGCTTCCGCGAGTTGATCACGTGTAATTTTGCTATTAATTTTGCAATTTTTTTCTACACGCAGTGAAAATCAGCCAATTTGTCTCAAACGTGCTGGACACGCGAATGACAAGTGGACCACACGCGCGCGTGTGCTCCGTGTGTCCATCGCGTGTCTACCACGAGTCCTCCGTGTGTGAGCGCTTGTGATCAGAAAATGGGGTCACAAGTGATCACACGCAGCGCGTGTGTATCACTTGTGCTCCGCGTGTGAATCACGTGCCGATCACTTGTGCTCCGCTTGCCGCCCGCGTGTATAAAAGCCGCCGCGTCCGGTGTTCTCGATCAGTACTGATCCATATTCGGTAGAGTAAAGATGGCACCGAAAACAAAGAAGGGCAGCTCTACGCCCAAGAAAAAGAAGGGGCAAGCAAGGCCCAGGCCGAGGGCGAAGGTCTCGGAGCCTGAAACTGCTACCGAGGAGGTAGAGAGCAGCACCCCCGAGCCCCGCCAGGGCAGCAAGAACAGGCAGTCCAAGAAGGTGGGCATAAAGGTGACGGCTCTGGTACATGCTGCTGCTGCCGCTGCTGGTGTCCCTGGTGCCAATGGCAATGGAGAAGAGGACGAGCTTCTTCCTGATGGTAAGTACAATTTATGTAACATGTTTTTTATTTTTTTTATTTGGAAATACTCGTTATAACGTGACGTGTTCAAAATTTATTTCATTTAAATATTATTTTACGTGGCAGTCAGAAAGTATTCAAATAAATTTATTTATTTCAATTCTATTTGTGCTGAAGTGTTCATTTGATATGTATGTTTTTCAACATTCCTTACTATTTATTAAAAATACCTTTTTTTTTCTCTTTTCAGTCTGTACAACAGTTGCAACACTTCAGTCAGCACGAGTGGTCCTTCTAAGAGCACTGCCACCATGCCCGTCGACACTCAGGCCGAGCCACAGCATGTGCCACTGGAGAACCCTGCCTCACCTGCGTCACATGACCCCACACCCCAAGTTCTGGTGCGAGAGCAGGAGCAGGAGGAACCTGTGGAGGAGCAGAAAGAGGCTGATGGTCATGCCAAGGGCAAGGGCAAGAAGCCGAGAAAGCCAAGAGGTCCCAAGAAGGAGTGGAAGTTGCCATCTGACACAGAACAGGATCTGGTTGAGTGGATGCGAGACAGAAGTTACTTGTGGATGCGCAGTCAACGTGACTACAAGAAAAAGACTGAAGCCTGGGAAGCTAAAGCAAAAGAAATTGGTGTCTCAACTGACTACCTCGGGCACTGGTGGAAGAACTTGAAGGACTGGTACGTCAGGCTGATCAAGGTTGCCAGTGGCCAGGAGCGCAAGCTTCTCACCGACAGGGACAAGTGGGTGCTGAATAATATCTCCTTCTACAAAGGTCAGTACATATGTTGATAATTATTTCAAACATTTCCATTTTTCAAAAGCATTTTTGTACATTTAATTTGAAAATTTAAAACATAATAATTACTACGATTAAGTGTAATGATTATTCAGAAATTCACTTGTCCCTAATAACAGTCGTTTAATATTGTTCAGAAAAATGTGAATACAAAACGCTTAACAAACGTTTACCTTATTTCAGCTGCCATACCTGATGAAGAATCTGACACTGTCATGCAGATCCGACGTACTGCTGCTGCTGGCTCTACTGCTAGTTCTGTCATTCGTTCTGCCTCCACGTCCACTGCCAGACCCCCTCTGCTATCCTTGGATGACCCAGCTGAGACAGAGAGACAGTCAGGCAATGTGCTCGAAGACCTCGAGAGGGAGGCAGCAGAGCTCGGATCAGTCAACTCTAGTTCCCAGAACAGGAAGAGGAGGAGGAAGGAGGACGAGGAGGAGAGCTGGATGCCCGAACTTCGTAAAAATCTTCAGACCAACCAGACACTCCTTGAAAAGCTTATGGAAAAAATGCTCGAGGACAAGGAGAGGGAGAAGAGCCAGCGTGAACCCTTCATAAGCTATGTCACCCAGACTCTCAGGTCTTGCAGTCTTCAAGACTTCAACAATGTCAAAGAGCTCATATCGGATATACTGAAACAGATAAAGGCTCAATCCGATAGACCCTCGGCTTCCACTTCGGCTCCTCCAACTTGCACAGCCGCCTCCTTTGGGCAGTATCATCAGTACCCTCAACAGTACCCTCAGCATCAGCAGTACTTCCAGCCACAGCCCAACTATGATGCCTGCAGTTCCTGGCAGCATGTCGTAGGGGGAGGAGGAGGAGGATACCAACAGCAGCAGCAGTACCCTGGGCAGCAGCAAGAGCTTCAACAACCCAACCTCAGTACTCCTCGTCAACCCAGAGCATCTTCAGAATCGATGTCTAGAGCATTGAGCACTGCCCTAGGTGGGGATTGGTCGTTCAACATGGAGCAGAACAACTTCGGCCGTGTTTCACAAGCCAGTATGAACACCCCACCATTCTCGACAGTGTCACCAGCAACTCACCGACCTCCCATTCTGGCATCTGCAGGTTTGGGTGCACCACTATCCTTGTCAACACCACCAGCCGTGGGACCAACAGCAGTTGAGAGTGACACTCAGTCTGTGGCTACTCAGGGAACTCGTGACAGTGACAGTGAGGGTGAGGATGCATGAAGGTTTCATGTTACACTGACAGTCGTATGTTGTAGTGTTGTGATGTGGTTCATGGTGCTACAGTGACATTCCTTGAACTGATGTATTTTGTATTTTGTTTTTGCCATAGCATGGATTGCTAGCAGTGACTTTCTTTTATTTCACTTGTTATACACGTGATACGTGATAATAAAATTGTTGAACTGTTACTAATTGTTTTTCGTGAATAAATTGAACTTTGTGAAATGGTTTAAGAAATGAAATTAAAATTTGTCGAGTTTACGGCGTTATGAACGTCGGGTCGGGGAAAAGTGCACTTATTTGTATAACGCACGCCGTAAACTCGACACATTTAATTTCATTTCTTATAATTACAACTCAACAAATTTAAAACTAATTTTATTTGATTCATTCGATTTATAGCGAACAAAACTAGCAAAATTACTCCGTAGAAAAGTAGTCTGTTTGCAAAACCGTGTTCATCGCCCAATGAACTTGGATTGCATGTTGCATCTCAGTCAATCAGAAGACAGTATTTGCACCATGTGACTTAGATGTTGTAATTATAATAAAATGAAAGTGGGAGAATATTGCAACAAAACAAAATGTATATCAAATGACAAAAATAAAAGTTGAATAAATAATTTATGTATTTATTTAACTTTTATTCTTTGTCATTTCAAATATTTTTCATTGCAATATTCGTTCATTTTTTATTTTATAACCATATTATTGAATGACAAAAAATGTAACAATACATTGAAAATAATAAATGTTAATAATATTGCAATAAAATAAAATTACATTTCAAATGAAAAGAAATAAAAGTGAGTTGAGGACTAAAAGTCCTAAGCATACTTTTATTCTTTTCCAATTTGAAATGTACTTTATTTTATTGCAGGATTTTTTCATTTATTTTATTATATAAAAGTTTTATCAAAGTTTTAATGCCACAAATGCTGCCCCCCCCCCAACACATACTGTCACAATGCCCCCAAACACAATCACTTGTCCACACTGTCACTTCCACAAGAACTAGTCAAGGAGCATGTTGTCTTGCCATGGAACACTCCCAGCAGGGGATGAACACCATTCCATTATGAGATTCCTCTGAGCCTTGGCCAATTTGTAGTCCCTGTTGGTTCCTGGTAGGTTCTCAGGTCTTGTGTCATCCAGATTCTTTCCTCGACGCCATGCACCAGGCACCAGGGCTCCATCAGGGCGTTCAATGTCAACAAGTCTGTTTTGCATGACAGGATACCTCGTGCGCATCAGGTTGTGGAGGACCACACATGCCTTGACAATGAGCCTAACCGTGTCTGGTTGGTGCATCATTGTTGTTAGTAACACCTGGAATCTGTTGGCAAGAATGCCAAAGGCATTTTCCACCACTCGTCTTGCTCTTGACAATCTGTAGTTGAAGATTCTTTGTTTTCTTGATAGCTGTCTGTTCCCAAAGGGCTTCATCATAAAGCTTCTCAATCCAAATGCATCGTCACCCACCAGGAAGTAAGGTAGATCTTCTGTGTCCCCTGGGAGGGGAGTAGGTTGAGGGAATCCAAGAATGTCACCGTTCTGTAAGCCTTCTTTAAACTCACTGGCATTGTAGATATGCGCGTCTGATGAGGCCCCCTTGCCACTCACGTCCACCCATAAGAACTTGTAATCACTGGTGACCACAGCCAAGAGAATAATGCTGAAAAAACCCTTGTAATTATAGAATTCAGAGCCAGAGTTGGGAGGGGCCTTGCATGCTATGTGTTTGCCGTCTATAGCTCCAACCACGTGAGGGAAATTCCACCTGTTCAGCCAATCGTCTGTAATTTGTTGCCACTGTTGGGGGGTTTCTGGGGGTGCCAGCATCTCCTCACGATATACATGCACAATTGCCTCACAAACTTCACGAACAATAAGGCTTATGGTGTTGTGTGGGACACGCCAGCCATACTGCATCTCCCTGTATTTCGAGCCTGATGCAAGGTGCCTCAAGGTGATGGCCACCTATAAGCCTGGGTCCAAGGGAGCTCGCCAATTGGTTGTCTCCTTCGTCAGTGTTGGTGTCAGCCTTTCCACCAGTTCGTCATACATCACCGGAGGCATTCTCATAAAGTTCTTGAAGGCACGGGGGTCCTCGTTCCTCAGCTCCACCATCAGTCTGTCATACAGCCCCAGCTGTGGCCTGCGGTTGATCCATTGGCGCATCCATATGGCTCTGACTCTTCTTTGTCTTCTCCTCACTCTTCTTCTACCATCTAGGGCTTGCTGAACCTGAAGAAGCTGGTTCTGATGTTGCTGGAACAGCATAACCAAAGCATTACGATGTGCCGGATCCATGTTGCCTCTTCAACGTCTTGATCACAACTGATGAAAATGGCCAACACGCGATCTTTTTATAGCAGAAATAACTAGTGGTACAAACGAGATTGGGTCGTGGACGACACGCGAATCAGTCGTGGTTCAATCGCGATTCAACGCGAAAACACGCGAATGGCCCGCGGATGACTCGTGACACAATCCCTGAGAAAGCCTTATACACGCGGAGCACACGCTATCACAGGTGCTAGGAATGCTGTAGACACGCGGATCACAAGTGGATGACAAGTGCTACACACGCAATCACACGAAGAAATTTTGCGTATGCCCGCGAGTGACCACTTGTCGTCCACTTGTGATCCGCGAGTGTACCGCGTGTTATCGCGTTTGGTCCGGGTTTGTACCGCGTTTACACCACGTGTGCGACACGCGGTGGCCATTGCGCCTAATTTTTGAGCAGCTCAAAAATAAAATCGGGTTCCGAGCGCGTGTAAAATGTTTCGCGCGTGTGCGCACTTGTTATTCGCGAGTCATCCGCGTTTCATTCGCGTGTCATTCACTTGTGACCGCGTTTACTTCGCGTTTGACAGTTTTTCCTCGCGATACACTCGTGATCAACTCGCGGAAGCCTGTCTGACCGGCCCTTAAAGTGATGAATTCTGTTGAACTGCATTCCTAGAGCAAAAATTAATGCTTTTTAATAAATGGAAGCTCTTGCTTGTCCTTTATTTGAATATTATTGTTTTCATAAGTGCCTGTAAATAAGATGCTGGAATGTGTCACTGAGTTTTACATTATGGCAGTGAATGAGCCTTTTAATTGCAGTCTCCAGTTCACATGATGAAGAAAAATTATGTACACATTTGTCTACACCATGAAAACTAACCACTTTTATTAAAGCGACACTGTTCTGTCTTAAAAATATAGTGTATTTGAGTTTTTTTGTTTTGATTCTTTTTCAGAGAGAGAAAGAGAGAGAGGGGTGTTGGGGGGGGGGGGGGGGGGGGGGGGGAGGGGAGAGAGAGAGAGGAGAGATAAAGAGAGAGAGAGAAAGAGAGAGAGGAGTATATACATATAAACATGAAAACACTACAAACACATGGTCCCCCAAAGACAGCACAATCCCTTAAACAAAGAATCACATAACCTAAAAATAAATAAAATAAATAAATAAGAAGAAAGAAAATTTGCCAAATACTTACAATAGCTGTCACGGCATTCATGATAGCCATCATGAGCTAAGCATCTCCCCTTATTAATACAAATCTGCTGTCTCATGTTCATATCATGGGGCTCAAGTCTAAAGTGTTCCACATTTATGCAGAGTAACTCATGGCACAGATGCGGAACATCACAATCATGCTTTTCAAGCAGAATTCTATGATTCATACTGTGTCGCAATATGTCAACTTGGATAGTATGCTAAACTGCATCTGAAAAATGGTCCTTGAGGAGTCTCTGGTTTGTGGAACCTGACTTACCATGGCAGTTTTCTCATTTTGGACATTTTTTTCTACTAGTAAAATGGAATATTTAACTCACATTTGTCCCATTCTGCTGTTTCATACCAAACTGAGGCATGATTTTTTTTTATTATTTTGAACCCTGCTGTTGTCATGGCTATTATAAACATGTATCTTTCAAACTGAAAGTAGATTCTGAAATTTTTTTAGTAAGATGGGAAAAAATTATATATTTTTATATATATTATATTATATAATATAAAGAATATTATATATTTTCTTAAACAAACATAGTAACACATTTATATCTTTATAAGCAATAACTGTGCCAAATTTCAAGTAAAAAACATGCATAATAAAAAAGTTATTAATAATGAAAGTAGGTCACCCCCCTCTTAAAAACCAGCCTATATCAGGACTAAGACCACAATTAATTTTACTATATGTTCTATATAAGCATATATGCAAATGACAATTTCTGTAAGGGAAATTGACATCCAAACTTACCCTCATTAGATAGATCTATTCAAGAGAAATAATTCTGTACATTTTAAACATGGGGTCACCCGACTACTTTTTTACCTATTTAAGCTTAAATAACATACGTATGAATTTAGTGCACCGGTCGGCCATTTCACACCAATTTTCTCAAAAATTCCCCTCTCAGTAATGCTCAAATTTTAAGGTTGTGGTGCAATAAGGCCTCTACATTGGGCATTTTATGACTATTTTAACTGTGTTCTATAGAATTTGATCCTTTATTGCATGTCTTTCAGTCAAAAACTCACCTTAATTCAGCATTAAATAGGGTCACTATTTTCTGTGTAGGCACATCCGGATACAGGGTAACCAAGGGCAGGTAATTGTGGTCTTAGTCCATAGTTAATATTCGGATAACCTCTGTATATGTTTCTCTCCTTTCTACTGAAGAGTTTGACCAGAGTAACCAGACTATAGATGAACTAAAGTGCGTTCTATCAATGACTATAGTTACTATGGAAGTGATCGAAGTCGCTCAATGATAGTGCTTCAGGTGCATTTTAGGACAGTTCGAAGATGTGGTTAGTGTTATTATAGTGGCATATTCTAATATCATAACATTTTGGCAGTCGATTCCAACTAGATTCTTTTAATGTGTAAGGACTTTAACGTAATGTTGAGACCGTCGTCAGATCATAATAATGTATCTCTTACATATACAACATAGCAAATCAGCCATTGACATTCTCCGCCAAACGGCTATTCCGGCCATGTTATTATACATGTATATGAACTTCCCCAATTAAGATAAGTATGCAAAATAAAATGTTTATAAAATTTAGAACGTTTTTGTATTTTTTTTTATATTCTATGTGTATTTCTTTTTCTATAGTAACATTTGTAATGCATTCATTAATTATCTCATCAATCCTAAGTAGTTAAATGAAGATACTTTTTCTATTATTTAATAATCATATTTAAAAAGCTCTTCATCCCTGTTATTATCTTCTTTTTTTATATACAACTACACTTTTTTTCCACGTTAACCTTGATTTTCCATTTTTTGCAATAGACTTGAAGAATGGATAAATATTTTTGTGACGTTTCTGAAAATATCACTGCATCATCTGCAAACAGTTATAAATATATACTTTGTATAAGATATTTGATTAAGTGTTAATGGTACATTATCATTTTCACCTTAGATAACTCGATATCATTAGTGAATAGAGAAAATGATATTGGAGAGATGATTTTCTCCCTGCAATAATTCAATATTGCTTTTAAGAATTCTATTAATTATCCCATATGCTGAACGCATAGTTTAACTTAATTATGTATTGACTTTTTTACACGAAAAAGACGTCCATTATTCCCCATTCAGAAGTTTGTTTGGTGGTTTTATAGTCCCACCGACAGTTTTTCAGTCATTTCGAGACGGTGTCTACTTGAGACAGATATAGTGCTGCCACACTGCAGTATAACGCCGTAGACATTTGACATGATACCACACCCAGTCACATTATCCTGACACCGAGCAAACCAGTCTTGTAACTACCCTTATATGCTGGGCGCCAAGTAAGGGACTATAACAGTACCATATTTTACGACTTTGGTATGTCGCGGCCGGGGATCAAATCCACGACCTCCCGCTCTCGAGGCGGACACTCAATCCACTCGGCCACCGAGGACGGTTTACAGAAGTTTGACCCAGAGGCCATTTCTATGAATGGAATAAAATATTTGCGTAGATCCACGTAACAACAGTATAATATTTTTCGATTTCGAAATATTGCGTCAACTGTGTCATAATTTTCCTTAACACAAAATTGACAATAAGATAAGATATCCGTATATTTAGCCCATCGTTTAAGGTGTTCATTTATAACTAGTGTAAATAACTGTGCCAAACAGCTTTTTAACGTCATCCCTCGATAATCATTTGGATCCAAACAGTCACCTTTCATGTAAGCAGGTATGATAGCCCCTTTAGACCAAGAGCTATGGAGGCATTGTTTATTTGAAATGTGACTAAATGATATCTCTAAGGGAGAATCTAATATATTTATCTCCTCCTGTACAATACTTTCACAACAAGAACAGGATTTATTCGTCCCCTCAAGTTTAGCATGTTTTCTTTTTAATTTCTTCTTTTGTAAAACGCAAATCTAATTCCTCGAAAATTGACGTACTATTAGTATGACACTTAAAGTCTTTATCATATGCTAAATATCTTTATCTTCCTGTAAGTTATTGTCACCTTCTTATCTTCTAAAACTGCGAACAGTTCTACATTTTCGCTTATATCACAGATTTTTTTAACATTTTCTAAATTTTCTTCTTTTTTTTTTCAAATCTTTACTTATTTTTTTTTTTTTTTGCTTGATCTAGGTTATATTTACTTTAACTTGAACGACATTGCTATTTATAGTCTTTCTTAGCTTTCAGTAATTCTACCCGTGTCAGCGTTTTTATTATTATTGCATGCACGATCAAACTTTTTTTTTCATTTTATAATGGGGACTGTTAAAATATGCTTCTTGCTTCTGTTTATTTTTTTCTTCAAAGACTTATTTCCTTTTGAATTCAAATATTCCGTAAAGATGCAAACCATGCCATCTTGGTTTCAGTATTTTCTTTTAACTGGTATAAACTGTCACATAAAGCGTTAATTTCATAAGAAATCGTTATTGCCCGTTGATTCCAATTATAGATTATCTTTTCTATTTTATGCCCCCAGATCGATAGATCGGGTCATATTATTTTTGTTCTGTATGTTTGTTTGTCTGTTTGTCACAAAACTTTAACCTTCACCATAACACGGAAGTCCTTCCATCTACAGCCTCAAAACTTCACAAGTGAAAGCACCTTGCTGAGGTCTTCCCGCCAGGTGACTTTGGCCTTCAAATGACCTTGGCCCCAAGGTCTAAGTCCCCAAACCCCGCCCCGGACGGTGTTCATTCGACCGTAGCGCTATATTTGATATTGATATCAAGAGATTATTGTGCATGGTTTGAAAACGCAACTTATATGCACGCAAATATCAATTTGAACAAATATGGTGTGCATTGATATCAAATAAAACTCATATTACTTGAAATCGTGTACCGGTTTGATGCCACTTATGATCAGCCTTCCTTTAATCAGAAACAGATGTCACTTACGTAGTACAAATAAACCATTAAGTATCATCAAAAATGATATTGACAAAACATCAACCAATCAACAACTAACAAAAAAAAGTAAGCGCCAGTCCCAAGACAATTAAAAAACATTCTGGTAATTGATAGGCGTTCGCGCTGTTTCCGCTGTTTTCAAAATGGCGTCATTAAATAATGTCTTTATGGGCGACTTTGAATTGAAGGTGTGAAAATCATAGGATTCATAACATATCGATATGGGCCAATAAAAACATTTCGGATAAGGCCATGTTTTCGGATGACACAAATTTGAATATCACGGTGTTTTTGTATAAAACTTTAAACAATGTGGGACGGGATCGGAAACACGGAAGTATATCGAATAACGCCAGGTATTTGAAAAAGGGGATGTGGAGTAACCGGGGTTCAACTGTATGCAAATCAATCATTTTGCAAATGTTGCATGCCTGTTTTTGTTTTCCATTACGTAAGACTGATACCGCGAGTCTAATAATAACGTTACTATTTCATTCATGAACTATTCAATTAATAATTACACCATAGCATCTTTATGTATGATTTTTATATTCGCGTGAAATGTAACTTACCAAAACAGATTCCGTCGGATTTGTCACATGGTTAAACTGCACAATATCAGGGGTCACGTTTTGGCTCGTAGCTTGGACAAACTGATGGAAATTATCGTAGGGTCAAATAACGAAAACATTAGTTTATGAAATATTTGTTTTAATTACATCTCACCGGGGAGCGGAGGGCCTTGTCTGTTTATCATGCTACTACCCAAATGATTCATCTAAAGACCTAAACCAAGAAGTAAGCTACTCGGCGAAATAATTATATCGTATATTCTCGGCGCGAATTCTCTGAGGTGCCTGCCAGAACGAGAGTTTAGTGTAAATCGATAGCAAAACAACGATAAATAAAATTTAATTCGTTTAATGGATTGGATATATTGATGCATTCGGGATTATATTTAATATAAATTTCTCAGGGTGAGAAAAATATGCAGCCTGACTGGGACTCGAACGGAGGCCTTTCACTTACATGGCGAATGCTCTACTGGCTGAGCTACACCTTAATGGATAAAAATAGCTAGAAATACAAATCTCCGTGCATTAGTTACTTCCCTTATTCGTAAGTACAAGCGCACCGGCCTTTTCTCACAATATCGCGGTCGCGCCGAAAAGACTTTCCTTCACGCGCTTAATTGTGTAGCGAATCTGTTGATTTATCAGAGCGTGATAGCGATGAAGAAGAAATTGAACTTTTTTGCCGTTTTTTTTCTTCTTTTTTTTTCTTCTTTCCTATTCGGAAATCGTCAATCCTAGCTATAAAGACCGGAAGACCGGAGCGTCGTAAGACAAGACCATGACGATTATAAAGTTTATATTCAAACTTAAAGCAACAACAAAGCAGATTCATCAACCATGCTCTTCAGCAAATATTTTAAAGTTTATAAAAAAAGATGACATAGCTTAATATAAATTGCCATTTCTCGTGTGTGAAGATAACTTGATACATTAAATACTCTAGAGTATTGTGTGACTACTAAAATATGAATGTAGATCTTTCAGACCATTATCAAAAAGAAGAACATCCCGCGTATATAACAAAGATTAAATAAATATTTGCCCGCAGGGAGAGTCACCTAGCTAGCAACATAACAAAGACAGCCCATGGGCTTTATAAACAGCTCTAATGTGCAAGTATCGGGTTACACTTTTTTCATATGTGAAAAAAGGACCTCATTTGCCACAGCTGTTAAGATCTTCGCGCAACATAGTCACATATTTAACAGACCCTGTAAAAATTGTTATCGACGACGGTAGTTCATGTGACATAAATCATAAATCAAATTCAAAGGAGTACTTTTACATCTTAGTCCCATTATTCCTATGTCTGGTTATACATTCCGAAATATATTAACCGCACTTTTTCTGCTAGCATTTCATTTCTGACCTTAGTACAGTAATTTCCGTTGCATGGTTGCTGTTGCCGTAGGCGGTACGGGTTACCCCACTCCAAAAATAATGTCGCTATCATGGTATATTTATGATGAATGTTTTTCTTTTTTTAGCTTTTTATCATGTTAATGCTTAAATCAGATATGGAATATGAAATTAAAATAATATTAATTAACACAGATATTCATATTAATGATTTCACTGTAGTACTGCTGGTTCGATCCCTGCTCGCTTCAAAATAATATATAACAATGGTACATATATATATTGTACGTGATGGATTTTCTTATACACGCGAAATAAAAAATAAAATCACATTTTATGCGCTTGCTTTAACTCTGTCGTTTTGGACCAGCCGCAATATCAATGTCAAGATCACATTATTGATGGTTGTATTTTACAACATGCCCATGTCCGCCTAAATCAATTTCTTTCAAGATTATTTTTTTTTTAGTTCGCTTCAACGGCATTTCAGTGTTATATCTTCATCTAGCTTATTTCAGAGAAAATAATACCCAGAAAGCACCTGGACGGAACTACCCACCTACCGCAAGCTAAGGCTTCTTGAAATGATAAACCAGATCCAGCCCTAATCTCCAGCCAACAGCGAGCGATTGTCAGGCAAGGACCTCGGCCGTGGGTCCAGAGAAAACCAGAGACGCTGTGGTTGCTGATATTGCCCTTACTATCGAAGCACTTCACTGAGTCAATATAAATACGGAATGGCTCTAAATCCCTTTTTGACGACTAAAATAGTATATACTCTATATATAGATCGGAATAAAACTCAGCTTATAATCGAGGGATCCTGGATAAATGTCACGTATCCAAATCAAAAGTGTATCAAACAAATCACACATACCTTAAAAATACATGACGATTTGAATATTTATCTAACGTTTACGTACATACGTATGGTGTATTTTTACGAATCCACACATGTACATATATATGTAACATGAAAGCATGATAAATTCGCAATGATATATTTCCTTTTAAAAACGACATACATGAAATATTATCAGAAATATAATCTATATGCAACCTAAAGAGTGAAATATCAACTTATTCATAAAATCAACTTCCTTCAATAAATAATTGTTCTTGTAGAAGTAAATGAAGAATCACCTGCCAATTGATGTTTTGATGATGACGATGATATTGCTGCTAATCATACCGTATCAAAGCAATAACATGACTTTGAAATAATTACGGGTGTATTTTTAAATGGTCGACACCAGGGTGAGTAGGATAGCTCTCACTATTCTTCGAATAGTCGAGCTAAAAGTGGACACATAATAATTTGCAGCAACATATTTAAGACCTAATCACTATACAACCTTGATCCAAGTCAACTAGAGTTAAATCCGAAACGGATCTAAATCTACTGTGTACAAATCTTCCCACAGGTAAGCGCTTGGTCGGTATGATGATGTAGGCAAACATTTGCATGTGAATAGCATTGTGACCAATATAATGTCATGTCCAATACGAACTCACCAGGTCGGTCCGTATACAGACAGACAGACAGACAGTATATTTTATTGACGTAAACTTTACAGTTTCTTGTCATATCATGTATATATGTATAAATATAAATAAATAATCAAATGATCAAGTGTAAATAAATCAAATATATCATGCAAAGATTCACTTATTTTTGTCATAAATCAAACAAATCATGCAATGATTCACTTATTTTTATCATTTTTTAACGATACAATTATGGAGGATGGACTTTGAAAAAGATTAAAATTAATACATGAAAACAAATAAAAATATTATTGTAAGTACACATAATTATCGAAAATTATATAAGTGTATTTCTATGCTGCCATAGCTTCAAAGACAAATTTACTGAGTTTAAATATATCATTTCTATTAGATGAAGACATTAATTCAACAAATTTAAACATAATTGGACGTTTTATGTAATAATTCTTAATGTACATTTTTCTAAGATTTACATATTCAGGACATACCATAATAAAGTAATATTCATCTTCAATATCCCTAGCATTACAAAGTGAACAATATCGATGCGCTCTTTCTGTTCTATTTTGGCCATAGCGTCCTGTTTCAATTCTTAATTTATGTGAAGATAATCTCAATTGTGCTAAAACTGTTCTAAATTTACTTTATAAAATATCCAAATATTGTTCAGTTCCACAGACTTTTTTGAAACATTTATAAGTGCATAAAGTATTACATTTTACCATAGTGTTATACCAGTTCTGTCTAAATACATCTATCATTCTAGATTTAAATGAAATATGGAAATTTTTAAGTTCTATACTGTATGGATTACTCCAAACATTTGAGAATCCATAACTATCTAACAAAAATTTAACATTAAATGCCCCAATTCTTTCTACTGTTATTCGCTGAGTCTGAAAGACTTCTATATAAAGTGGTAATAAGAATATTTTTTGAAGATAATACCCTACACCAAAATTTTATTATACGTGTATATCTATTAATAAATAAAGGGTATCTACCTAATTCACCATAAACTCCCATGTCACTTGTTGACGTCTTTACGTTTAGTATCATTTTACAAAATTTAAGATGAACACGCTCAATTGTTTTAGATTTACCAAATCCCCATATTTCACTACTGAAGTTCAGAATAGCACCAACAAAAGCATCGAAAACTTGACATTTAACACTTGTTTTTAACTGATATTTTTTAAAATTATTTAAAAGTACATTTAATGCCTTTAGACCTTTACCCGCTAGCGTTTCCTGATTTAATACAAACGTTCCATTGTAATTGAAAACAGTTCCCAAATAATGAAAATTATTTACTACTTCTATTTCACACCAATCATATAACCATTTCTCATTAGGTAAAATAGGACCACGATTTCTGAACACCATAACCTTAGTTTTATCAACATTAACTTTTAATCCCCATTTATCACAATATTCTTTTAAAAGACCTAACCTACATTGCAATTCCTCTGGGCTTTCAGCCAGCACAACCATATCATCAGCAAATAAAAGCAAAATAACTGTTACATCATCGATGCCCAGTGTTTTGTGTCATGTCATGCGAGACATTTTACGATAATCAAAGTACATTGTGTATTGTATATTAATAAATTGGTTGTTTCTATTTATTGTCTTATGATGTGTGTATCCATTTTCTGACCCATGTTCTTAACAAAATATTTCAACGACCGAAGGCATTTATTTTGCCTGTATATCAATAAAACATTTAGAACATGGAAACAATCATTATTACAGACCATCGAGCCCTATATCAACAGTAGAAAACTTTGAAGCACATGATGAGACCAAATTAATGGATTGTGTATGGAAAGTTGTAGCTTATTCTATACCTATCAGGCCCGGATCCACCGGGGGGGGGGGGGGGGGGGGCTTGTCCACCCACCCCCCAGCTGCCCCGGTCATACATTTTTCTAGGCTATAAAATCCCTTGATTACATCATAGTATTGTTGTCTAGAGGAAATCCCCATCGTGGGCTCCCATACTGAACCACCCGCATGACCACCTGACCAGCCAGACTCCTATTGTCTTATTGCCCCCTGCTGTTAATGTGTAAGTAATCCGAACCGGCACTCGTCCATGACTGTGTGATAAGCATGTGCTTAGGGTACTGCGGACACGTTCACTGATTGAGAGAAATTTACATGGCATCTAATAATTGGGAAAATCGGCAATTACCAAAAGTTTGTATCAGTTACAACTATAAACTATTCTAAGCAAATGCAGTTTAAGAAATAGCATAAAAATAGTTAAGCTAAAAACAACAACTAAGCTGGACATTAAAATGTAATTAGCATCGAAACAATTTCACTAGAGCCAAAAAGAATTAATAATAAAACTACTTTGACGAAATATACGCAACAATTTTTTAATTCACGTTTCTCTTCATTTATAATGTTTTAAATCTTGCATTAAGAGCGGGCTAATTAGCTACCGACAGGTTGATGAACTATCAGGTATGAAAAATTGCCAATTTCGTTTTTGAAAAAGTTAAAAAGGTAATGATTTTTTTTTTGCTGTAGCAAACCTCAGATTAGATGCATACCTATCGCTAGCCATGCAAATTAAACTTAATCAGAAATGGGTTGTGTTTCTAAATGTCATCAGCTTTACTATTTTTACTTAACTTTTTAAGTATTATTTTTATGAAACTAATTCCTAAATAATTTTTCCTGAAAGGAATAAATACAAACAGCAGGCCGATACATCATCATGTTCACTTTTGAATATTTACGAATATAATAATATACATGTATGTGTATTCATGGTCTCTTAATAAAGAGACCCTGGTGTATTTTAAATTTATAAAAATCATGAATATGAAATGAAAGAATTTGAAAATTTTAATCTGCCAAATTTTGGGACAATCCATATTTTGGGACAATGTATATGTAGATTATGCATGATCACTAATTCAAATCAAATCCAGGTAATCAGTCATTGAGCAATGTTAGTAATAAATCGATGAATACGAAATACTGATGCACAGAAAACACAACTTATGTGCGAAATATTAAAGAGTTCATATTAAATATCAACATCTTTTATTACTGAATATTGTTTGTTTTGTTACTGATTTAACATTTAGAAAAAAAAGTGTACCAAAAAATCGACACGCAGAAGGGGCCCTAAAACGTGCGCCTGATTTTTTTTATCTGGGAAGTCTGTGTGTGAAGGCTGCTTCCAGATCGACAATTAGACTGTCAAGATTACAAGGTTCGAACCTAATACAGCATATACCCGGTATTCTCTTTAACATATTTGACAAAATATGTTTAAAGTGATTTTTTTTCCTCAGATTTAAACAAAACTGTCTTTTACAATGTTGAGTCTAAAACTGATGACAATTCAAAGCATTCACTAATTGATAATGTACACAAGTCACTTTATCTTTTTTTTTTTTTTTTTTTTTTTGGGGGGGGGGGGGGTCCAAAAAGCACTTATTTTTTTTGCCAGTCCCCCCCCCCCCCCCCCCCCCCATTAACATAATCTTTTGAATACAACTGTAGTCAAATACTATTACACAGTAGTTATTCAAAAACATGGCTTTGCGAAGGTAAATATAAAATTATATCGCTCAAGGCTCAGTCCCAATTGACATTTTTTGCCTAGGGAATGTACTCCCGATGGAAATTGATGAGCCTCGGGAGGCGTCGGGAACAGGTTCACCTGTGTCCCGCAGAAGATTCGAAAGCGTTGCGAGCCATGTGGAGTCATTGGGAGGCCTCGGGGAAACCAGGTCGGGGAAACATAAGCATAGCTTCCCGGAAGCTCCTCGGGACCATTCATGGAGATTCCGCGAAATATTTTTTCCTCCGAGGAACCCCAGGTTTCGGCGATGTCTCGAAGGTACGGAGACCTTTCTGTGACACATTCCAGATCTTGTGATAGAATCTCAGAATATTCGCAAGAAAATCGGCAAGCGCACTCTAAAATTGTTTGCTTTTTTTGGTCAACTTTAGACTGAGACGGTCAAAAAGACCATGGGGCATTGCTGGGGGCATCCTCATAAACCTCAAAAAGTCTACCCTTGATTTTGTCCATCACCAAATTCTCATAATCTCCATAATCTTCCCGAGGCACCTAGGATGGTTCGATAAAATGATACATCCCCTAATCTACGGGGATATTCCCCCGATGATGTTTCAAGTTCGATGAAGCTCCGATTCACCTTCCCCGATCATCGGATAAATTTCACGAGCATCGGGAGCCATCCCCGATAATACAAGGCCATTGTACCATAACCGAAACATCAGTGAACGTTTCAACGGACCAATCCCAAAGCTTCTCATAGGACTGCTCCATCTTTTGGGCTCAAACATCAGATGCCATCGGGAGAAAATTTGTCTATTTCCACAACACCGATGATTTTTCTCCAGTGGGACCTAGGCATTAGATCCATGGTCTTCAAGTTTCAAAAAAAAAAAAAAAAAAAAAAAAAAAGAAAGAAAGAAAAGAAAAGAAAAGCACATAAAAACCTTCACTTGTATCCCCAGATACTCTTCAGAATGCATCTCCATCACAATAAAAAACCTTTTTTTTTCCCAAGAAAGCATTCCCCCGGATCCACCCTAGCACTCACATCACATTCAGACTTTGGCCCCCCCCCAGTGGAAAAATTCTGGATCCGGGCCTGCCTATTTTTACGTCCAGTCAGAGACGTTTGTTTAATCACGTGACCGTACACTTATTACAATATATTTCCGTATCTAGACACGCGCGTACAAAATTCCTGTTTTTCTGTATTGTACGATTCACAGGTCTGTTGTTAAACCTTTGATGTAAAAAGAATAGCGACTCATCTAAAATGATATTCCTAATATGACTTTCCAAGCTGTGTTCTCGTCCAAATATATACCCGCATTGTACAGATCAATGTTGAATCACTTTATACAGTTATACCATGCTAATTATTATTTCCATGCAAAAGAATAACTGCAAAACACTTAGAGTGAATTTTGATTGAGTTGATTATATGATATATATCATCAAATGAATGAATCCTCGATGAATCAGAAAAAAACAGTTCCATGTATAGATGGAAACAGCTGGAACATATTTTGAAATAGGAGCAATAGAAACCGGATAAATATGCAAATACATCTTTTTCTAGTGATCTGGTTCATTTATGAAAACCGATTCTGGTTGCCGAGGGTTAAGAGCATCCGTCCGGTAACAGGGAGGTGATAGGATTGATCCTCCGTTGAGATATTCCAAAGAATGAAAAAAGACAATTGTATATCTCTCTTTCTTGGAACACTTCGCATACTAGTATACGGGTAGCTCCAGGACTAAGTGGTCCGGTGTCAAGATAATGTGACTGGCTGTGGTTCGTATCATGCCACTTGTGCACGGCGTGATAACGCAACGAGACCGTACAAGATCTGTCTTAAGTCATGCCTCAAAAAAAAAAAAAAAAAAAAAGCATGACCCGTCGTTTTATTTAACATTCAGGTTAACGCTCTGTTGATTTATCATAAAGGTAATCAAGCGTTTTTTTTACCTACCCTCATTTAACAACAGGGAGAATACAGATTTACAACAAGTCGCATACTTTGTAAGAGCAGTGTATCCGGTATCAGGCAATTCAACACGGATCATAAAAATGAAGGTAAATTTTACGTATGTCTTCAAATGCATCATTTTTTTTCTCATACTGGAAACCTTAAAAACAATCAAACTTCTAACCACTCCATGTTATCTTAAGACACTTCTTTGGTAACTATCTTAAATGTTTGCATTTAATCAAATGCTGTAAAAATGTATTTTATACGTCCATACTTGTATATATTTAAAGGAATTAACTTTATTTATCCATTTACTTCATAATATCAATGTACTTGGTGGATATTAATTTACGGAAATTTAAATGATATATAAAACAATTAGATCCTTCTCTGTTTCGCAGATTGAACAATGTTGTTTAGGCAAACAGTTTTTTTTTTTGTTTTGTTTTTTTTTGTTATTTATTGATCTATATAACTTAATGATTTAAAATGATACTTCATCATGTGTTTTATTTTCAGATATATATTAGAGATATTATTAATGTAGCTTGCTATATTCTAAAGCTATGAAAATGTTTATCTTATACAACTATGTATTAATTACGCATGTATCTATGTCTATTGATGTAATGCTTTTAGCTATAGACGCATGGAAATTATTTTTATGCCAATAAAAGTTTGCCCTGTTCTTAAATTCAAAAGGAAAGAAGTAAAGAAAGAAAAAAACTTCAGCGAGGGTACACTGCAGTGACAATGTGTAGATATAACGTAATTATGATTGTAATATCCAGAGGTTTCAGGTAAATGGGAACGAAGAAAGACTTGTGCGATTTGGTCATCACTATCATAAGTGTACTATTCAAATTCAGTAAAACGTCCCCCTAAGCTATAGAACTGAATAGAAAATAAACCTTGGCACGCAATATGTGGCATTATCTTGACATTACTATACGAGAATATTTCAACCACTTTCGTCCAGAGAAGCATAAGTACCCTTGGAAGTTTAATCATTTTGGTAAAATGAAACTTTTTTTTTATTTTTGCAAAACTGCGCCAACCGCCAAATCAAGGTCATATTTAAAATATGACTGAACAAAACTATAACTTCACTAGGTATGCGTTATACCTCCGTTTCGCTCCTTTTCTTTGTCATATGACCCTGACAATGTAATGGTTACAGCTCTACATATGAACTGTTATACACAAACGGAGACACAGTGATGATAATTTGCCTTGCAAGTAATAGTGTTGCCGGTTTAAAATAGTGAGTTATATATACATGCACATCAAAGAGTTAGTACTGTAGTTCCCTTGCTTGGCGCTCAGCATATAAGGGTTGTTTGCAGGACTGGTTTGCCTGGTGTAAGGATAATGTGACTGGGTATGGCACCATGCCACATGTCTATGGCGTGATACTGTAGTATGGCAGCACTATATCTGTCTCAAGTAGACATCGTATTCTAAAGACTTAACTACTGTCGGTGGGACGTTAAACAAACAAACAAACATCAAAGAGTTATGTATATATATAAATAATTTGAGCATAAACCACAAAAGTAGTCCGGGGGCTGCCGTGGCCGAGCGGTTACTGTCGTGGACTACAAATCTCTCAGCCCCTCACCGCTGTGGGTTTGAATCCCGGTAGGGACTTCGGATATTTCATGTGAGGAAGCCTTCCAGCTGGCTTGCGGTAGATCGGTGGTTCTACCCGGGTACCTCTGTGTACTCGGGGTCTTCCTCCACCTGTAATTAGCTGGACGTCGCTATATGATTGAAATACTATCGCAGCGACGGTAAACCCCAATACAACAACAAATCAAAAGTAGTCCGTAAGACAGTGCATCCGCTCATCAGTTAACCCAGAGACTTATAAACAGAGCTTTATGAAGTCGCGCGCGGCCAACGACACTTCAACTAGACCCAGGCGATATTGGAAATCAAGTACACATTTATGGTCAGTTCCAATGGATATTAAAAGTAATATCAGTAAGTAATCATTCTACATGTTTGCCTTTGAAGATTTGTGTCACTAACACCACTCAAAAACGCTTACCGTCAAAAACCACGGGTTAATCGTGCATGTCCACGAGGCTGTCATGTATTGTAACTCGACGTTGTTGTTTTTTATGCCGAGTTCAGTCATATCGGAGTAGTTATCTGTCTGTCGTTCTTCCTCCCCCTTCTCTCCCTTAATTATAATTAAACTTAAAGTACTCTTATCATGTATCCGTCCTCTTCTTTCCTTCATCTTAAGCTAAAATCAGTAGATTTACAAGTATTTGGATTTAGTAATTGCCCTCCAAGTCCGGTACCCCAAACACCACACAGTGATCTCCATTGCAAGCAAAAAAAAAAAAAAAATCACTGCCGTCACAAATGCCACGTGATGATGTTAAACTAACAAAATGGCGTCTCCGTCTGCTGTCACAACAACAACAATATTTTTAAAATGATTTATTTTTTACCACGAGGCGATATTTGATGTTTATCAAAGAAAACACACTTAGGGAAATGACACTCGCAGTAAAATAATTTATTTTTGGAAAAGAGAAAAAATAGCTAAATTCTGTTAATTTTTACTTGTGGTGGCAGTGGTTATCTACAACTGTAAGGGGAGGTAACTACTGAGTGGAGTTTGTCGGTACCCGTGTCATATGTGGGTCACTCTCGTTAATTATCGAGGCACGCGATAAAGCGCGTTATTTCGGAAGGCTGCCAATCTCTGTTTATAAGTCTCTAATTAAGCAAAACTTTATTCAACTAGTGGCCATAAATTTAGTCAAGAATATCTAAGGAATTCAAAATTGTCGCTATGTCGAAAATATATTAATTCATATACGTACAACTACAACGTATTTATATGGATATTCAAATGTGAAGTTAAAAGACTAACACTTGTTTAAGATTTTTGATAAAATCTTTATTACATGTACTAACATCAACATCAACTATGAATACATATACGGTCTCCTGGTCTAGGATGGGCAAACACTCAATGAAGCAAATGTATTTCTACTCTACTTTACTCTCTAGTCTTCTGTGCAAAGATACTTTATAATCATAAAAAATCACGGGAGACTAATGTTCGTCTATTTTGTAGATGCCTTGATCCACGAATAATAAACTTCACGAAAATTGGTAATGTAGTAGACCAAACGTTTTCTAGAAAATGAATTCGCAAACATATGTACAAACGAAACACTGATTTTATTAAAACCAAGAAAAAAAACCTATTTTCAGTAACATGTACCGAAGAAGTGTGAAATGTTAAGAATAACTTTTGTTTACACAAGTGAGTGTCAAGTGAATCATCAGGAGTTGTAATGTAATAAAACTGCGACATCTTGCAAGATAGGGACATTCAAAAATTTTATGATATATATTATTAACCAAGCAGCGATTGTGAAATAAAAAAAAAATGTCGATAAATAAAAAAGTAATATAAACATGTCCATATTGGCTGTATTTTCTTTCTGTCTTTCCACTAATGTATTTATGTTTTTATTATTTTATTTCTTTTTATTTTTTGTTAGGCATCAACAGAAGATGCCCCTATAAAGAAGCCGAGAGCGTGTTACATATTGAAGTCCCTGATTATTGGTACTGTGATGACTTTTGGACTGATCCAGCTTAGTAATATAGGTATTTACTTGTCTCTCTTTCCGTCCTTTTCAGCTTAGTTTGACGTTTTGTAACATAATTATGTTAAAAAAACACACATCTTGCTTATAAATCTTGTCTTATTTTATTCTCGTCTAGATTTAAACAGGTATGTCATGTTCATCGGTCTCCTTTCCTCCCACGGGACGATGAACTGCGCCTATCAATTCCACTTGACCAGCGTATACGACGACTGTGTAGGTCAATCTTTTAAGTATTTGTCTCAGACGAAAACTGTAGTGTCGATTTCAGACGCTTAGATTCCTGAGCCCTGCAACGTCTCTCTCGGACGTTTGAACCCCAACCTTCACAACTTGTCTCCATGTGGAGCGATCTGATGCTGTATTCTCACGTGGAGCGATCTGATGTTGTATTCTCATGTGGAGCGATCTGATGCTGTATTCTCACGTGGAGCGATCTGATGCTGTATTCTCACGTGGAGCGATCTGATGTTGTATTCTCATGTGGAGCGATCTGATGCTGTATTCTCACGTGGAGCGATCTGATGCTGTATTCTCACGTGGAGCGATCTGATGTTGTATTCTCACGTGGAGCGATCTGATGCTGTATTCTCATGTGGAGCGATCTGATGTTGTATTCTCACGTGGAGCGATCTGATGCTGTATTCTCATGCGGAGCGATCTGATGCTGTATTCTCATGTGGAGCAATCTGATGCTGTATTCTCATGTGGAGCAATCTGATGCTGTATTCTCATGCGGAGCGATCTGATGCTGTATTCTCACGTGGAGAGATCTGACGCTGTATTCTCACGTGGAGCGATCTGATGCTGTATTCTCATGTGGAGCGATCTGATGCTGTATTCTCATGTTGAGCGATCTGATGCTGTATTCTCATGCGGAGCGATCTGATGCTGTATTCTCACGTGGAGCGATCTGACGCTGTATTCTCACGTGGATCGATCTGATGCTGTATTCTCACGTGGAGCGATCTGATGCTGTATTCTCATGTGGAGCAATCTGATGCTGTATTCTCATGTGGAGCGATCTGATACTGTATTCTCACGCGGAGCGATCTGATGCTGTATTCTCACGTGGAGCGATCTGACGATGTATTGTCATGTGGAGCGATCTGATGCTGTATTCTCACGTGGAGCGATCTGATGCTGTATTCTCACGTGGAGCGATCTTATGCTGTATTCTCACGTGGATCGATCTTATGCTGTATTCTCACGTGGATCGATATTATGCTGTATTCTCATGTGGAGCGATCTGATGCTGTATTCTCACGTGGAGCGATCTGATGTTGTATTCTCATGTGGAGCGATCTGATGCTGTATTCTCACGTGGAGCGATCTGATGCTGTATTCTCATGTGCAGCGATCTGATGCTGTATTCTCATGTGGAGCGATCTAATGCTGTATTCTCACGTGGTGCGATCTGATGCTGAATTCTCATGTAGAGGGATCTTACGATGTATTCTCATGTGGAGCGATCTGATGCTGTATTCTCATGTGGAGCGATCTGATGCTGTATTCTCACGTGGAGCGATCTGATGCTGTATTCTCATGTGGAGCGATCTGATGCTGTATTCTCAGGTGGTGCGATCTGATGCTGTATTCCCATGTGGAGCGATCTGATGCTGTATTCTCAGGTGGTGCGATCTGATGCCGTATTCCCATGTGGAGCGATCTGATGCTGTATTCTCATGTGGAGCGATCTGATGCTGTATTCTCAGGTGGAGCGATCTGATGCTGTATTCTCATGTGGAGCGGTCTGATGCTGTATTCTCACGTGGAGCGATCTGATGCTGTATTCTCATGTGGAGCAATCTGATTCTGTATTCTCACGTGGAGCGATCTGATGCTGTATTCTCACGTGGAGAGATCTGACGCTGTATTCTAATGTGGAGCGATCTGATGCTTTATTCTCACGTGGAGCGATCTGATACTGTATTCTCACGCGGAGCGATCTGATGCTGTATTCTCACGTGGAGCGATCTTATGCTGTATTCTCACGTGGATCGATATTATGCTGTATTCTCATGTGGAGCGATCTGATGCTGTATTCTCATGTGGAGCGATCTGATGCTTTATTCTCACGTGGAGCGATCTGATACTGTATTCTCACGCGGAGCGATCTGATTCTGTATTCTCATGTGGAGCGATCTGATGCTGTATTCTCATGCGGAGCGATCTGATGCTGTATTCTCACGTGGAGCGATCTGATGCTGTATTCTCACGTGGAGCGATCTGATGCTGTATTCTCACGTGGAGCGATCTTATGCTGTATTCTCACGTGGATCGATATTATGCTGTATTCTCATGTGGAGCGATCTGATGCTGTATTCTCATGTGGAGCGATATGATTCTGTATTCTCACGTGGAGCGATCTGATGCTGTATTCTCATGTGGAGCGATCTGATGCTGTATTCTTATGTGGAGCGATCTGATGGTATTCTCATGTGGAGCGATCTGATGCTGTATTTTCATGTGGAGCGATCTGATGCTGTATTCTCATGTGGAGCGATCTGATGCTGTATTCTCATGTGGAGCGATCTGTCGCTGTATTCTCATGAGGAGCGATCTGATGCTGTATTCTCACGTGGAGCGATCTGATGCTGTATTCTCACGAGGAGCGATCTGATGCTGTATTCTCACGTGGAGCGATCTGATGCTGTATTCTCACGTGGAGCGATCTGATGCTGTATTCTCATGTGGAACGATCTGATGCTGTATTCTCATGTGGAGCGATCTGATGCTGAATTCTCACGTGGAGCGATCTGATGCTGTATTCTCATGTGGAGCGATCTGATGCTGTATTCGCACGTGGCGCGATGTGATGCTGTATTCTCATGTGGAGCGATCTGACACTGTATTCTCATGTGGAGCGATCTGATGCTGTATTCTCATGTGGAGCGATCTGATGCTGTATTCTCATGTGGAGCGATCTGATGCTGTATTCTCATGCGGAGCGATCTGATGCTGTATTCTCACGTGGAGCGATCTGATGCTGTATTCTCATGCGGAGCGATCTGATGCTGTATTCTCACGTGGAGCAATCTGATTCTGTATTCTCATGTGGAGCGATCTGATGCTCTATTCTCATGTTGAGCGATCTGACGATGTATTGTCATGTGGAGCGATCTGATGCTGTATTCTCACGTGGAGCGATCTGATGCTGTATTCTCATGTGGAGCGATCTGATGCTGTATTCTCACGTGGAGCGATCTGATGCTGTATTCTCACGAGGAGCGATCTGATGCTGTATTATCACGTGGAGCGATCTGATGCTGTATTCTCACGTGGAGCGATCTGATGCTGTATTCTCATGTGGAGCGATCTGATGCTGTATTCTCATGTGGAGCGATCTGATGCTGTATTCTCATGTGGAGCGATCTGATGCTGTATTCTCATGTGGAGCGATCTGATGCTGTATTCTCATGTGGAGCGATCTGATGCTGTATTCTCATGTGGAGCGATCTGATGCTGTATTCTAATGTGGAGCGATCTGATGCTGTATTCTCACGTGGAGCGATCTGATGCTGTATTCTCACGTGGAGCGATCTGATGCTGTATTCTCAAGTGGAGCGATCTGATGCTGCATTCTCACGTGGAGCGATCTGATGCTGTATTCTCACGTGGAGCGATCTGATGCTGTATTCTCATGTGGAGCGATCTGATGCTGTATTCTCATGTGGAGCAATCTAATGCTGTATTCTCATGTGGAGCAATCTGATGCCGTATTCTCATGTGGAGGAATCTGATGCCGTATTCTCATGTGGAGCAATCTGATGCTGTATTCTCATGTGGAGCGATCTGATGCTGTATTCTCACGTGGAGCAATCTGATGCTGTATTCTCATGTGGAGCGATCTGATGCTGAATTCTCATGTGGAGCGATCTGATGCTCTATTCTCAGGTGGAGCGATCTGATGCTGTATTCTCACGTGGAGCGATCTGATGCTGAATTCTCATGTGGAGCGATCTGATGCTGTATTCTCATGTGGAGCGATCTGATGCTGTATTCTCACGTGGTACGATCTGATGCTGAATTCTCATGTGGAGCGATCTTACGATGTATTCTCATGTGGAGCGATCTGATGCTGTATTCTCACGTGGAGCGATCTGATGCTGTATTCTCATGTGGTGCGATCTGATGCTGAATTCTCATGTGGAGCGATCTTACGATGTATTCTCATGTGGAGCGATCTGATGCTGTATTCTCACGTGGAGCGATCTGACGATGTATTCTCATGTGAAGCGATCTGATACTCTATTCTCATGTTGAGCGATCTGACGATGTATTGTCATGTGGAGCGATTTGATGCTGTATTCTCACGTGGAGCTATCTGATGCTGAATTCTCATGTGGAGCGATCTTACGATGTATTCTCACGTGGAGCGATCTGATGCTGTATTCTCATGTGGAGCGATCTGATGCTGTATTCTCAGTGTGGAGCGATCTGATGCTGTATTCTCATGTGGAGCGATCTGATGCTGTATTCTCATGTGGAGCGATATGATTCTGTATTCTCACGTGGAGCGATCTGATGCTTTATTCTCATGTGGAGCGATCTGATGCTGTATTCTCACGTGGAGCGATCTTATGCTGTATTCTCACGTGGAGCGATCTGATGCTGCATTCTCAAGTGGAGCGATCTGATGCTGTATTCTCACGTGGAGCGATCTGATGCTGTATTCTCACGTGTTGCGATCTGATGCTGTATTCTCATGTGGAGCGATCTGATGCTGTATTCTCACGTGGAGCGATCTGGTGCTGTATTCTCACGTGGAGCGATCTGATGTTGTATTCTCACTTAGCAATGCCTATCCCTTCAGTTTGTTTGTCCATTTTTATGCGTCATTATTTCGAAGATGTGGACGCCCAGTGGGGGGAGTGCCGAATTCGACTACCCGTTTTTAATCCATCGAAGGCGCCGTTCGCACGAGATAATTCGTACGAGACCGCCAAATCTGTCGTAGTCCTCAGGCATTTCCTATTTCTTTCGATTATGTTTCGTTCGACTGGGTCTTTACTGTATACCATACCATTGTTGCGACTTTGATATGTTGCATCATTGGATCGATCCCCCATCTCCACCGTGACATATTCATGTTATCATTGATTATTATTCATTAATATATTGAAATTGTTTATTAATACGAATTTAATCCTAGTCCCAGCTTATATCATATTTGCAAAATAATGCTTTTACGTTTCAACAATATAAATAATCATTTTGTTATTTCTAAATAAGATATGTATGTCGCACATGAAAATAAATTAACTGAAATGGCACTTAAATGTTTTCGTACACTTTTGGTCTTTGCTTCTGTAAAGAAACTATCTCCCTCCAGCTGATTCAACAATCACGAAACCCGCGATACGGATATACCCAAAGAGTGACCTACAAGATGCACATGTAAGTTAATATTTTATCATATTGATTTAAACTAATTGTCACATAGAAAGTTGATATGTACTTCCGCTTACCTGCATTCCTTTCATCCAATTACCAACTCACCTTCCAGTCCGCTCATTTTGTCTGTCATTCATTAAAAGCATTCGCCCATCCATTGTTATTACTGTATGCTGCTTGGATAGGTGTTTACAACACTAGTGCTGTGTCTTTCATAGTCCTCTGTAATTTTACGTTAGAATCGTTGCTTGTATAATTTTAGGATGTGTTTGTTTCATTGTGAATATGTGTTATGATATACACGTGGAGGAGGCTTAGATAAATACTAAAAAATCAATATTCACAAATTATTTCGTGTATTCGTTATACAAATAGAATAGGACAGAAGATGACAGACAATTGTCTACCGTCCCCGGTGACAGAGTGGTTAGAACGTCCGCTTCGGGAGCGGGAGGTCGTGGGTTCGATCCTCGGCCGCGGCATACCAAAGTCGCAATAGATGGTGCTGGTTTAGCTCCCTTGCTTGGCGCTCAGCATAATAAGGGTATTAAGGGTAGTTGCAGGACTGGTTGGCCTGGTGTTAGGATAATGTGACTGGGTGTGGTATCATGCCACATGTCTACGGCGTGATACTGCAGTGTAGCAGCAATATATCTGTCTCAAGTAGACATAAATACTGTCGGTAGGACGTTAAATTCAACAAACAAACAAGATGTTGTCTACATAACCTTAATTTGAATATTTGTCACAAAATTATAACAATACTGACAATTATAATGTTTAATGCAAAATAAACAATACCGTATCAACAATGGAATGTAAATGCGCATCTAATTATTACAAGATACATACCAAAAAACGGAGAGTAACAATTTCAATGTAGAAAAATATAATGAATATTTTTTGTAAAGCAAATTTAAAGGACGATGAACTAAACAATATATTTGGTTATTTTAACAATCATAACTTCTTTTATATATCAGAGTACTTTAATTGTCATTATTAAGTCTCCCAAACGAAGTAAGGGTACATGTATATGGTGTATATTATTTGATTGTAACAATTTACAGTATTTTTACCGAGACGGTTTCATAATATAGTTTCCTGAAGATTTTTTCTTATATCTGAACAAGGGTATATTCATAAGTAAAATGGAGTCTTCAAATTCTGAAATATTGAACCTAATAACCAAAGAAATAACAACAAACATATCTACAAGTACATACAAAGGGTACCTACCTTATTCTTTAAAAAGTATGGTATGGTATGGTATCACATGGATAGGTATGATATGGTATGGTTGATTATGGTATTGTTTGTTATTGCATTCATCATTTGTATGATTTGGTATGGCATAGTATGATATGAAACGGTATGATATGAAACGGTAAAAGGTTTTTTTTTCATTAAAATATAAAAGGTGGTTATGAAACAAGATTTACATTTATATGATATTTTACTTAAAATATTTCATCCAAGTTTTTATTCACATGGCATACAAGGGAACGAAAATTTCTGTTGCAGGCCGCAAATCATTCAGATGACGTTAACGTCGTCCCTGACACGACAGTAAAACAGACGACATTTTCAGAACGTGTTGAGGTCTCAGAAAATAAAGTGAAACTGTTACGGGGAAAGATGCGAGATAATAAAGGTAACATTGGTTTAGATTTTATTTATTTATTAATCTATTTATTTATTTCAGTGACACATTGTGAAATCATTACTTTACAAATGGGGTTAAATCTGTTTAACTTATCTTAGAAAAATGCAAGTTATATATACAAATAATTATATTGCATTTCTTTTATTTCAGTTTTTAGCGGTTAATATATCTCTACTCACCTGGAGTTTGTATATAAAACTTTGGAACTTGCACTTTCATTAAATCTTATACATGCATAATGATACTCATTTCATTTTTGTTACACATGTATCTTCTTATTAAACTCCTTACTATGTTTTGGCGACGTCCTGTTTCAATAATCAAGCAATGTGTTTTACAATCTATCTTTTGCCAAAGTATAACATTAAACATATACAGAGGAAATCTATCTTATTCAAAATTCAACGACTATGTATTTGTAGTTCTCTTTACACTATTTATCCATTTGTTTTTCCTAAGTAACTTGTAATATTTAAGTTTTTTTTTTTTTTTTTTTTGTTACGAAAGTGTTTCAAACATGCATTAATTTGTCTTCATAGTATATGTATGTATCTCAATTTGTTTTGATCATAGACGTACATATGTATAGTTTGATTGAAATCTAACTCTCTACTTCGGTATCTTCTTTAAAGGTTATTTGACGATTGGAATGTGTTCCGTCCCAAGAGGTGGCACAATTTATATGTTTGAAACTCTAAAGTCGTTGATCCAGAATCTCCATCAAGACGAAAAACCGCAAGTGGTCATAGTAGTATATTTAGGTACGTAATTAAGTAATGATCATGGGCCATTATTCAGGATATATTACCTTATTATATCTTGTCAGCCATCTTTTAAACATGTGCTCTCAAAAGCAGAGATGCATCATCCGCATTGCGAACGCCTTATTCTCACTTTTTGTTCGATGGGAACTCTCCTCAGCTATACTCAAGAAACATGTATCAGCTATATTCAAGAAACATGTATCCGATTAGTTCCCTAGCATCTCAATGTGAATCAATTATTTTACTATTATGCTCAAAAAAGACTTGAATGAAGAGCTTGAACTTATTTTAACTATTGGCCATTTACATATCGGACTGTGAAACGATTTGCAAAGAGGACGGGTGCATTATTTGGGACTTGTTACGGCATTTAATTTTGTTTCACTTATTCCTAATTTAAAAGGGTTGGTATTTCTTATTTTTTACCTCATTCAATACTTTTATATAGCTTTTCGACTTAAACTTTATTCTTTGTTGTACCAGTGATCGTACTCCATGTCTGAGAATCTTGCTCCAACCGAGGTCGGAACCAACAACCTTCAAATCCAGAATCATTCTCCACTGTCACATGGTCATGGCGCACACTCCAAAAATTAGAGAAACACCATGTTTATCTGGTTACCTTTGTATAAACATGAAAACTCAAATGCCCGTTGACCGAGTGGTTAGAGCGTCATTGGTATAATCTTCGGTTCCAATATAGCTAAGTCGTTAAAATTGTACTGGTACATAAGGGCAGTTTGAGAACTGGTTGAAATGGTATCAGAATAATGTGACTTGGTGTGGTAGCAAGTCACGTGTTGTCTTGGTGCGATATAGGCAACACTATGTCTGCCATCATGTAGACAAAGTTCCAAAATGACTCAAATATTGTGGTTATGGGAGTAAATCCAAACAAGCAAGCAAAGCAAAACAAATATACAGAATATAACCACCAAATTAAACAATTGAACATTGCAGTGGGTGTAACCAACCCCATCGACGGAACCTATGGTACACGTTCCATTATCAATACCATATATACCGTGGGGTTTTCTTCAAATGGCAAAACTTCGTTTTCATGAAGATTAATCAGCTACTTGCTGAACAATTAATTCGCACGTAGTTTTTTAAATACTCTTCAATGAAGAAGTTACAAAAGCAAAGAACCGAACGCCTATTTCCGTTTCTTTGGTGGTTTCTCTGTCACGAGTCAAATAAAAAGCTTAATTAATAATTCATGAGTACGAAGTTTTGCTATTCAAATAATCCACGGTCGATTAAGAAGCAGAGCGTATTGAGCGAACGTTCGTTCCGACGATGAAGCAACCCTAATTTGATTTTAGGTTCCAACGACACGGAGTGGCAGAACAAGATATTATATACACTGGATGCGACATACACAGAAGAATTTGAGTCCGGTCTCCTTCAAGTTGTCGAGCCTGCTGACCAAAGCATATATCCGGACTACAGGTCAGTAAAATGGACAATGGTTTTCTAGGGTTCAACCTAGATAAGGCTTAGATGTTTTATTTCATTATATTTCGTTGACAATATATTTCATGGGTACATACATGTAAATTCGTGGATACATGTGCTAGAAATAGTGACGTCTAGTATTCATGTGGATTATTATTCGTGGATAAAATCAAACGAAAATAAGTCCCCCACGAAAATTTATGATTATGCAGTATTGCATTTAGAGAAAACTGATTTTGAGGATCGGGCAAAAGGATTCGGGGAATAAATACGAAACAAAGACATGAAATAAACATAATAAATTACCATTAAAATCTTTTTTGTTTTAAAGATCTTTCCTGTTTGTTTCAGTCTTTTTTTGTGTGTAGGAAACTGTGTTGGTCTATGTCAATCACATAAACAACAAATAAGGGATACTTCGAAATTGTGATGCAACTGAACTTCTTTCATTACATAAATACATTAAATAACCGGCATACCTTCTTTTTTAAGCAATGTATTTTTTTAACACATGTATTTTGAAAAGCTGAATCATATAGGTTTAATGTATTGTTTATTGATAAGTACGTAGGTTAAACATATGATAAGGTCCAGTTTACGCTTCTGTAGATTAAGCTTTATCGTAAGATAAAAGTTAATGTTAAATTATCTGTTTTATTTATTTATTCATCAAGGTGTTTTGGAATAAAAAAAATCACATTTTCCAGCCTTTTAAAAACTATAATTATTTATGTATATTCAAATATATTTAATGATGCCAGGTAAGATACATGTATTTTTTTTCTACCTTAGACGACGCGCTTTGCTTTAGGTCGCAACTGACTAAGACTATTAAAAAAGAGAAATAATTTGAAAAGGAACTTGATCTTTTGATTATACTCAGTTTAACAACTGTTTTTAACATATTGATGAATAAATCAAACAAAATGCCCTATTCCTTGTCAACCCTGTAAACGATTATATTATCAAATATGATATTTCAGAAAAATCACACGTTATACCTACAACGACAGTAAGGAGAGAGTCATGTGGAGGACGAAGCAAAATGTTGACTTCGCTTACCTCTTCTCTTATTGTGAGAAAATCTCGAAATATTACCTTCACTTGGAAGATGACGTCATTTCCGCTACAGATTTTTATGGTGACATTCAACAATTTGTTAAAAAGCAGACAAACTACTGGTTTTTTCTCGACTTCTGTCAGCTTGGATTCATCGGTAAGCTCTTCCACTCAAGTGACTTATGGCGAATAAAAGAGTATCTCCTTCTGTTTAAAACGCTAAAACCCTGTGACATTCTGATAAATGACCTTATCGAGGTGATGATGCAACCTAAACGAATCAAGATTCCACGGTCTCTGTTTTACCACATAGGTACGAAGTCTACTTTGGCCAACAAAACGCAGCATGCACAAGACGGCTCCTTCAAAGATTTGGTGAAAATCGAATCCGCTAAAACAACACGAAGTAAAATAAACCGTGACCTGTCTTCAAATTTCGAAGAAATGAAACATCCCAATCCAGAGGCAGACATGAGAGCAACATTACTACAACACGGGGACTACTCGCCTGGAAGGGCTTATTTTAAAAACCTTAGTGGCTTCTACTGGTGTAGGGATGTTGTCAAAGACCAGTTTCTGGAAGTGAAGCTAAAGAAGTCCTCGTTGATTCAGGAATTACACATAACTACTGGGCACCCTTTAACAAAGAGTGATATGATACAAAAAGCTGACGTAAATGTGACTAATACTATTGACAATAACGGCAATTGTGCGTCAGTCTGGGACAACGTTGGCCACTTCATAAATGGAGAATTCCATCTGACGTTTCCAAAAAAAATGCAAGTGCGGTGTTTACGGGTAGTCATAAATGAGAAGCAGGATTCGTGGGTTATTATTAATGAAATCAGTCTGGTGTCTTAAATGAATATAAATGAGTTGTGGTGTTTTACTGAGCATATTGTGCTAAAGACATCAATCGGTATATTGGTGTTTTGAAATGTTTTTGAAAAGGACATGAGCGTCACAGGGTGGAGTTTTAATATAGTCCTTAACACATATATCATTTTTATCGCGGAAGCTATGAAAAATATGTGTTATTTAATAACTGTTGTACAGTTTTGTCGACAATCACTTTAGCTGAACAAATGTCGCAATGTCGTTCGTAATCAAATGGTTGTGTGTTCGATTCCATGCCGAGACATACAAAACATATTTATCACAGCGTGATATTGCAGTGAGCCAATACTATATCGCTCTCATGTTTGAAAATAATGCTAGTACAGTTGAAACTCGTTGGGCGACATCGCGAGTCTCGACATTTCGTATATCTCGACATACTTTGAAAGTCCCGACTTTTTTCACTATCTAAACATCTTTCACGGAAAATATGGTGAGCATAATTTTGATTTTAGATTTCCAATTTTTTTGCATTACATATCTGAAAAAAAATGTAGCGCGCAATACAAAATTCTGGTGCATGCAATCTCATTAAAATCATATCCTAATTTGCGCTCCTGTACTCTGTACTATCCGCAAGTATGATCTGACATCGCATTACAGGTTACGTCAGATCAACCTTCGAAGTAATTTATATACATAAACAAGAGCTCGATTTAACCAAATAAATAGCGCGTTTCAAACTGACTTTAGTAAAACATTAAAAATGGGTGCCTCAACTACTGCTGTGAAAAAGTTACTAAAAAAGGGATACCAGAATTAAAGCCTGTCATCAATGATGTCATATAAAAATGGAAATCAATGCAATCCAAGGACACTAAAGAGCTTGCCCCCTGTTACAATTTCGTAATGCTGGATCTTCAACAAGGCTACCACAAGGCTGTAAACTACCACCAGTCCTCTTAACATGCAAAAAAATGTTCTTTTCCTACCAAACAGTTTTTTTTACATACATGTATATATTTTTCCTGAATTTAATAGTGAGCATATGGCATTAGGACAAATCACAACAGCACATTAAAACTACCGGTACAATGTAATAGAAATAAAGCTGGAACAATGCATGGGACCAAATGCAGAGGCATTTGAAAAACCAGTATTCAAATATTCTTTTTTTTTCATGTAACTTGCTTATATTATGTCCTATTTAAAAAAAAAATTGGTACCATTAGAAAGGTCTTTAGATTCCCAACATTTCGATGGCTTTATGTTTGGACCTATCTTTGACGGATTTTGAAATATGAACGGTTAAACCGAAACAAAACGGCAAAAACATGCCTATGTCAAATACTTTTTTCTCCACCAACAACTTTGGAATTAATAACCAGATCATTTAACAAAACATTATAAAAGCAATGCATCAAGCTTAAAATTTAAACACAAAATAAACAAGGAATAGTTCTACAAATTATGTTCATACTCTTATCTACAAAAATCAATTTCGACATTAAGGCAGCTAGATTTACTTGGGGTAACATAATTTTCCTTTTTTTCTGCCATAACTCAACTGATTTAACCCTGATCTTCAAAATCCAAATGTCATTTGAAAGATCATTTAAAGGACTACAAATTACACCCATAGTACCTTGATAGAAAATTCATTGTTTTTGAGATATTTAAAGGTATACGTGAACAATGCTGTTATTTTCTATATAGATAAAGAAGGAAAATTAAAACTATCCAAGAGAATTTTCGAAAACTTTGCCTGAAAAACTGCATTGTGCAGGTATGCCTTTAACGCCATGCCATTTATAATTTTCCGGAAATAGAAGTGACAGTCCCCCAGAAGGGCCAGTTGTGCAGATGGACCAATTCTGCGCCTTAAGTGTAAATTTTATGCAAATCTGTCCAAAAAAAAGCAAGGTCCGTAGAGCTTAAAGCCGTTTCATTTTGTTTAAAATTTAGTTAATGTCATGAAGTCAATTACATAGCGACAAACATTACAACAACCATCATGATGTATAAAATAAACGTCTGTAGTTGTTGTCAAGATTTCATTATCATAGCACATCTGTAAGATTCAACACACCTTGTTTCGAAACATCTGCATTTTGTCCGGACAAGCAAATGACACTTGACCTCAAAGTGCGACCTTGACCTAAGAGCTGCCGAACTCTTGCATGCACTCCGCCTCATTGACGTTAACATAACTGTCAAACTACTTGAATATCCAGTGATCCATGTCTGAACAATCAAATTCAGCTGTGACCTCTGACCTTGACATCTGTGCTTGGAACCTAATTAAATGTACCAAAACTGAGTCCCGACAATGAAATCTGGATGACCTGATGAACTATAATGCGCATACACCGTGAGGACATTGTGATGACTATGTCAAGCTCCCAAAGTGGGCTCGACAACAATTATGTGAGAAGATGGTTTATTTGTTTAGAAGTTATGGTCAGGGTTATAGTTTTTTATTGTATACATTTAACAAAAAAAGAGATAAATTGGTCAAAATGAACTTAAGAGTTATGACCCTTTACGGATATATATCCCTTGTTATAGTGAACAAGTATATGTGAAAATTGATGACAGAAGGTTTAATAGTTTAGAAGTTATGGCTAAGTTTTTCTCCGGCGACATCACCAATGACACCAAAATTAGATTGATGACCTCAACTTTCTTTTCTCGGGGGGGGGGGGGGGGGGGGATGGGGTTGCTTATTGTTAACATTTTAACATTTTATGTTGCTGGCTCTTCCAGAAACTATTTTAAAATTTTAAAATGAACCTCATTTCCCATAGAGAGGGCTGTCCTACAAGGTAAAAATCTATCACTGACCCTCTTTCGATGCATTTCACTCACAAATCATAATGGTTCATTTCAATGTAACAACTTTGGGAGCTGCACATTACATGAATATAAAGTTTTTCCCTTTCAAATGATTTCCAAGGTGAGGAAAAAGGGAATTTATATCTGTAATAGGGACCTTACTAAGGTTCCAAGTCAGAGAGAAACCTATATAATACAAAAGCAAGCTGTCATAAAATTATAATTGCAATTTTGTTATGTCATTAAAATGAAAAGTTGTCAAATAAACTGAGTAAGTAATACTTGCGCGTATGTATTTTTGCGTACATGATAGAGAGGGACAAAGATCATCAAAAATATCTGTTTATAAGTACATGTAACAAATGTGTCAAAGGAACTCCTCCATTAAAGCTGTACCTCATAGATATTAATTTACATTTTTTTTTTATTTTAGTATTCATTTATCCAACTAAAATGGTCTATGAAAACATATTTTTTGGAATATGATTTACATTGTTGTATGCACATGAACAAACAGAAGATACCTGCTCTGTTTACCTATGCATCTGAGGCAAAAATTAAAGATGTTGCATCACAATAGTAAAACTGGTATGTAAACAATGCCTTGAAAGTAACCAGTCTTTGATCATGAATACATACCACAAAATACAAGAAATCAATTCATAAAATAAAGCGAATTCACCAATTTGTCCAGCACAGTTTGCTTCACTATACATCTGAAACTGCAGTAACCAAAACATGTCTAAATGGAATAGCCATAGCACAAACTCAATGAATATTCTACAGAAGTGCCTGACAAAATGGAACCAAGTTGCATAAAACTATAAACTACAGAATATAAGTATGCACACTTATAAAAGATTCACTTTTCAGTCAGGTTACAAAAAGAGAGCAATCAAATTTTCAGCAAATTCATCTTTCATTCCATTACTTTGCTATATATAAACTATCAACTTACACCAGAAAAACAGGTGAAAGAATTCATGTTGCAATCTCTTTGAATCTGTTGCTCAAGGAGGATTTATAATATGAATATGGTGTCGCAGTACAATTCACTGCACATTCCATACAATATACCAGGGGTCTTTTGTTTGACCCCCATGGCTGCTGAACATTTTTTCTCCAAAAACATTTAGCGTCAAACATATTTCTATTGGACTATGACATAGGCTTGTGTTATGCTGCTTTAAAATAATTATATAACTCTTGGAATTCAGAGTTTCCTATGTACCTATCAATATTTTGCCCCAGGGTTTGTGGGGAGGGGGCATACATGGGACTTTTGACAGAAGAATGTTCTCAACAGGCCGGAATCCTGTGCAAACTGCAAAGCATATCCATTTGACAAATTTCTATTTCTATTATTGCTCTTTGGTGATGAAAGAAAAAAAGTCAAAAAGTTAAAATGTCATTAAAGTAATGTCAATCAGGGAAATTTCATCATGTCTGAAATTAACATTGTCAACATCACATGGTAGAAACATGTCTGTGATGTCATGCCATTAGATAAGTGGCATGATATTGGTGAACTGTCTTATATAAACAGAGCAATAAAAAAGAGAAACCGGTTGCAGTGGCCAAGTGGTTAGAGTATTTCTCTCAAATATGTCGCCCTTGTGTTTGTCAAGAACATAGTAATTTGTTCTGTTCTATGAATTCTGGCTTGGGGAAAATTAAAATATGCAAAGGCGTATAAAAAGACCTAAATATTTAAGTACCGGTAACCATTATTTAAAAGAGATTTGTGCGAACAATCCGTTAGCTCAACCCCTTATAAGCCAGGGATCTTGGGTGCAAATCCTGCTCTGGTACACAATATAAATATTATATCCCATGGAGAGTGATAGCACAAACTGTTGATCTGAAATTGGTAATGTCCACTCAGGTGTTACCTGGAACATGTGCGGATTCAGCAATTTGTCTCATGGGGGGGGGGGGGGGGGGGTATAACAGCAATAATTACCATGTCCAATGGGGTCATGTCTCTTATTCTTTTATGCATAATAGCTAATTACCTTTTAAAGGTAAGGCCCCTCCTGAGAATTAGCTATTATGCACTGGCTCTTCCAGAAACTATTTTAAAATTTTAAAATGAACCTCATTTCCCATAGAGAGGGCTGTCCTACAAGGTAAAAATCTATCACTGACCCTCTTTCGATGCATTTCACTCACAAATCATAATGGTTCATTTCAATGTAACAACTTTGGGAGCTGCACATTACATGAATATAAAGTTTTTCCCTTTCAAATGATTTCCAAGGTGAGGAAAAAGGGAATTTATATCTGCAATAGGGACCTTACTAAGGTTCCAAGTCAGAGAGAAACCTATATAATACAAAAGCAAGCTGTCATAAAATTATAATTGCAATTTTGTTATGTCATTAAAATGAAAAGTTGTCAAATAAACTGAGTAAGTAATACTTGCGCGTATGTTTTTTGCGCACATGATAGAGAGGGAGAAAGATCATCAAAAATATCTGTTTATAAGTACATGTAACAAATGTGTCATAGGAACTCCTCCATTAAAGCTGTACCTCATAGATATTCATTTACATTTTTTTATTTTAGTATTCATTTATCCAACTAAAATGGTCTATGAAAACATATTTTTTGGAATATGATTTACATTGTTGTATGCACATGAACAAACAGAAGATACCTGCTCTGTTTACCTATGCATCTGAGGCAAAAATTAAAGATGTTGCATCACAATAGTAAAACTGGTATGTAAACAATGCCTTGAAAGTAACCAGTCTTTGATCATGAATACATACCACAAAATACAAGAAATCAATTCATAAAATAAAGCGAATTCACCAATTTGTCCAGCACAGTTTGCTTCACTATACATCTGAAACTGCAAAAAACATTTAAATGGAAAA
>CM037777.1:80971762-81021762 GCA_021229015.1 Solen grandis
TTTTTAGTCGATGTCATTAGATCCTACCTAGCAACCGTCAGTTGAGATATGACTTTAATAAGACTAAATTATTTTCGACGTGTTTAAATTCGGTCAAATACGATCAAAACACAGAAAGGTTTTTCAAAACAAGGATGAACCATTATCACAAAGGATATATCAATACCGTTTTTGACAAACAAACAAAAATTCGTGCGAGTTCCATGCGACTATTGTGTGATAATCTTGGACATTGGGTACTCGTGCGAGGGCTCGGATGCCTTTTAACTATGAGGAGTTACTCCCTGTTACGATTTACAGTCATAAGGAGATCGTGTTTAAGTCAACAAGAGCATCTGTATATAACGTTGGATCGTACGATGCACGTAGGATTTTTACCAGTCGTGATAGTCTCGTACGATACGCGTAAAAGTTTGCCTTACTTACGAGAATCATACTAACTTAAACACAAAAATAATTGAGAGGTCAAACGAATTTTACAAATGTCTATGTGCACCAAATAATCGCACGGTTTCATTATGCACTGAAGAACGCCAGATAGCCTTTAATGTATCGATATCAACACACCGAATTTCAATAATGATAATTTACTACATGTATAATCATTGATATCGTTTTAAATTGATTAAGCTTAATTTATATACATTTTATAGATCTCTTTCAAACTGGACGGATTGTGAAGTACCAATGACACTATTATACAATTTTGTTTTTATACTGCAAAATTACTTTATCCTATGAAATATATCGAATGCCTTTAGTCAGAAGCTTTGATGAAATTATTGATGTATGTCACAGGTATGGTGTTGTATACACACAAGCCTACTTCGGAGAGGGAAGTGGTTCGATCATGATTGATGATCTCCGCTGTAGTGGATACGAGAGCAACATCGACCAATGCAGCTTCCGAGGATGGTATAGCTCCGATTGTTATCATGATGAAGATGTTGGCGTCGACTGCTATGGTATGTAGTTGTATAAGAAATTATACAGATGAGGAAGAGGGCAAATTCCCGGCCTTTGTGAATTAATTTAATATATTAAATCGTTAATGGTTTAAACTCAACAGTAAACTAATTGAGATTATACATTTGTACATGTACGGTATATGTCTCCCATTGAATAAGTTAAAAAACAAAGCAACATTTAAATTTCAAATAATAATACAATGTACGCAGTGAGCAGCTTGTCCATTTATTGTTTGGTAAGGTTTTATTCAGCTCTGATCAAGCAATTTGCCTTTGAGTCAGATGCAGTAATACTAACTTTGGATTAACCCTGAAAAATATCAATGAGCATACAAAGGTGATAAACACCCCGCTAATCGACTTTGTCTTATAATGTGACTGTAGAAAATTCACAAAGGCCGGGTTTTTGCTCTCTAACAAGTACAGACGTGACGTGACTAAACGTGATGTGAATTCACGTGTTTCCAATATAGCATTCACTTCTATGAATCGGGCGGTAGGTCGGTTGTTCTACCCGGATGCCTCCGTGCATTCGGGGTCTTCCTCCACCTGTAATTAGCTGGACGTCGCTATATGACTGATATACTGTCGGAGCGACGGTAAACTCAAATAGTCAAGTCTATGAATCGGGATAAAAGAAAAAAAGGTTTCTTTACCTTCATAGTCACTTACTTACATATAACCAAACTGGATGTAGAAATGTATTGTATACCTTCTGCCTGAAGGAAACAATCACCTTTATGTTATTGTATTAGTTTTAAAATTTGTTTAAGTTTTTATCTTTATATCTAGAATTGTTATAATATCAACCACTTAATAATATGTTTGTTATAAGGTACACACGTTATTTACACTGTGCAGCTTCCTATCAATAAGAAGTGTACTTGTTTGGTCATCACAAATAAACACAAACATTAAAGAGATCAATATGTATGAAAAATTATTTTTGTTTGATAAAGGTATCTGTAATTCTGATTAGCTTCACACTATTTTTGTTTCAGAGTCATACAGCGAACAAACGACATATATACCATCAGTTCCACGTTCTGTCAGTAAGTAAACCATTTGTATTTTCTCGATTTGAGTTGGGAGTTTACTTTAGCGACGACTAGCGTTATAAGGATTAAGAAAGATTCCGAGACACTCTTTTAGAAACACTCCTCTACCACAAGCTAGCTTGAGGGTTTCCTCATTTGAAAAATAATCCGATTGCCCCTATCAGGATTCGAACCCACAGCGGTGAGGGGCTACGTAATATGAAGTCAGCGACTATTACCCCCGCTCACTAAGGCCCATAACAATGTACATATTAGACACTGTATAAAAATGTGTATGAGTGTTTATAAAACTTGACGTATAAAAGGGTATGTTGGAACGCACTTTGAGGTCCAACGCACTTTGGGGTCAGAATTGAACCACAAACCACATGCAGAGTGCGTTATGCACTTTGGAGGTCAGAAACGAACCCCAAAGTGCGTTGCATTGTTGCTTCACAAAATTGAATAGTAGCAAATCCAACGTATTTGGGGTCAGACCTTTAAACATATGTCGAAGAAAATGAAGGAAAGAGTTCCCAAAGCTTTTTGCCAAACTTGTCAATTAGTTTGCTAAAAATAAAATGATTAAAGGAGGTAGTGGTGGGGCTTTTTGTTTTTAATTTGACATCAATAAACAGACATTTACTCCAAGTTCAGCACCTCGATGTTATTTTCTTAGAACTAAGATATATATATTGAAATATAAAGACATCACTGAATCTGTCATCATCTATACACACCAAAAGTTCGTTTTATTCCACTTTCTAAAACGTGCTTACCCCATTACTATCATCATCATCATCTTGATCATCATAATCATATTGAAGAACTATTTTTTCTCGTTATACAAAGACTAAAATATCGTTTTACGAGTAAGTTTAATGCTGACTAACTTGACAATATTTTTTCAGAGTCATACAACGAACAAACAACATATATTCCATCAGCTTCACGTTCAGTCAGTAAGTAAAACATTTGCATTTTCTTGTTTTGTTAGGTGTTTACTGTCGCTGCAACAAGTACTTACGCACTTTGAAGGTCAGAAACGTACCCAAAGTGCGTTGCATTGTTGCTTCACAAAATCGAATAGTAGCAAATCCATCGCACTTTGGGGTCAGATCTTTAAACATATGTCTAAGAAAATGAAGCGAAGTGTTCCCACGGCTTTTTGATAGACTTGTCATTTACTTAGCTTAATATATATTGATTAAAGGAGTGTTATCGGAGGTAGTGGTGGGGCCTTTTGTTTTTAATTTGACATCAATAAACAGATATTTGCTTCCCGTTCAGCACCTCAATGATATTTTGTAAGACTAAATTGCTATAGATATATTGAAATATAAGACATCACTGCATCTGGCCTTATCCACACACCAAAAGTTCCTTTTATTACACTTTCTAAAACGTTTTTTACCCAATCATTATCATCATCATCTTGATCATCATGATCATATTGAAGAACCTTTTTTTCTCTTGTTAATCAAAGACTAAGATACGATTTGATTAATGGGTTTAGACGGAGATAAAGTGATTTAGGGCTTATGTATAATCATATTTATGATTTCAGCCATATTGTACATACAATATTATCAATAATTATATTATATTAGGGTATCTTCTCATATACTGTAACAAGTCGAAAATGGGCCGGTAATATACATTTACTAGTAGCCTATGCAATAAGTTAGAGAATGAATGTCATTTCATATTTGAATGTACCATGAAAGGAAAGTTCGAAATAAAATCTTTTTATACAATGAGTAATCCTGTAACGTGTGCCGAATCCTATTTATAAAATCAACATTAGTCGGAACAGACTTGACGTTCATTCTGAAATCTTAGGCAGTAACCTAACCCCTAGTCCTGACATCAATACCTAGAAACTGGTTTCCAATACATCCGAACTATGTCTGATATAACCTAGGCGCCTTCAAACCTATGCAGGAATTGATGATATAAAACCTTATAATAAATCTTGAAGTCAGTTTACTTACTTCAAAATAGTACCAGGATGTGGTGACCCAGGACTAAATCTGGGATTTCTTTTTCGTAACAATATTGTCGAATATACCTGCACACATGCCTACAGTCCCTACGCTTCCCAATATATACAAAAGAACAGCGTTCATCTCATCAACTATTATGCGACCTTTTTGCTTCTTTAGCCAGAAGCAGACCGACGGAATTCAGCAAAAAAAACAAAACTGTTTATAAATATCTCATCATGGTCACCAGGTATTTGCTAGTGTACTTTTTAATGAGCATCTGTTATCATTATACAAATGAATCAAATCACATAGGTTAATATACACTTACAGAATTTTTTAACCAATCATATCAAATTTATGATATTTATGATATATCCCAAAACGTTGGGAAATGCAAGAATAAAATTGTATTTCATTTGCGTGTATGTGAAAGGTAAACAATATGTGCAAAATTTCATTGAAAGTCGCTGCGAATAGCAATGGCAGTAAGTTATGAAGTAAAGCTACCCTCAAAAGCCAAAATCAAAACAGATAATTTAAATGTGATCAGTTAGAACTTTCCGTCAGTGTATATTAAAGAAAATGTCTGCACATTTAATTAGAATATAGATATATATTCAAACATTCTTATTAATAAAGCAGTGCATGATAATAAGCTGCAATATTATTATCCTTACCAATACCCTAGTCTACTTATTAATTCTTCAGCATCTTGATTATATTTATTATTATATATTTGTAAATAAGACTTGTTTGCAATGCGATAATATATACTTAATCGTGGAATGCTTTCCCCACAGCCCCAAGTGTAAGTGTTCGACTTGTAAGTGACACCTACTACAGAGGAAGAGTGGAGGTGTACCATAACGGAGAGTGGGGGACGGTGTGTGACGATGGATTTGATCACGATGACGCTAAAGTTGTGTGTAGGATGCTTGGCTTATATCAAGGCGAAGGGCAAGTACATATATCCTACATTGTAAGGTAGTGGATCTCTAATGCATGACTTTCATTTTATTTTACATTTAAATAAAGCATTTCTTTGTGATTTAAGAAATTTCTAACCACAAAATTAGAAGAAAAAAAAAGATTTCCAGTCTATCTTGTCCTGTATTATAATGCTGACGCAAATTGTGTTGGTGTATACATATAAAAACTGCTATAAACATTGAATTTCCCCAATCTTTTTTCACGAATCGATTTATGTTATACCTTAGTGATATATAAAGTGGGAGACATTTAAGAAAGAAAATTTTAGAGAAAACTTGATGAATTGCATATTTAAACATTTATGTAGAAAATTTGCATATTACTGTTAATACTTTGTTTCTTTTTTTTTTTGTAAAAAAGAAACACTACAATAACTTATAATTTCAGAACAAGCTGTGACACTATCATATATACACTGTATCAAACATAAAAATGAGAAAAATATATTGGTTAACCATAAAAATATCAAGTAAAATAACAGTATATATAACCTAAACCCCTTAATTTTCAGTTCAGTAAAACAAACAATACTAGGTATTGACTGCTTCATAAGTTCTAACCAGGTAAAATGAATCCACAATCTTGAAATAATAATTATAATTAATATATGGCTGCCGAAACAAACGTTTACAGCAAATTCGTTAAATTCTTATCACCGACTAAAAGAGTGCTAATTGCAGCACTGGAAAAAAACATAACCCACGTACATTAAATGCTAAAATAACTACATGCGAATCATTCCAGTACTGGATGAGGTCACTATTTACAAAAATGGCTATCCCAGTGCCTTTCAGTAAAAGAAGTCAGAGATGTATAATTGTATGATAACTTTCATATCAATTCCTCCAAAAATAGTCAAGATAGGGTTCCTAATATATAAATTGTGTATTTTTAGTAATTTCAAAGCCAATAATTCATGAGGGACTATGGTGATCTTGGCAGTAGTAAACACAAAATGTTCATATTCACTACCGTTTCTATCGACGCAGTATTATTTAGACGTGGCCCGGGATGGAAATTTTCCTGAATGTTCTATATAATCACAAGGCACTAAATAGATGTGTGAAACAATTGCACATGTAACTTTATCATTGTTAAAGTTGAATGAAAATGAATCCAAAATATTAATCCATTAGTTTCTTAAGAATGGCTCCTTGTATTGTTGCTGCTGTTGTTGATAAAGTGGATGGATTTTTAGCCTAAAATAACTGAACGTTACCAAATATGCTTGCAATTGCTCGCGTGTGTATCTGAGATTGAAAATAAGAATGATTACATAAATTGTGTGCATTTGTGACACATAAATTTGTAAATTTTCTCTTCCTCACTTCTTCTCATTCATTCCCATGCATAAATTTAAAAGACGATTATATATTTTATATTTATTGCAGTCTTAATTATGAATAAATTAAATATTTTATTCATTATTTGATAATCAATTTAATACAATCTTTCAATGGAATCAGATCTACGTTTTCGACCCTATTTACTACGCTACGAAGATCTGACAACATCCCGTGAAAGATCGTCTCAAGTCGACTTTTACGACATGAATATTAACCAGAAAATGATGTCGAAATTGTCCAATCAGAATGCGCGTTTCAAAACAATTTGAATTTGGAATCGGAAAACCTTGGTGATATCCGAAAAAATGAAATTTCCGTTCGGTGCCGATAACTTGCGAATATAGACCTACATCGGAATAACAAACACAGTGGTTCTGCCGAATCCCATGTAGGTAGAAACACATTTTCACTGTAAATCTACAAAGAACAATAATGTAACTACTATTGTTTAGTTTCAGTCTCAAGTAGATATCGTCTCCAAATGACTGAGGTAGTGTTGGTGGGACATCAAACCCAACAAACAAACTATTGTGCTGAATGCTTTCCAGCAACATTGCATGAATACCTTGTTTGTATCTGTATGGGAAAAAACATTTAAATGAGTTCCGGATATCGTCTATACATGAATTTATCGAATTTATACCCAAGCATTTTTAAGCCGACGATTTGACTGCCTAATCAAAAATCAATTTTTAAGGCGATGTCATTAGATCCTACCTAGCAACCGTCAGTTGAGATATGACTTTAATAAGACTAAATTATTTTCGACGTGTTTAAATTCGGTCACATACGATCAAAACACAGAAAGGTTTTTCAAAACAAGGATGAACCATTATCACAAAGGATATATCAATACCGTTTTTGACAAAAAAAAAATTCGTGCGAGTTCCATGCGACTATTGTGTGATAATCTTGGACATTGGGTACTCGTGCGAGGGCTCGGATGCCTTTTAACTATGAGGAGTTACTCCCTGTTACGATTTACAGTCATAAGGAGATCGTGTTTAAGTCAACAAGAGCATCTGTATATAACGTTGGATCGTACGATGCACGTAGGATTTTTACCAGTCGTGATAGTCTCGTACGATACGCGTAAAAGTTTGCCTTCCTTACGAGAATCATACTAACTTCAAACACAAAAATAATTGAGAGGTCAAACGAATTTTACAAATGTCTATGTGCACCAATAATCGCACGGTTTCATTATGCACTGAAGAACGCCAGATAGCCTTTAATGTATCGATATCAACACACCGAATTTCAATAATGATAATTTACTACATGTATAATCATTGATATCGTTTTAAATTGATTAAGCTTAATTTATATACATTTTATAGATCTCTTTCAAACTGGACGGATTGTGAAGTACCAATGACACTATTATACAATTTTGTTTTTATACTGCAAAATTACTTTATCCTATGAAATATATCGAATGCCTTTAGTCAGAAGCTTTGATGAAATTATTGATGCATGTCACAGGTATGGTTTTGTATACACACAAGCCTACTTCGGAGAGGGAAGTGGTTCGATCATGATTGATGATCTCCGCTGTAGTGGATACGAGAGCAACATCGACCAATGCAGCTTCCGAGGATGGTATAGCTCCGATTGTTATCATGATGAAGATGTTGGCGTCGACTGCTATGGTATGTAGTTGTATAAGAAATTATACAGATGAGGAAGAGGGCAAATTCCCGGCCTTTGTGAATTAATTTAATATACTAAATCGTTAATGGTTTAAACTCAACAGTAAACTAATTGAGATTATACATTTGTACATGTACGGTATATGTCTCCCATTGAATAAGTTAAAAAACAAAGCAACATTTAAATTTCAAATAATAATACAATGTACGCAGTGAGCAGCTTGTCCATTTATTGTTTGGTAAGGTTTTATTCAGCTCTGATCAAGCAATTTGCCTTTGAGTCAGATGCAGTAATACTAACTTTGGATTAACCCTGAAAAATATCAATGAGCATACAAAGGTGATAAACACCCCGCTAATCGACTTTGTCTTATAATGTGACTGTAGAAAATTCACAAAGGCCGGGTTTTTGCTCTCTAACAAGTACAGACGTGACGTGACTGACGTGATGTGAATTCACGTGTTTCCAATATAGCATTCACTTCTATGAATCGGGCGGTAGGTCGGTTGTTCTACCCGGATGCCTCCGTGCATTCGGGGTCTTCCTCCACCTGTAATTAGCTGGACGTCGCTATATGACTGATATACTGTCGGAGCGACGGTAAACTCAAATAGTCAAGTCTATGAATCGGGATAAAAGAAAAAAAAGGTTTCTTTACCTTCATAGTCACTTACTTACATATAACCAAACTGGATGTAGAAATGTATTGTATACCTTCTGCCTGAAGGAAACAATCACCTTTATGTTATTGTATTAGTTTTAAAATTTGTTTAAGTTTTTATCTTTATATCTAGAATTGTTATAATATCAACCACTTAATAATATGTTTGTTATAAGGTACACACGTTATTTACACTGTGCAGCTTCCTATCAATAAGAAGTGTACTTGTTTGGTCATCACAAATAAACACAAACATTAAAGAGATCAATATGTATGAAAAATTATTTTTGTTTGATAAAGGTATCTGTAATTCTGATTAGCTTCACACTATTTTTGTTTCAGAGTCATACAGCGAACAAACGACATATATACCATCAGTTCCACGTTCTGTCAGTAAGTAAACCATTTGTATTTTCTCGATTTGAGTTGGGAGTTTACTTTAGCGACGACTAGCGTTATAAGGATTAAGAAAGATTCCGAGACACTCTTTTAGAAACACTCCTCTACCACAAGCTAGCTTGAGGGTTTCCTCATTTGAAAAATAATCCGATTGCCCCTATCAGGATTCGAACCCACAGCGGTGAGGGGCTACGTAATATGAAGTCAGCGACTATTACCCCCGCTCACTAAGGCCCATAACAATGTGTTACATATTAGACACTGTATAAAAATGTGTATGAGTGTTTATAAAACTTGACGTATAAAAGGGTATGTTGGAACGCACTTTGAGGTCCAACACACTTTAGGGTCAGAATTGAACCACAAACCACATGCAGAGTGCGTTATGCACTTTGGAGGTCAGAAACGAACCCCAAAGTGCGTTGCATTGTTGCTTCACAAAATTGAATAGTAGCAAATCCAACGTATTTGGGGTCAGATCTTTAAACATATGTCGAAGAAAATGAAGGAAAGAGTTCCCAAAGCTTTTTGCCAAACTTGTCAATTAGTTTGCTAAAAATAAAATGATTAAAGGAGGTAGTGGTGGGGCTTTTTGTTTTTAATTTGACATCAATAAACAGACATTTGCTCCAAGTTCAGCACCTCGATGTTATTTTCTTAGAACTAAGATATATATATTGAAATATAAAGACATCACTGAATCTGTCATCATCTATATACACCAAAAGTTCGTTTTATTCCACTTTCTAAAACGTGCTTACCCCATTACTATCATCATCATCATCTTGATCATCGTAATCATATTGAAGAACTATTTTTTCTCGTTATACAAAGACTAAAATATCGTTTTACGAGTAAGTTTAATGCTGACTAACTTAACAATATTTTTTCAGAGTCATACAGCGAACAAACAACATATATTCCATCAGCTTCACGTTCAGTCAGTAAGTAAAACATTTGTATTTTCTTGTTTTGTTAGGTGTTTACTGTCGCTGCAACAAGTACTTACGCACTTTGAAGGTCAGAAACGTACCCAAAGTGCGTTGCATTGTTGCTTCACAAAATCGAATAGTAGCAAATCCATCGCACTTTGGGGTCAGATCTTTAAACATATGTCTAAGAAAATGAAGCGAAGTGTTCCCACGGCTTTTTGATAGACTTGTCATTTACTTAGCTTAATATATATTGATTAAAGGAGTGTTATCGGAGGTAGTGGTGGGGCCTTTTGTTTTTAATTTGACATCAATAAACAGATATTTGCTTCCCGTTCAGCACCTCGATGATATTTTGTAAGACTAAATTGCTATAGATATATTGAAATATAAGACATCACTGCATCTGGCCTTATCCACACACCAAAAGTTCCTTTTATTAACTTTCTAAAACTAAGACTAAATTGTATAGATATAGATCACTATCATCATCATCTTGATCATCATGATCATATTGAAGAACCTTTTTTTTCTCTTGTTAATCAAAGACTAAGATACGATTTGATTAATGGGTTTAGACGGAGATAAAGTGATTTAGGGCTTATGTATAATCATATTTATGATTTCAGCCATATTGTACATACAATATTATCAATAATTATATTATATTAGGGTATCTTCTCATATACTGTAACAAGTCGAAGATGGGCCGGTAATATACATTTACTAGTAGCCTATGCAATAAGTTAGAGAATGAATGTCATTTCATATTTGAATGTACCATGAAAGGAAAGCTCGAAATAAAATCTTTTTATACAATGAGTTATCCTGTAACGTGTGCCGAATCCTATTTATAAAATCAACATTAGTCGGAACAGACTTGACGTTCATTCTGAAATCTTAGGCAGTAACCTAACCCCTAGTCCTGACATCAATACCTAGAAACTGGTTTCCAATACATCCGAACTATGTCTGATATAACCTAGGCGCCTTCAAACCTATGCAGGAATTGATGATATAAAACCTTATAATAAATCTTGAAGTCAGTTTACTTACTTCAAAATAGTACCAGGATGTGGTGACCCAGGACTAAATCTGGGATTTCTTTTTCGTAACAATAATGTCGAATGTACCTGCACACATGCCTACAGTCCCTACGCTTCCCAATATATACAAAAGAACAGCGTTCATCTCATCAACTATTATGCGACCTTTTTGCTTCTTTAGCCAGAAGCAGACCGACGGAATTCAGCAAAAAAAAAAACTGTTTATAAATATCTCATCATGGTCACCAGGTATTTGCTAGTGTACTTTTTAATGAGCATCTGTTATCATTATACAAATGAATCAAATCACATAGGTTAATATACACTTACAGAATTTTTTAACCAATCATATCAAATTTATGATATATCTCAAAACGTTGGGAAATGCAAGAATAAAATTGTATTTCATTTTCGGGTATGTGAAAGGTAAACAATATGTGCAAAATGTCATTGAAAGTCGCTGCGAATAGCAATGGCAGTAAGTTATGAAGTAAAGCTACCCTCAAAAGTAAAGCTACCCTCAAAAGCCAAAATCAAAGCAGATAATTAAAAATGTGATCAGTCAGAACTTTCCGTCAGTGTATATTAAAGCAAATGTCTGCACATTTAATAAGAATATAGATATATATTCAAACATTCTTATTAATAAAGCAGTGCATGATAATAAGCTGCAATATTATTATCCTTACCAATACCCTAGCCTACTAATAAATTCATTCAGGATCTTGATTATATTTATTATTATATATTTGTAAATAAGACTTGTTTGCTATGCGATAATATATACTTAATCGTGGAATGCATTCCCCACAGCCCCAAGTGTAAGTGTTCGACTTGTAAGTGACACCTACTACAGAGGAAGAGTGGAGGTGTACCATAACGGAGAGTGGGGGACGGTGTGTGACGATGGATTTGATCACGATGACGCTAAAGTTGTATGTAGAATGCTCGGCCTCTATCAAGGCGAAGGGCAAGTACTCTATGTTCACTAACTATAAAAAAGTAGGCGTGAAAAATAAATACCAAGAAATAAGGAAAAAATGTACTTTATACGTACTAGATACTTAGGACAGGCATTCGCATTAATAATGAATAGCGATGGGACCTATCACAATGCTTTTTCATAGGTATCAAATAGCGCATTGTTTTAAGGCTAACATTTAAATTTATTACGAAATTAATACAACTTGACCAAAAAATAAATAATATTTATGGTCAGAGTCATTGTCTTTTAAATACTCTGGCATCCACATTTTAAAATCCTATCAAAGCTTTGAAAAATATGTATAATGATATAATATAATGATCAGTTTAAATTTCCATGTTTAAAAAAACTATAAGTAATACATATCTGTGTCATATAAACAAGTACCTACATGACTGTGATATTGTGGGCAGGATGGTTAGCCTAAGCAAATGAACGATAAACTGTTTTCTAAAGGAACTATTGCTCACAAGTCAAAACAAGTACATGTACTTGTATTTTTTACCTGTGGTTTGCAATAATACACCAGTCCATTGTTTAGCAGTGAAATTTAAGCCCCGCCTTTTCTATTCACGACTAGGTCATCTGCTTATAAACAGAATCACAAGCATCTTTTGTGTAAACCAGGTCAACCATTGATTACCTATTATCCCAGTATACCTACTGGATAGTCTAAAGGTCTGTAAACATTGAAAGTGTCCATAAATCAACAGTGTCCGCAAATCTAAACATTAAAAATACAGTAATCAAAGTGAGCTATTGTGATAACCTTGGCTGCGTCGTCCGTCGTGCGTTGTTAGCAATTTGCTTAAAACGACATCTTTTCTGAAAACTCTGGATAGAAATTGATGAAACTTGTCATGAATCATCCTTGGGTAGACCTCCACAAAAATTGCTAAAATAAACTTGATCTATATATAGATTTCTCAAACAACACCATTTTATTAAAAACAAAATTTAAAAATCATCAGAATTTAATTTCCTTTTGCACAAATGGTCATCTCATAGTCATCTACCATAAATGGTAAAATGCAGTTGTTCCCTTAAACATTTAGCCCACAGGGTTTGATAGTTTCCTTATATACTCTACATAGTTTATTTCAAAAATCATCTCCTCTGAAACCAATGATCAGAATTTAATTTCATTTTGCACAAATAGTCACCGAATTTTTCTATACCATATTTGCTAAAATGAAGTTGATCACCTGAAAAATGAGTCACCCACGGCGTTGGTTAATAATCATAAATAGAATATTGATTACCTTCCTATATTAAATTTATTTTTGTTAATTTGTTGTAAATGTCATGGTTTTTTCTTCAAAGTGTTTGATTTAGTTCATATATGGAACAAGTTTCTTTGAAAAATTGTAAATTATAGCAAAACTAGCAGTGTTAAATATATAGACTGCAGATGGTTGGCTGGTCATTTATTTGGTCTGTATAGAATCTTATGGGTATCTGAAATTTTATTCAAGGTTAAATCAAATTGTTCAATTAAACTGACGATGGTACTCTGGTATGCATTCAAATATTATGTTCAGATCTTATTTCGCATTTTACATGCATTTATTTTTGAAACGAAAGAAACATAAGAATAGGTTTCAGAGGAATGAAAGGAGTGTCTTTTGGCTGTTTCAGATATGGTGTTGTATACTCAGAGAGTTACTTCGGAGAAGGACGTGGTCCAATAATGATAGATGATCTCAACTGTAGAGGATACGAAAGCACCATATATCAATGCAGCTTTCCAGCATGGTACCATCACAACTGCCGGCATACAGAGGATGTTGGCGTCGACTGTTACGGTATGAAGTGATACACGACTATGAAAACAATGCATGCCTTAGATAAATTGATTTCTGTAGTAATTATAATTATAGGTACATTGAAGCTTGCTTTTATCAAATGAATACCAATGCCTTATTGGTTATAAATGCAATACTTGTAAATGCAAACGTCATTTGATCGGTTATCAGCCGTTTCATTTAATCTTGTTTCACAGTATCTTAGTTACAATTTAATCTGTTAACTGCTATTTCATTATTTTAACGTAAAAAATGATAGAATAATAAGCAATTTCACAAGTAATTAAAACCATTTAAATTTCATATTTATTTTTTGCAATTCACATTAACTAAACTACCTTATAATATTTCTAATGAAAACTGAAATGATGCTACAGCTTACATTTATTTCGTCAGTTCATCTTTGCTACGGCATACAAAGAATCGTCCATTTACAAGACGACGTCGTATTCAGTTCAAAATATATTGAGCCCCGATGTAACACAGATGTTAAATAAACGAACACATGTGTCTTTTTTGTTCAGGTTTTTACGGCGAACATATTACGCATGAAACATATCCGTATTGGGAGATGACAACCCAATCACGTCCAGTCAGTAAGTTTCAAAACATGTGGTACTTACGAGACCTTATATACCCACCTAGTTCTTGTAAAGTAATATCAATGCAGGCATCCATGAGACTAACATTAACATGTAGCATGGACTGAAAGTAACACAAAACGATCATAAATTATTTAACAGTTGAGCTGAATTAGGGTAATAAAAAATATCAGTATCTAATGAAACATAATCAATCCATGGAGAAAGTGCATTTGCATGATAACGGCAGTATAAAAGGATATTAACGTGTTCGATGCATACTTTATCTGATCTTTTTATAGTCAATATAGATTTGAATTTTATTATGTTCTTTTTACAATTGTAATTTTATAATGTTATATAATGTTTTATAAGTTGGTAATGCGGAGCTGCGTCTCGTGAATGGAGATTACTACCGTTACGGTCGGGTTGAGGTATATCACAACTCACAGTGGGGTACAGTATGTGACGATACTTTCTCAAATGCGGAGGCAAACGCCGTATGCAGACAGCTTGGATTTAGGTAAGTTTTTAAGGAGAAAACCCACAACAACATAAATGTATTAGTTACAACATTTATAAGTATTTACAAAGAAATGTCAAACAAAATTAATCTAAAGGGAAAAAATACGCATGAATTTTGGTAAAGTTTATTCAATAAGGTATGAGCAAACGAATATGCATGATGTGTAATGTCAGTTAGCCTTATATTGTTCTAAACTGGTAATTGTGTTTTCAAGTCGGTCATTCCAACAAATGCAACCTTGTAATTAATTAATCAAATACCATTGACCAAATATTTCTTTGCGAAATTCTAATCATCAGAACATTTGATACACAAACCCAAAAATACCCTAGTGTTGCAGAAGCTAGCGGAAGTATACGAGAAATTCATTATTATGTATTTCAAAATGTAGTCGAAAAATAACTTGAGTCTCGTTTAAGATCACAACGTCCACGAAATCATACCGACTAGTTGGGGTTTTGTAGAAAAGGGAATAATGGTGTTTAGCTGAATGGATATGTTTTCTATCGTTATGGTATCGGAGGGAGATTTAAATAAGATAAAATGCATGATTCCCATTACCACTAATAGCCTGCAGTGTTGTATAATGTAATTTTTCTTTTTACAAAGTATATTTGTAAATCTGCACCATCAAATTCAAAAATCTAGAATTCAACGACATGGTACTATCGTATAAATAGTGCTAAATTGTGAATACTTTATGTATAAACAATGATTGGAAACAGTAATACCAACTGGATAATTACAATAATAATTATTACAAATTAGTTACAAATTAAGTGACAGTAAACGACATCGAGTGGTAAAATAGCAGTTGGCTGCCTCCACGTCATTCTTGGGGCCAAAGCAGATTGTGATGTACATATATGTTGAAACTGTCTGTGATGTATGTTGAAACTGGCTTATAAGGAATTCCTGTGTGACGCAGTTACGGAAATCCATGCGGAAATGCGTGCTTTGGCTCTGGGTCCGGTCCTATCTGGATCGATAATATGGACTGTAGGCATGGATACAGCTTCCAAGATTGTCAATTCAACGGCTGGGGTACCAATGATTGTAGTCATAGCGAAGATACTGGAGTATATTGTAATGGTATGAAATGTTAATTATTTTATGTATAACATAATATCTCAAGAGCAGTTTTATAATTGCGAGTAATCAATTTCTTTACTTACTGTTTATATTTTAAATCATTCATGAATGTGTATTTACAGCTTAGTTAAAGAACACATGTCATTTACCAGAAGTGAAACACAGATAGGGAAAATACTAAAAGGTTAATCATATTTAATAATGATACATTTAGTATTTTTTATGGAAACAAATTGAATTAAAAAAAACTATCACCAATCACAATATGTTTATCAGCTAACGTCATCAATTTGTGTACTTGAGATTCGTTAACGGAGACATGCAAAAGGTCCATAGAAAACGTTTGAATACGCAAATCTGATATTTCTGGTAAACACTGAATGATCTTTATAGGAAAGGATTCTTTCATATTTTATGCTTTCAAGTCATGTTGTCATTAATGAGTTTGTACAGAATAGAATGAAATTTGTTGACAAATCTGTAACACACTTTTCTGTACAAAGAATAAACATGGCTTTTGGAAGCTTAATTAGCCTTGAGCATATCATATTAAGCTTCCAACCCTGTGAAATAATATGTATTAATATTGCTTGTAATTAAATAAATGAAATATGTTAAACTTAACGCAGGGAGTACTGTCGGGTTGTATAAATGAAAGATCATATGTTGTATATTTTAGTGTGAAACATTGCGTCCAAACTATAATACGGTCTATAGAGTTTTTTTAATAATTACAAACTGAATAATATGTTACTGTTTTGTTTTATACAATTTATAAATGCTTCATACATATCTATGCAGTCAATTTATCTTTTCCTGAGAGATACAGGACTGAATTTCACTGTAACTATGGTTATAAATTGCCGTCTTGGTACTGAAAACATAAGTGTGTTTTTCTTCTAGGAGCAACATCAATTACCACTGAAGCCGCACTGACTACTGAAGAGACTCCGGGTAAAAAAGTATACATACATAATATGCCATCAAACATTTTCAAATAAGCTATCAAGACCTTTCATCAGAATATGTAAATGAAACTAATATCACGTCATTCTACTGTAAATGTTTTTAAACCCGTTTGAGCGGGGTTTTTTTTTTCTTGCGGACAGATTTTTTAAACTTTTGCACATTAATTCTTTTGACTATAAATATGAATTAAAATTATGGGATCACCATGCTCGTTTTATAGATAAAGGTTATGGTTGAACATTACTGTTTTCTAGAATGTGCTGGAAAAAGACAAGGCATTGAAAGTTGAAAATTTCATTTCTAAGTACTTCAAAAGCATATTGAAATTATATTTTCAAAATGATTTATCACATTTTGTAACTTATAATGTATTTTATAAAGTACGGTGAAAATATTGTCAAACATGCATGTAAAATACAAAACGAGCATAAAATAGTCATCATACTAGGACCAAAATGTATACAAAAAGGACCCTCTGAAGCTCTGAAATTCTAAAAATATATATTTCTTAATAAAACCAAATCAACTGACAGATTTTCTTTTTCAGATTCAATCCACTCATATAAATAATTCTGGAAAAAGTAGAAAAAAATGTATACCTCACCATCTTTTTTTCTTTTTTTTTAACTCAAACTTCTTTTTATTGAATTTTTAGCCAAATTTGCATATAAACTCTTAATTGTGTCTTTTTGGACCCTCAAAATTCTGATAACGTTTTTTACACGTACATGTACATATTAAATTTGGACTTTCCTTTAAGCATTCTATTTAAAACAAATAAGAATTATTTATTTACCAAATTTGAAATCAGTAATAACCCGCAGAAACTTCCTTAAATGGTAAAATTCATTATTTGTACACACTGCATACAACCTAAGATGACAAATTGCATTTGTTTTCATATCAGGATTCAAGAAAATAAGATTATTGAATTTATCAGCTCAATAAGTTTTTAAAGAATGTATTCTTTTCTCGGTAGACACCAAGGTTCGGCTTGTAGATGGTACGTATTACAGGGGACGGGTGGAGGTCTACCATAACGGGGAGTGGGGAACGATCTGCGACGATAGTTTTGACCATAATGACGTCAAAGTTCTTTGCAGGATGCTTGGCTTATACCAAGGATATAAGTAAGTCAAGTCATGAATTGCAACAGTTTTCATTTCTAACATTCAATTGTTTGCACTGTGACTAAAATATCTCGATATCCAACAGTATTCAACACGTCGTTCCTATCCAATCTGGTTTGACTTGAATTGACATTTTCGTAAAATATTCTTTTACACAATCAAGGCTCAATTCCTGTAGCCGCTTTGTTAAAATATTTATGCAATATTTAAACATCTATATCTTAATTAATTCATCTATATTTTGGTATATACTACAAGGAAAATTAAGCCAAACTGAATCTTAGAATTTCAATCTAAGACATTAGACAATGTCTCCGCATTGCCAGTAAGATAGATAAGTTAGGCGGGTAGTCTTGTGTAAAATTATATGAGTTAAATATGAAAACTTTTTTGATATTTCATGACTCTTAAATAGGACATGTCAACATTAAAGAAAAGGCGTGTATAATTAATGGCGATTTTTTTTTAGCATTAACGATATTGTCATTGACATTTCTATAGCAATCAAATTAAACCTTTAAATATGTAGTTAGGCTTTGGGATCGAAGTATTGAATTTGATTTTGTTGTTTTAAACAGAAAGAAAATAAGAATTCACTTTATTTGTTTCTTATATATAGTTATGGAGTTGCGTATTCAAACGCGCATTTCGGACAGGGGATCGGTTCGATAATGGTCGATGATCTCAATTGTTTTGGAGATGAAACCAACATTAATCAGTGCAGATTTAATGGTTGGTACCAAAACAACTGTGGTCATGGCGAGGATGCTGGTCTTGATTGTTACCGTAAGTGTTCTTTTAACGTTATCAAATTAGAAATACCTAAGTCTTTCTTTTTTATGTTGTTGTTGTTGTTTTTTCTCTATTAATTTTTGGACTTGTTTTTCAACGAAAGATTCCGTCCTCTGAATTGATGATGTCCGGGCGGGTGTCAGGTGTTGTCGAGTGTGCGCTCAAGTTGACTTTTCTTTAATCTGCTATAACTACTATGTCATTCATTTAATTGCCTCAATATTTGGACAACTTCATAAGTCGATGTACCTCTTTATTAGCAGTGTACCTTGACTTTGACGTTTAACCTACCGGTAATTTTGATAAAAAAAATCCCCGAAAAAGGTCAATAATATCATCATATATTCTTGTATTAATTTATTTTATTATTTTCTTTAATTGTTATCATCTTTTCCTTCTGATGTGTTACAAAATAAGATAAATTATTGATGAGCTTGCTCCGATAAAATTATAAAAAGTACTTTTACAATTTTGTCTGCAAATGTGCTTTTGTTTTGATTTTGCAAATCACATTTACTAAACTACCTTAAATTTTAATGATAACTGAGAAATCGTGCCACAGCTTGTCGATATTTTTTTTTCAGTACAAAAATTTTTTTTTTTTTTTTGTTCAGGTATTTACGTTGAACATACGACGTATGATCCACTTCCGTATTGGGAGATGACAACCCAGTCACGTCCAGTCAGTAAGTTTCAAAAATAGGTTGTGCCTATGGGACCTTGTATACGTACCTAGGTCTTGTGAATAAATATCGATGGAGGCAACAATGAGTTGAATTTATATATCATTTATGTTTCATATACATTGCTTATATCACTTCAGCAATGATACCAAAATTTGCTGGATTACGATTGAGCTCCCCGAAATATTAAATTAATAAATTAATATTGAATTGACACTGCAAGATTATGTTTTGGATATACATAATAAATGCATAATATTAACAAATAGCAAATGTCAATCAATGTCAATCAATGTCTCAGACGTTTGAGTCAGAGAAATTGAGAGAGTCCGTTTAGAAATGAGTTACTGTAAAATTCACACGTTCTTGATTCGTCTTTTTAAAAAATTCTTCGAGAAATCGTGCCACAGCTTGTCGATATTTTTTTTTTCAGTACAACTTTGCAAAATCACATGAGAGTAACATAGTTGCTTAAATAAACGAAAACATGCGTCTATTTTTGTTTAGAATTTCTTTTTTTTTTTGTTCAGGTATTTACGTTGAACATACGACGTATGATCCACTTCCGTATTGGGAGATGACAACCCAGTCACGTCCAGTCAGTAAGTTTCAAAAATAGGTTGTGCCTATGGGACCTTGTATACGTACCTAGGTCTTGTGAATAAATATCGATGGAGGCAACAATGAGTTGAATTTATATATCATTTATGTTTCATATACATTGCTTATATCACTTCAGCAATGATACCAAAATTTGCTGGATTACGATTGAGCTCCCCGAAATATTAAATTAATAAATTAATATTGAATTGACACTGCAAGATTATGTTTTGGATATACATAATAAATGCATAGTATTAAAAAATACCGAATGTCAATCAATGTCTCAGACGTTTGAGTCAGAGAAATTGAGAGAGTCCGTTTAGAAATGAGTTACTATAAAATTCACACGTTCTTGATTCGTCTTTTTAAAAAATTCTTCGGTGTCACAATTAGTTTATTATCTGACCCCGTTCTTTTTGCGTTTTTCTCATGTCGTGTTCCCTCCACTTTACCGTTGTGTAAAAACCCCAGTCTAAGGATACTACAACGTAATCATAAAAATACAGAGACTTTAAGTTGCAGCTGTGGACTTTTTAAGATTTTAAAGATCGCCATCTGTCCATCATGACTCAGAAAATTAGAACAATGATACATGTTTTCATCAGTTATATTGTCTAATTTGAGAAGTTACTAATAGTCGAGTCCGCATTTTTTTTATATCAAGTTTACACCTACCGAGGAACGGCGTTTCACTTTCACAAAAGTCTTTCAATGTTAACACGTAAATCAAAGGACTGGGAGTCCTAATGATCCGTTAAGCATAATCTGGAACTCTAAAACGAAACAAATTGATAGTAATTTGGAACTATTTCATTGCATTTCCACATCAAATGGATCTAGAAACTAAGATATCATTTTGATGTGTGGGTCGAACATATTTCAATGCATATTTATTTTTCATCTACCTGGACATACAACATGCCAGAGGTGTGTAAATTGCTGCACTTCATGTATAGCGCGCCATAGGCTAAGTCACACAATTATTTCGCTTTCGCATAGTTGCAGAGTTATTGTTCATCATGTGCCGTGTAAACTTCTATAATAAAATGTAAAATAAATCATATAAAGAAGATTGTTGTGCAAAATAATCATGCAAAATATGTCCAAAAAAAGCCACACGCATTTGGTTATCCGGTATGATACGATAAATATGTTTAATGGATATTAAGGTCAAGTTTAATTATGATTAGTCCATAAATACTGACTGATTCCAAGGACAAATAGACTAAAGTAGTATGTCAGTATGTCGTGGTTTGCGCACGGTAACAGTACTCGTACCTTATATAACAGATATTGATGTCAAAAACTAACTGGGCATAAGTCATCAGTATCTCATGATATATTATTATTATAATTGTTGTATATCAGAATATTAACATGATCGATCTATATTCTCTCTGTTTTTCTTAGTTTTATTATTTACCTTTACTACCATTGTCGTCTATGATCAGGATCCTCCTTACAATTATCATTTATATTTTTTGTTCTTTAGTTGGTTATGTAGACCTGCGTCTTGTGGATGGAGATTACTACAGTTATGGTCGGGTTGAGGTATATCACAACTTACAGTGGGGTACCGTGTGTGACGATACCTTCTCGACTGTGGAGGCAAACGCCGTATGCAGACATCTTGGATTTAGGTTAGTATTTCGGGACTAAATAAATATAAATGGACTAAACTATATAAATGTATTGCAAGTGAATTTGGAACATGTATAATTATTTACAAAGAAAAGTCTATTAATATAAAGGGTAAAGAATTAAACATCAGTTTTGGCGTAGTTTATTCAATAAGGTATGCGCGAACTAATATTCAACATTTGCAATGCTGAAATGACTATATGAATGTATTCTATGCATAATGAGATGCCTTTATATGAAGTTCAAAGTCCTCAGTATGAAGTTACAATCCACCGATTTATTATAATAATTTGGAAGTATAAACTGCAGTAAAAAAAAATATTTTTAAGACATTTGAATCCAAAGCAGTCTTTGATGTATGTTGAAACTGGCTAATAAGGAATTCCTGTGTGACGCAGTTATGGAAATCCATGCGGAAATGCGTGCTTTGGCTCTGGGTCCGGTCCTATCTGGATCGATAATATGGACTGTAGGCATGGAAACAACTTCCAAGATTGTCATTTCAACGGCTGGGGTACCAATGATTGTAGTCATAGCGAAGATACTGGAGTATATTGTTATGGTATGAAATGTTTACAATTTTATCTATAACGTGATATTTCAAGCGCAGTTGTATTATCGCGAGTAATTAATTTCTATATTTCAATTTTTATGAATGTGTATTTACAGCTTACTTAAAGAAAACACACTTCATTAACCATTAAGTGAATCGCCGATTAGGAAAATATTTAATTAAGCATATCATATTAAACTTCCAACCCTTTGATACTGTTGATTTTGCTTCGTAATTACATATGTGAAATACGTTAAACGAAACGCAGATAGTACTATCGGGATGTACGTTTATTAAAGAAGGAGTCTATATTACCGGGTATATGTTTTAGAATGAAACATCGCGTCCAATATTTTAATACGGGCTATAGAGTTTTTTAATGATTACACAGTTGATGATATGTTATTGTTTTGTTTGTAACGATTTATCAAATGCATGTATATCTATATAATCCATTTATCTACTTTATGCTAGGAAAAACAGGATTGGATTTCAGTTTAATTATGGCTTATTTATTGCCTTCATGGCATTTCCTTTTGCTTTTTTTTTCAAGAAGCAACATTTACCAATGAAGCCACACAGACTACCGAGGAAACTCGAGGTAAAGAAGTTTACATACATATGTCAAAAAAACATTTTCAAATAAGCCATGAAGAGTATGCAACTAAAACTAACTCACTTACTGTAACAATTTTAGATAGTAAAATTATTTAAAATCTATTGAAACATCTCGTCCAATATTTTGATACGGGCTATAGGTTACACATTTCATAATATGTTGCTGTTTTGTTTGATATAATCTATTAAAGGCTTGTATATCTATATAATATATTTATCTCTTTTATGCCAGAGATACGGGTTTGAATTTCAGTTTAATTAAGACTGAAGCCTTCAAGGTATTCAAGGTATTTCAAAGAAAGGTATTTTATTATTTTTAGGAGGCACATTTACTACTGAAGCCACAGCTACTACTCAAGAGACTCCAGGTGAAGAAGTTTACATACATGTCATCAGCATTTTCAAATAAGTCATGAAGACTCGTCATCAGGATATGATCAGAACAGTTTTACTGTAATTAATACTAGGCCATTTTAGATAGTTAAATTGTTTTGATACTATCCGTTCAACCAACAATGGCAATTTGTTTTCATGTCTGAATTTTAGAAAATAAGACTTCTCAAAAAGTTATTATGGAACGTCGAAACTTTATATTCCTTTCCCGTCCCGTCACACACCAAGGTTTGACTTGTAGATGGTATTACAGGGGAGAGGGGTCTATCAGGACGGGGAGTGGTCACTCTAAGTATGAGACAAAAGTAAAATATGCATTTTATGTATTTTTGTCCAAATACTTACAGTCGTTATTTTTTTTTCCAGAAAGTGTCCGAATACTCCATAAGTTCAAGTGATACAACCTAAGATGACAAATTGCATTTGTTTTCATATCAGGATGCAAGAAAATAAGATTATTGAATTTATCAGCTCAATAAGTTTTTAAAGAATGTATTCTTTTCTCGGTAGACACAAAGGTTCGGCTTGTAGATGGTACGTATTACAGGGGACGGGTGGAGGTCTACCATAACGGGGAGTGGGGAACGATCTGCGACGATAGTTTTGACCATAATGACGTCAAAGTTCTTTGCAGGATGCTTGGCTTATACCAAGGATATAAGTAAGTCAAGTCATGAATTGCAACAGTTTTCATTTCTAACATTCAATTGTTTGCACTGTGACTAAAATATCTCGATATCCAACAGTAATCAACACGTCGTTCCTATCCAATCTGGTTTGACTTGAATTGACATTTTCGTAAAATATTCTTTTACACAATCAAGGCTCAATTCCTGTAGCCGCTTTGTTAAAATATTTATGCAATATTTAAACATCTTTATTTTAATTAATTCATCTATATTTTGGTATATACTACAAGGAAAATTAAGCCAAACTGAATCTTAGAATTTCAATCTAAGACATTAGACAATGTCTCCGCATTGCCAATAAGATAGATAAGTTAGGCGGGTAGTCTTGTGTAAAATTATATGAGTTAAATATGAAAACTTTTTGATATTTCATGACTCTTAAATAGGACATGTCAACATTAAAGAAAAGGCGTGTATAATTAATGGCGATTTTTTTAGCATTAACGATATTGTCATTGACATTTCTATAGCAATCAAATTAAACCTTTAAATATGTAGTTAGGCTTTGGGATCGAAGTATTGAATTTGATTTTGTTGTTTTAAACAGAAAGAAAATAAGAATTCACTTTATTTGTTTCTTATATATAGTTATGGAGTTGCGTATTCAAACGCGCATTTCGGACAGGGGATCGGTTCGATAATGGTCGATGATCTCAATTGTTTTGGAGATGAAACCAACATTAATCAGTGCAGATTTAATGGTTGGTACTAAAACAACTGTGGTCATGGCGAGGATGCTGGTCTTGATTGTTACCGTACGTGTTCTTTTAACGTTATCTAAGTCTTTCTTTTTTATGTTGTTGTTGTTGTTTTTTCTCTATTAATTTTTGGACTTGTTTTTCAACGAAAGATTCCGTCCTCTGAATTGATGATGTCCGGGCGGGCGTCAGGTGTTGTCGAGTGTGCGCTCAAGTTGACTTTTCTTTAATCTGCTATAACTACTATGTCATTCATTTAATTGCCTCAATATTTGGACAACTTCATAAGTCGATGTACCTCTTTATTAGCAGTGTACCTTGACTTTGACGTTTAACCTACCGGTAATTTTGATAAAAAAAATCCCCGAAAAAGGTCAATTATATCATCATATATTCTTGTATTAATTTATTTTATTATTTTCTTTGTTATCATCTTTTCCTTCTGATGTGTTACAAAATAAGATAAATTATTGATGAGCTTGCTCCGATAAAATTATAAAAAGTACTTTTACATTTTTGTCTGCAAATGTGCTTTTGTTTTGATTTTGCAAATCACATTTACTAAACTACCTTAAATTTTAATGATAACTGAGAAATCGTGCCACAGCTTGTCGATATTTTTTTTTCAGTACAACTTTGCAAAATCACATGAGAGTAACATAGTTGCTTAAATAAACGAAAACATGCGTCTATTTTTGTTTAGAATTTTTTTTTTTTTTTTTGTTCAGGTATTTACGTTGAACATACGACGTATGATCCACTTCCGTATTGGGAGATGACAACCCAGTCACGTCCAGTCAGTAAGTTTCAAAAATAGGTTGTGCCTATGGGACCTTGTATACGTACCTAGGTCTTGTGAATAAATATCGATGGAGGCAACAATGAGTTGAATTTATATATCATTTATGTTTCATATACATTGCTTATATCACTTCAGCAATGATACCAAAATTTGCTGGATTACGACTGAGCTCCCCGAAATATTAAATTAATAAATTAATATTAAATTGACACTGCAAGATTATGTTTTGGATATACATAATAAATGCATAATATTAACAAATAGCGAATGTCAATCAATGTCTCAGACGTTTAAGTCAGAGAAATTGAGAGAGTCCGTTTAGAAATGAGTTACTGTAAAATTCACACGTTCTTGATTCGTCTTTTTAAAATATTCTTCGGTGTCACAATTAGTTTATTATCTGACCCCGTTCTTTTTGCGTTTTTATCATGTCGTGCTCCCTCCACTTTACCGTTGTGTAAAAGCCCCAGTCTAAGGATACTACAACGTAATCATAAAAATACAGACACTTTAAGTTGCAGCTGTGGACTTTTTAAGATTTTAAAGATCGCCATCTGTCCATCATGACTCAGAAAATTAGAACAATGATACATGTTTTCATCAGTTATATTGTCTAATTTGAGAAGTTACTAATAGTCGAGTCCGCATTTTTTTATATCAAGTATACACCTACCGAGGAACGGCGTTTCACTTTCACAAAAGTCTTTCAATGTTAACACGTAAATCAAAGGACTGGGAGTCCTAATGATCCGTTAAGCATAATCTGGAACTCTAAAACGAAACAAATTGATAGTAATTTGGAACTATTTCATTGCATTTCCACATCAAATGGATCTAGAAGCTTAGATATCATTTTGATGTGTGGGTCGAACATATTTCAATGCATATTTATTTTTCATCTACCTGGACATACAACATGCCAGAGGTGTGTAAATTGCTGCACTTCATGTATAGCGCGCCATAGGCTAAGTCACACAATTATTTCGCTTTCGCATAGTTGCAGAGTTATTGTTCATCATGTGCCGTGTAAACTTCTATAATAAAATGTAAAATAAATCATATAAAGAAGATTGTTGTGCAATACAATCATGCAAAATATGTCCAAAAAAAGCCACACGCATTTGGTTATCCGGTATGATACGATAAATATGTCTAATGGATATTAAGGTCAAGTTTAATTATGATTAGTCCATAAATACTGACTGATTCCAAGGACAAATAGACTAAAGTAGTATGTCAGTATGTCGTGGTTTGCGCACGATAACAGTACTCGTACCTTATATAACAGATATTGATGTCAAAAACTAACTGTGCATAAGTCATCAGTATCTCATGATATATTATTATTATAATTGTTGTATATCAGAATATTAACATGATTGATCTATATTCTCTCTGTTTTTCTTAGTTTTATTATTTACCTTTACTACCATTGTCGTCTATGATCAGGATCCTCCTTACAATTATCATTTATATTTTTGTTCTTTAGTTGGTTATGTAGACCTGCGTCTTGTGGATGGAGATTACTACAGTTATGGTCGGGTTGAGGTATATCACAACTTACAGTGGGGTACCGTATGTGACGATACCTTCTCGACTGCGGAGGCAAACGCCGTATGCAGACAGCTTGGATTTAGGTTAGTATTTCGGGACTAAATAAATATAAATGGACTAAACTATATAAATGTATTGAAAGTGAATTTGGAACATGTATAATTATTTACAAAGAAAAGTCTATTAATATAAAGGGTAAAGAATTAAACATCAGTTTGGGCGTAGTTTATTCAATAAGGTATGCGCGAACTAATATTCAACATTTGCAATGCTGAAATGACTATATGAATGTATTCTATGCATAATGAGATGCCTTTATATGAAGTTCAAAGTCCTCAGTATGAAGTTACAATCCACCGATTTATTATAATAATTTGGAAGTATAAACTGCAGTAAAAAAAATATTTTTAAGACATTTGAATCCAAAGCAGTCTGTGATGTATGTTGAAACTGGCTAATAAGGAATTCCTGTGTGACGCAGTTATGGAAATCCATGCGGAAATGCGTGCTTTGGCTCTGGGTCCGGTCCTATCTGGATCGATAATATGGACTGTAGGCATGGAAACAACTTCCAAGATTGTCATTTCAACGGCTGGGGTACCAATGATTGTAGTCATAGCGAAGATACTGGAGTATATTGTTATGGTATGAAATGTTTACAATTTTATCTATAACGTGATATTTCAAGCGCAGTTGTATTATCGCGAGTAATTAATTTCTATATTTCAATTTTTATGAATGTGTATTTACAGCTTACTTAAAAAAACACACTTCATTAACCATTAAGTGAATCGCCGATTAGGAAAATATTTAATTAAACATATCATATTAAACTTCCAACCCTTTGATACTGTTGATTTTGCTGTGTAATTACATATGTGAAATACGTTAAACGAAACGCAGATAGTATTATCGGGATGTACGTTTATTAAAGAAGGAGTCTATATTACCGGGTATATGTTTTAGAATGAAACATCGCGTCCAATATTTTAATACGGGCTATAGAGTTTTTTAATGATTACACAGTTGATGATATGTTATTGTTTTGTTTGTAACGATTTATCAAATTCATGTATATCTATATAATCCATTTATCTACTTTATGCTAGGAAAAACAGGATTGGATTTCAGTTTAATTATGGCTTATTTATTGCCTTCATGGCATTTCCTTTTGCTTTTTTTTCCAAGAAGCAACATTTACCAATGAAGCCACACAGACTACCGAGGAAACTCGAGGTAAAGAAGTTTACATACATATGTCAAAAACATTTTCAAATAAGCCATGAAAAGTATGCAACTAAAACTAACTAACTGTAATAATTTTAGATAGTAACATTATTTAAAATCTATTGAAACATCGCGTCCAATATTTATTTTTTTATCCAAGAACATGTTTAATTTCAGTTTAATTAAGACTGAAGCCTTCAAGGTATTCAAGGTATTTCAAAGAAAGGTATTTTATTATTTTTAGGAGGCACATTTACTACTGAAGCCACAGCTACTACTCAAGAGACTCCAGGTGAAGAAGTTTACATACATGTCATCAGCATTTTCAAATAAGTCATAAGACTCGTCATCAGGATATGATCAGAACAGTTACTGTAATAATACTGGCCATTTTAGATAGTTTAATTATTTTGATACTATGCGTTCAACCAACAATGGCAATTTGTTTTCATGTCTGGATTTTAGAAAATAAGACTTCTCAAAAAGTTATTATGGAACGTCGAAACTTTATATTCCTTTCCCGTCCCGTCACACACCAAGGTTTGACTTGAAGATGGTATTACAGGGGAGAGGGGTCTATCAGGACGGGGAGTGGTCACTCTAAGTATGAGACAAAAGTAAAATATGCATTTTATGTATTTTTGTCCAAATACTTACAGTCGTTATTTTTTTTTTCCAGAAAGTGTCCGAATACTCCATAAGTTCAAGTGATAGTGTTTACTTTTCCACGTTCATTAAAAAACATCACATACATGCCTATAAATCCATTTACTATATGACTCTTTAGTAATAAAAAGACGCATGTGCGGTGTTTTTTGTTAGATCATATATTGACACCTAAATTTTTATATTGACACTTTCTTCCTCCAAATGGAATAGTGTTTTTTTCGGGACTTAAAGATTAAACAAGAATTGCAAAACTAACGTAATTCATATATACCCATACACGTCATTAATTCATGGTATTTATCTTTCTATCTATTTATTTACCAATTAAATCATTAATTCAACGCTTACTATCTAGCCTAATGGTTTATTTAGCGATCTGATTTGCTAATTGAAATGTGTCCAAAACGAGGACACAGGAAGTCGGTCTGTTTCTTTCATACTCACCTTTTTTATTTTGCAGACGTTTTCACACTGTTCCAATATATTTTTTGGCACAATATCGGGGGAAAATATTATGACTTACTTATTTATGGGCCTATATCTAAAATTGTATCACAAACACTATACACCATACTACTGTAAGAATCTTATCAGTTTTGACAAGAAACAATGACCTTGAATATGAAACTCATATCCTTAACAATAAAACGTCCGCAGTGATATGCTGTCTTTTCTTTTTGGAATTTAGTCTGAATTCATTGAAAATGGCTTTTTATGTCTGACAAAAGTTATACCCGATTCCTTATTATGTAAATCATCTTCTTTCTGCAGATGTACAGAGAAACAGACGTGTCATACAACAGCTCATGTTACTGTATGCATTCAGAACCAGATTATTTCGTAAAAGATATAAAAGCTTAATTTTCTTGGATTATTACTGTTTATTTAAGCGAACACCGGTGCTATCGCGAATGCGACTCTGGTTTCTTATCTTCCAAATTTAGAAAACAGGAAAAAATATGTTTAAAGTTTAACTTAGTTCAGTCTTCTAAATTCACTAAACTGTGTACTTATTATGGCAGTTGGCGGGCGTTGGAGTCAATGGTCGGAATACAGCAAGTGTTCCAAATCGTGCGGGGTTGGAACAAGATTTCGATATAGGTCATGTGACATTGAAGATTCACCAAATGGCGGGAAGTTATGTGAGGGTAACAGTTGGCAAACTCATGCTTGCTATGGGAGTGTGTGTCCAGGTAACTTTTTTACACATAAAGGTAAAATAGCAATTAAAGCATAAAATTATAGTACACTTTTCAGGAAATAAGCTTATAGTGCATTTATTTTGAATTAAAAAGGGCTTTAACTAAAATCATTAAAATACTTTGTAGAACAAAACCTCATGCTTTTAAAATGCAAACATGTTTTAGAGAAAAAACACATATACAGTCAAACCTGTCTTAGGCGGTCAGTAAGTGGCATAAAGAGAATAAAGAGAATGCGACCGCTTAACAGAGTTGACCGCTAAATGAATGTTAAACATGTAACAAAATGTTATGATAAAATTTAAACTGACCGCTTAATACAGGTTGACTGTTTAATACAGGTGGTCGCTAATACAGGTTCAACTGTATTCAAAACATGTTCAATACCCAAGCATATAAAGAAATGTTAAGTGTACTCGGGGTATCCGGATATATTTCAGTATATAAACATATATAAGGACTGGGTCGAATTCCACCACCAATTCTTAATGCTAAGTAAAACTTAAATACTGAAGGGCAAATTTCTCTAATAAAAATACACAAATGTTTCATTTCTGATCAATTAATTTTATCTATCAAAGTAATAATTCATTTCAACTTAGTCGTGTACTTGAATATTTTATAAAATAGTAATGGTGGAATGTGAGTCTGTCGAGTTTATGAATTTAAGTATAACTTAACGCAAAGTATTGTTGATGGAATTCGAGCCAGGACAGGTATGACGAATGAATCCTCCACTGAGCGTCAAAAATAAGTTTTTTTTTGTTTGTTTTTTTGTTTTGTTTTTTTTTGTTGTTGTTTTTTTTGTTGTTTTTTGTAGGAGGTACATTTACCACTGAAGCCACAGCTACTACTGAAGAGACTCCAGGTGAAGAAGTTTACATACATGTCATCAGCATTTTCAAATAAGTCATGAAGACTCGTCATCAGGATATGATCAGAACAGTTTTACTGTAATAATACTAGGCCATTTTAGATAGTTAAATTATTCTTTTACTTTGCGTTCAACCAACAATGGCAATTTGTTTTCATCCCTGGATTTTAGAAAATAAGACTTCTCAAAAAGTTATTATGGAACGTCGAAACTTTATATTCCTTTCCCGTCCCGTCACACACCAAGGTTTGACTTGTAGATGGTATTACAGAGGAGAGGGGTCTATCAGGACGGGGAGTGGTCACTCTAAGTATGGGACAAAAACAAAATATGCATTTTATGTATTTTTGTCCAAATACTTACAGTCGTTATTTTTTCCAGAAAGTGTCCGAATACTCCATAAGTTTAAATAATATTGTTTACTTTTCCTCGTTCATTAATAAATATCACATACATGCCTATAAATCCATTTAATATGACTCTTTATTAAATAAAAAGACGCATGTGTGGTGTTTTTGTTAGATCATATATTGACACCTAAATTTTATATTGACGCTTTCTTCCTCCAAATGGAATGGTGTATTTTCCCAGGCATAAAGATTAGGCAAGAATTGTTACGCTAACGTAATTCATATTTACCCATACACGTCATTTATTCATGGTATTTATCTATCTATTTATTTACCAATTAAATCATTAATTCAACGCTTACTATCTAGCCTAATGGTTTATTTAGTGATCTGGTTTGCTAATTGAAATGTGTCCAAAACGAGCACACAGGCTCAGTCGTTTTCACACTGTTCCAATATATTTATTGGCACAATATCGGGGGAATATATTTTACTTATGGGCCTATATCTAAATTTGTATCACAAACACTATACACCATACTACTGTAAGAATCTTATCAGTTTTGGCAAATTCACAATGACCTTGAATATGAAGCTCATATCCTTAACAATAAAACATCCGCAGTCTTAAGATGTCTTTTTCTTTTTGGAATTAAGTCTGATTTCATTGAAAGCGGCTTTTTATGTCTGACAACAATTATATCCGATTCCTTATTATGTAAATCATCTTCTTACAGAGATGTACAGAGAAACAGACGTGTCATACAACAGCTCATGTTACTGTATGCCATTCAGAACCAGACTATTTCGTCTAAGATGTAAAAGCTTAATTTTCTTGCATTATTACTGTTCATTTAAGCGAAAACCGGTGCTGTCGCGACTCTGGTTTCTTATCTTCTTAGTTTAGAAAATAGGAAAAAATATGTTTAATTTATTTCAGTCTTCTAAATTCACTAAACTGTGTACTTGTTATGCCAGTTGGCGGGCGTTGGAGTCATTGGTCGGAATACAGCAAGTGTTCCAAATCGTGCGGGGCTGGAACAAGATTTCGATATAGGTCATGTGGCATTCAAGATCCAACTAATGGCGGAAAGTTATGTGAGGGTAACAGTTGGCAAACTCATGCTTGCTATGGGAGTGTGTGTCCAGGTAACATTTTTTTTACACATCAAGGTAAAATAGCAATTGAAGCATAAAATTATAGTACACTTTACAGGTTGGTTGTGGTTGTATTGGGGTTTACCGTCGCTGCGATAGTAGTTCAATCATATAGCTACGTCCAGCTAATTATAGGTGGAGGAAGACCCCGAGTACACAGAGGTACCCGGGTAGAACCACCGACCTACCGCAAGCCAGCTGGAAGGCTTCCTCACATGAAAAATCCGAAGTCCCTACACTTTACAGGAAATATACATAATTATAGTGCATTTATTTTGAATTAAAAAAGACTTTAACTAAAATCATTAAAACAGAACAAAACCTCATGCTTTTAAAATGCAAACGTGTTTTAGGAAAAAAACACATATACAGTCAAACCTGTCTTAGGCGGTCAGTCAGTGGCAGAAAGAGAATAAAGAGAAAGTGACCGCTTAATAGAGTTGACCGCTAAATGAATGTTAAAATGTAACAAAATGTTATGATAATATTAAAACTGACCGCTTAATACAGATTGGCTGCTTAAGACAGGTGGTCGCTAATACAGGTTCAACTGTATTCAAAACATGTTTTTAATACCCATGCATATAAAGAAATGTTAAGTGTACTCGAGGTATCCGGATATATTTCAGTATATGAACATATATAAGGACAGGGTCGAATTCCACCACCAATTCTTAGCGCTAAGTAAAATTTAAATACTGAAGGGCGAATTTCTCTAATAAAAATACACAAATGTTTCATTTCTGATCAATTAATTTTATCTATCAAAGTAATAATTCATTTCAACTTAGTCGTGTACTTGAATATTTCATAAAATAGTAATGGTGGAATGTGAGTCTGTCGTGTTTATGAATTTAAGTATAACTTAATGCTAAGTATTGTTGATGGAATTCGAGCCAGGACAGGTATGACGAAAAAATCCTCCACTGAGAGTCAAATTGTTGTTACAGGCGATTCTGAACATATCAGTAGGGGGCTGGTGGCAGGTGCTGTTACCGGGGCTGTCTTTATAACTGCCGTCGTAGTCACCGTGGTGGTCATTACATTAAAAAGACGCAGGTAAACGTAAACAGTAGACTAAAAATATGTATTGACGTATATATATACACATATGTGACCCGTCAGGTAAAAAGGGGCGAATTGGTTGTAAATTTAATAAAATGCGTTTGTTTGTTTGTTTATACTCATTAGTCAAATGCATGGAAATAATGAGTACAAACAAAGGTTTAAATACACCTATATATCATGTTGGTTGAATATAAATCTGACGTCATCTTAACGTCGCTGTTTTCAAGTCATCTGGTATCGTAATCCTATAGCGTACAGGGATTTAAATTTTAATTGAAATCAACTTTTATATTAAACATACTACTGGGAAGTAACCGGATAATGGCATAGACATTTTATGCTAATTTGTATTATGGAAGCACCTTTGTAACGGTGTTTGTTTCAGCGAAATTTGCTGTTATAAACAGTGTCATTGTAAAGAATAAAGACATAGAAGGATTATGCGCTTTAGTTTGCTATAAATAGAATGGTGTTATAATGAATGCCGTTGTAAGTAAAGATGTTTCACTGTATAAACATGCACGAAGGAACTTGACATAGCATTGATGAATTATACTTCATAAATCATGATACTATACATGTTAACTTGACTTGACTATTTGAGTTTACCGTCGCCTCAACAGTATTTCAGTCATATAGCGACGTCCAGCTAATTACAGGTGGAGGAAGACCCCGAATGCACGGAGGCATCCGGGTAGAACCACCGGGATTCGAACCCACGCGGTTAGGGGTGAGTGAGTGTTAAAGTCAGCGACTTTACCCTCTCGGCCACGGAGGCCCCACTATACATGTTAATGTAATAACTTAGTTGCTATTTATTTAAACCTATGAACAGAGAAAAACACCAAGTGTGTATACAAGTGTAGGTAAATACCATACATACGAGAATAACAGGGAAACAATATAAAAAAAATAAAAGGTTGCACCTCAGATAGAATTACCAGCAAACAAGTCAATATGGGTGTATTTGAATGTTTATAATTTTGAAAACTACCATTTATGCTAACTGATGAAATACTGTGTTCTATAAGTGAAATACAATCCTTATCCCACACTGTGAGTGGTATAGATCTTCCGGAATTACTTTTAAATAAAAATTCATAAAAAACCACATACCGTAAATCATTTAAAACATATTATCTGAAATACAAGCTTACACTTCAACGGAACTGAAAAATTAAGGGTTAAAAAAACACATTTTCCTTACAAACGAGCACTGGAAGCTGAAGTTAAGTCACCCATCTCTCCGTTAAATGTCAATGAAATTGAATATTTAGAGTATAGATTTCGCTAAAAATACCGACATTTTTACCGACATATTAAGATATTAAATTATATTGATGTTTACCATATCGAAAGCTACTTTTAACAATCAGGAATTCTTTTATTAGACAGGGGCAAGGCCACGGTGCGAAGAAAAGCCCTGAAACACAAGGTAATTTAAGCTAACTCTTCTTGTATCACTGTTTTGATTGACATAAAATACTGAATTACAGCTGCTCCTTGGACAAAATGTTGATAAGTATGCAAAATTCATCTAATAAATTATTGAAATAAATAATACTTTCCTATAATTTCAAACTTTATATATTTATTTATTTATTTATTTATTTGCCAAAACCAAATCGAATGACTCTTTACACATATCATGAAATAGATCTATATGAAAATTTGCTTCTTTTTTTCATAACAGGAATGGAAAACCCTGTGTACGAAGAGCTTACAACACGTCCGCGGGATGATACTATCTACACGGAAATTGACACCACAGAGTACAGATCCGTTGTTGATCCCCCGCCCCGCCAGATTTCAGTATCTCATATAAAAGTTCAAACACATGTGTACGAAAATGTATGAGAACCTTATTGAAAAGTAAGCTGCATAAAATAAACAGAACAGTACAGGCAGTGATCATTGTTTAAATCATAGAACGTAACGATGGGACCAACAGAGTACTGTACTAAATGGACACATATTTAGACGTTTGACAAACGAGAATGTAGCACATATAAATCATATATATTTGTGTAATAAGCATTAGAACCGATCCAGTTAAGCATAAATACCATTTTTAGAAACGGTTTATATAACTTTAAAATTTACACTCCAAATGTGCGTATTTTTTTTTCAAGCCAAGAACGTTAACGTAAATAAAGATAAAAATAAAGCGAAACTTGTCTCATTCACATCAAATTTTCAAAACGAGATTTCCTTTCACCCGATACTTCCCCTTCTATATATTTTGTAAACACACACACGAACCTGCGCGCATTACCGAATAACAAATATTGGTAATTAAAATTTATTGAAAAAGACCAAATGTTCTAAAATGTATTAAATTAATAACTTCAGAACACAAAAATATCATATGAAATTAAGTTTTGTATTTGTATTATTCGTTTGAGTAAAGAAGTCGTCTGCTATTTCAATCTCAATAGAAACTTATCTCTCCGTGCGCTTGTATTTCTTGTTCATATATATTTATCTTAAAAGCAATGTTAAAAATATGTATGTATGTATGTTTTTTATGGAATATGAATATGACGCGAAATATGAATGTATCGAGCTTCTTAAAAACCAAATACTGGTATATTTGTAAATACCAACACTGTATAAACATATTTTACTAGTAAGAAGGCCGGGTAATACAACAATCGGTTAGCTTATTGGCGATCCACATATGCATGTATATAATGCTCTTTTTTTTCTACGATGTTTTCCACCGTAATGGCAGTTGAATTTTGAGGATATTGAATATGTATTCGGGAATTGATCATGTGTCATTGATATTTTCTTTTCTTTTCCGCCATAAGATACCATTATATACATCAATATTGATAAAATAAATACATGTGCGGGAAGTTGACAGAGATCTATATCTGAGAGTTCAGCTGATGATAGTGGTATTGATGATAATGATGATGATGCTGTTGTTGTTATTTTGTGAATTATTATGATGATGCTGATGTTGTTAAAATAATTAAACAATTTCCTGTTTACTTTATTTCATTCTTGCGTTTATATTTTCAGTTAACACATGTTGTGATGGCAATTTTGTATTGCCTTTAATGCTTTGCGTCATTGCATTTCTTGTAAAAACATGAATCCTAAATATGGGTATCATCATTAAATGATTGTTGTGATTTTTTTCTTTATATTGTGACTGAATATTTTAGGTTCGATTCCCGACCGCGACATATCAAAGTCGCCATAAAGTTATTGTTATATCTCCCCTGTCCTTTAAGGGCAGTTCTAGGACCGGATGTTTTTTTGTTACTAGTTGTGGAAGCATGTCACTTGTCTACCGTGAGGCTACAATAAAGTTGTGTAGACATTCTTAAATAATATTGGGTGGACGTTAAAACCTAAACAAATAAATACTGACAAAAATTAACAGAATGTTTGAAGTATGTGTTTCTTTAATACATTGATATATTGCTATACAGAACATAATAGAAATTTGTCATAAAAATCTACCTTAAAAAGTTAAAAAATAATTTTAAAAGCATAAACACTTTGTACGGGAAACAGGAGCCAATATCAACGCAATGGGAGATAAATATGACATCTAACGTGTTAAGCCACACGCTAAGAACCGTTTAAATCATTCTCGTATTCAAACAGGATGACTGTTTTTCCAATATATCTACATCCGTTTCAAGGGTTGCAGGGAATGCTTTCACACAGTCAGGGGTTTTGAACTATTGATTTCTAACAAAACTTTAAGATGTTAAACTAATAAAAGAAACGCGAAATACAACAGAGAATAAAAGAAATGCCTATGTCATATTTTAGGAGGAATCCACTGTGAAATACGTCAAACTGTGGCGTCAAAACGTCTGTGGAAACATGGCAGTATCCTACCGATTTATAAACAAAGCTAACAACATTTATCAGCGTATTTTGAGTCTAAATAAATAGGACTACAGTTTTTTACATATACCCGGTACATTTGCTTTTTAGACTACCACACATAACACATTTATCACGCAAAAGAACACTTTCTCCGAGTATTGAAATGCTTATTTTTGAAATAAACAAAGCGTTTTTAAAATTTAGAAGAAAACAATCTACAGTCAAGCCATTCTAAAACGAGTCATTAATCTTCAAGAATATTTGTTTGCACTGAATTTGTAAATATAACGAACGCTGTGCAGTCAAAATTCTAGTACATTGCCTTATTGATTAAAACAAGAACTAAATTGGAATATATCGGTCAAAAAAGTAAACGTATTTATGAGCAGCTGGGTTCTAAATCGTTTTGTATCTATGGAGCTTACTCAATATCAGGTGTTTTTTTCTTTGTGTTTCGTGAAAATCTTATTGAAATCACAAAAAATATTCCTTTCAGACTCTTGTTTTCATTGTCTCCTTTAGTTTTGGTCGTTAACATTTGCATCAGTTGATATATTTTCATGCGATGAGATTGGATTATTTTCAATGGGTGGGTCGTCCTCCGGAGTACCATCAAACTCTTCATCGCTGAAGTTTCCATCTCCCTCGAGATTATTTATCTCAGCTTCAAATCTTGTTTGGTTTGTTTTGTCAGTTGGATGCTTGACATTTTTTGGTGAATCTCTCCGGATCTCGCAGTCTTTCATACTTTTCTTCACAATTTTTCTGCACTGTCTGAGGTCCATTATCACCGTCCGGATATCAGAAAGTATCATGATGATAAAGAAAGCGATTAGTGCCACCGCGCAAATTGAGCCCATTGAAATTGATGACGGTCGATTGTCATGTGCGCTGGCTTTGGTCCGTTGGTATGCACCTGTGTCCGTAGGGTCCACAGTTAACGTCATCCGGATGACGGATATCTTGGCCTCGAGAGAAAGCTCGTCTGTGTAACCATACTCTGTACAGAAGCACGTGCAAGAGCCATTGTTGGGATCAGGGACCGAAGTTGTTAATCGTCCAAGCAAATCCGGCGCAACGGTCTTCATGAACTCCTCACCTTTACAAAAATAAATAATTAAATAAATAAATAAAATCAGACAGGACCCCCCCCCCCCCCAAAAATACTTTGGAGATTTGCTGATTTACAATATTTACAAAAGGATATGATGCCAGTGATTTGTGCATATATTCAAATTATTGTTGTTGTTATTATTATTACATGTTTTATTATCAATATTAGTTGTAGTTGGGCCAGTTGGTACATGATTTAATATTACGGTCCTAGTATGTTGAACCCCTAAGCGTCATCGTCGGAAATCCCGGCTGACTTATTCCGTTTAACTACTTTCCTGTTACTAATTTAATCACAGTTCTTCTTCTACAGGTAAGAACAACATATCTTTCAAAAGATTTACATGGACATACAGTCATTATAACAGCATCCTCTTTATACAGCAGTAGTCTTGAAAATCAAAGTACATAATCCTTCTATGTCTCATTCTTTACAATGACAATTCTTTATAACAGCAAAATTCGCTGAAACAAACACCGCTGTTGTAAAATGAGTTGATGCATAATAAAGAAAATAAGAGCCAAAAGTTAAGATTAAATAATAGTTTATATTTTAATAACTTAGATATTCTTAAATAATAGTATGACTTTTTTAAACAGTTCACTATAATATGTCTGATTTTTATTGCCTGGTCAAAGATAAAATAAAATAAAACAATTTATTAAGATTGAATCTTAATTAAAATCACATTGCTTTCTTTTCAATCATTTTTATTTCACATACAATTGTCCTAACCTAGCTTTGTGAAGACTTTCATTGACAACAGGGAACACTTTTTATGAAAATTTTCAGGGTCAAAATCTTTTACTCTCCGTGCAGGATGTCTACTACTTAATGATGGGCCATATGAAAATAAAATAAAACAAAACCAAAAAAAAAAAAAACGATTTGAATAAATCTCGTTAAATACCTAGATAGATTGTGTTGTTAAGTGGACACGACCCTTCAGGAGCAACCGGTGGAGGTGGAATGCATGTCAGTGAGCCGAAACTCGAGTTGTCCAGACAGCTGGCACCGCCACATCCCTGCAATACAGATAGATATATACATGTACTGTGAAATCATTAATTTTCGTGGGACACATATTTTCGTCGATTTCGTGGAGTTTTTTTTTTCTTCCAGGAATACAAATCTTTACGAAAACTTGTCTCTTAATTAGACCTCACGTTTCTAGAACAGAGATCCACTAATAAATGTACCCACGAAATTCCCTTAGGTAAATGATCAACGAAATTTAATGTCAACGAAAATTAATAATTTTACAGACTTGACTATTTGAGTCACTTCGACAGTATTTCAGTCATATAGCGACGTCCAGCTAATTACAGGTGGAGGAAGATCCCGAATGCACGGAGGCATCCGGGTAGAACCACCGACCTACCGCAAGCCAGCTGGAAGGCTTCCTCACATGAAAATCCGAATGACCCTGCCGGGATTCGAACCCACGCGGTGAGGTGATTTTTACAGTGGAAACACGACCTCAAATATTGAATATCATTTTATCAATATCAACAGAGTCCCGAAATTGATAAAGTATGTTATTCCTTTCATATGAGAAGCATTTATATCATTTTCAAATGTGCGATACTATTTCGTATTATTTAAGTGCTATTTCGTTTAAAGGAAATAATATTTCGGAAAACACTTCTTCATAAAAAGGAGTTAGATCTACTATTTCGCTATTACAGGGTTTGGGTTAGGTTACTAGTATATGAACTCATTTATACAAAATATTAAATATTACAATATCGGTTTTACTAAATAATATCAAGTTATTTCTTATTTACAAAAAAATAACAAATGTATCTTGCTGGGCATTATAAGTCCGCAGCTCCGTGTTTTTCACAGTTTCGTATTTGAAAAAGTAGTGATTGCCTACCGTCAGCAAATTCCTGGTTCGAACCATCAATACAGATGAGAAAGACTCCGATGCGTCAAACCCACTGACATATCCGCCAAAGACACCGAAGGCTGCTATTTGTTGAATACTGTGCATAACGTCAGGCGTCACGGCAACCGATATAACAGACATGTCCCAGTTGGAAATGTGCGACCATGTGCCATTCACAGGGATCCCATCCAGCAGCACGCTTCCTGTCATATTTGTGTATGTAATAATCGCCAGTTTGACAGTATATGTGCCAAGACTGGTTGGTACGTAGACTGCGGCGTCAGAGAGGAATTGCTCCACTGGCGTCACCATGTACATAGAGTACGCCATGTTTGGCGTCACAATATAATGGGCGACGTTAATCGGTTTGTCTCCAATGATGACAGCATGTTCTGTATCAATAAGGTAGTCTACATAATCACCGGCTATGTCGACAGTAAAGGCACTACAATATGTATAGCCAGCATTTATTCTGATTTTTGTGTTAGGTTCTGATGTTATTATCCATAGACGGTCATAGCCAATGTTTTGCGTCACAACCACATACTTGATGCCCCAAGTTTTAACATCAGGCATTGGTTCCTCTATTAAATCTAGTTCCGACCCATCATAGAAGAAGCCAGTTTTCGTTGCCGCAATGACGTGAACAGGGGACGTAGAGGTAATCTTCATTCCAGTTAGGTTACTGCTCGATTGGAAAAAATGAAGAGTTTTATAAGTGACGTTCTGTGATACAGTATCGAATGCCGAGAAGGTCGTTTGTCCATTAATAGTTCCATCAAACAGATTGACTTCGTTTTGAGGCATTGTGTACGTGACTGTTGAATCGGACACTGTCGGCATTACCGTCACAGTACACGTTTGATATTCCGGATCAGTATTCTGTGTTGGGCGGTAGACCAGAACGTAATATTCGTTTGCAGCAAACGTGTTTGGAAGGGCGAGAAATGCGTCAGCGGCTGTATTTGGTATAGCTTTGTTATACACGAACATTATCAGTTCCAAATCCGAGGTGACATTTACAACGAGTCTGTCGTCATTCGCTGCAGCAGTAACCAGCATTTTGGAAACTTGTAAAGTGACAGTGTGGGTGTCCCCTGAATTAATAGAAAATGTTTCATCTAACCAAGCTAGGTTGCGAAAGTTTTGAACGATAACATTCGCTGTTGTGGCACCAGTATTCAAGAGAACAAGATAGGCCCTTTCCATCACCATCCTGCGCTGCTCCGAACAAATGTTGATGTAGATTTACAAAGTACTGCAAACCTCCTGAAATACGAAATTTAACTATACTTGTAGTAAGTAAAAGAATAAATAATCTATTTAATATCGTTTAGATAACGAGTTTTTATGAATTATAGTTTTCCATCTCGACGATTCCTGATTTAGACTGGTCCTTTCAACTTAGAAGGGCCTAAATAGAATATCTCCAAAGAAGTGATCGAAGGCTCAGTATTCGGAACTATATTTAATCCTTTACCTCATGAATATTGATATTCAAATTCATGATTTGGTGAATATTAATGAGTGAACTTTAAATGGCATATAATACATTGTTTTTTCTTTTCTTTGTCGTGCAGACTGGATACAGTAGACTCTGAACTATAATACTGTGTAAACAAACAGCGGAGGTCTTGGTCAGACATCTCACTCGTGAAAACACGCGAAAATTCGATAATCATCGTAATGTCGCATGTCATGGAGACGTATATATTCGCGCGATATTCGCCAATCCTTGCGGGGCTTTTAGGGCGCTAAATATCGTCTCAATCCTCCTATATCTTTCTTAAATCTCGCATCGGGAAATGAAAATGTTCCACTATTAAGATTATAGGAATGCGGGATTTAAGAAAGAAAACAACATTCGCCCTTAAAACCTCTCGAAAGTTATTAAACTCTGCATATATATATATACAGTATATGTCTTTTTGACACGCGGCAACGCGATAATTATCGTGTTGTCGTGTGTTGGAAAGACGATGACTAAAGTGCCACGAACAGGACACCGTACATATGACCATAGACATCAATGGAATGCGCTTACCTCCAAGTCCACCGGTGATCTGGAGAACCACGGTAAACCAAAACAATGCTACAAAAACTCTTGTTCCATCCATTACTAGTAAAAAAAAAAAAAAAAGCACACACACATAAAAACAAGTAAATCAGAAACATTACCAAATTACAAATAAAAATATGCAATTGCAATTTTCATAATGCGATTGTGTTTATTCATTATTTCATATTGATCAGTTTTCGTTGCGCGAAAAATTTATACCACCAAGACCAAATTTATTTCAATGAAACAGAAATTCATTTCAAAGAAATAGAGTCATTTCTGAATTACCGCAAACTCCCATTTTTACATAATGATATATGCAGCTTTCTTGTGTTTGAAATAATCAAGCGAAACATGAACATAGATACGATTAAAAAAAAATATTTGAAAAAAAAAATTATTTGTAAGTTTTCAGTAATTCACGCATGCGTATATTTATCAATGTAGTTACCTTCTTTAAATTTTCAGAAATCCAGTATTTCGCTATGCCGAAATGAAGGGGAAGATCTCTTTATATATTCAAACCGACAGGAAATCATGGGGGGTTGAAATATTCCAGTATTGAACCATCGACCCGAGAACACTAGCATGCGTCACAATATATAGAAACAAGTTCACTTCCACTGACAACCAGGTGTGTGTGTGTGTGTGTGTGTGTGTGTGTGTGTGTTTGTGTGTGTGTGTGTGTGTTATAACATACCATTCCACTTCATATTTCTGTTTTTTCCCGTATTGTTTATTATCTGTCTTTCCTTCTTTCTCTCATAGAACATATGATTTCTTAATTGCGTTTGTTTTTTTTTTTTTGTTTTTTTTTTTTTTGTTTTTTTTTATTTTGTTGTTGTTTTCACTCACTCGCTCATGCTTTTCATTATTAAATTGATATGTTCAGACTCGAATTCCAACATTACTTAGCGCTAAGTAGTACTTAAATTTTAAACTAGGTATTTTGAAATTAACAAAATAGCATAATTAAAATTACAAATACAACAAACGTTCAAGGATTGGGAAAAAAAGTCAGGAGACTTATCGAGGACCCTCTCCTTAGGGTATTTACACAATAAGTGTTCTGGCAAGGTTATTTTACAATAACTGATCTGGTCTGTGAAACAAAGTGCTTTAATTTTACACACACACACATACACACACGCGCGCACACACGCACGCACGCACACACACACACACACACGTGATATTCGTCGTCAATAAGTGTACAATAGTGAACGGCTGAAAACTGAAAAAGAGCTTGAATAAGCATTAAAAAAAACAAAAAAAATAACAAAAAAAAATAACAAAAAAAACAAAAAACAACAACAACACACAAATAATCTTGAGGCCCCGCAAGTAGTGTTTTTTTTATTAGATTAGGAGAAAGCGATGTGTCGCCTCAATATAATGATGTACCTTTATGAAGATGATCTTATTTTGTTCAAAAGATAGAGTGTCACTTCCAAATAAAAGGTTGTTAAGGATAGGTGGACAAGGAAGGTCGGAAAGCATATCCTGTCTCTGCAAAAAGTAGTTTGGACAAAAGAGAAGATAATGAGCGACAGTCTCAAGTTCTCCACATGAGCAGAAAGGCGATTCAATAAGGGATCGGCGATGAAGATCGTGAATAAGTGCACTACATGATAATCGTAATCGCGTATGAAGAATCTGGTGTTTTCTAGATCCTATATTAAATAAAGGGTTGGTCTTTTTGGAAGCTGGGCTCAAGGATAACTTGAAAGAAGAAAGTGAAGTTTTGGAAGTGATTGAAGTTGGAAGGGAGTTCCAATCGCTGATAGCTGACGGAAGAAAGGAAGTTTTATATAGTTGTGTTTTACAGGATACTGGTGGGATTAATTGGTTATTTCTAAGGGTATAGCTGTGTTCAACTGGATTAGGAAGTAAGTCGCAAAGATAAGGAGGGGCAATACAATTTTTCATTTTGTATAGGTAGGTGAGTTTATGTATTTTACGTCTTTTCTCTAATGGTTCAAGATTTAATTCACTATATAATTTTGTAATATTGCAGTATTTAGTTGCTCCTGAAATTATGCGAGCAGCTTCAATTTGAACTGATTCTATTTCCCGTTTAAGCTGTTCTGAAGAATTGTCCCAGACAATAACATGAGTTATTTTGTTAAGAAATGAAGAATTTGGATGTTTTCTTTAGAGAAACAAGAGTAGTGAAATTTGTCCTGAAGTATTTAAGTATTACTTAGAGCTAAGTATTGTTGGTGGACTTCGAGCCTGGTTACTTTCGCTTAAAATCGAGGTTAACCGTTATGAAACTTGAAACTCGCAAATTTGATTAAAACATCTATTTCTACACAGAAAATAAATATTCAATGGCGTTGTACAATAAAAATAATAAAAACTGATGAGATAAATCCGGTGGTATACAGGTGACATGGAAGATATTTTTTTTTATATTACGTGCGCACGTAGTAGCAATTACGTGCGCACGTAGAAGTTATTACTTACGCACGTAGTAGCTATTACGTGCGCACGTAGTTTCTTTACGTGCGCACCTAGTAGTTATTATGTGCGCACGTAATAGCTTTACACTAGTTTTGCACTATTTTACAGTTTAAAATTTAAAAAGAAAATCGCACAGGAATTCCCCAGGATGCCTAGTCCAACCGGAACCACACCCTTATCACGGCCCTGGCAAAGCGGCAAGCCGATTGCATTGTTACTGCCTACATTTTTTAAAAAATACGCCCCCTAACCCGAACTCCTGGATCCGGCTCTGTATGTCACTAGGGATGTTTAAGGTTGTAGGATTATTTAACAATACTAACATCTGGTGAAGTAAGTACTAATAAAATGAAACTTTTAATAAAATTTACAAAAGGAAATGAAATATTGTTGTAAGCAGAACAATAAAATTATATGAGGATTTTAATATAAAAGACATAACACAGGGGGGCGCCGTGGCCGAGCGGTTACAGTCGTGGACTACAGATCTCTCAGCCCCTCACCACTGTGGGTTCGAATCCCGGTAGGGACTTCGGATTTTTCATGTGAGGAAGCCTTCCAGCTGGCTTGCGGTAGGTCGGTGGTTCTACCCGGGTACCTTTGTGTACTCGGGGTCTTCCTCCACCTGTAATTAGCTGGACGTTGCTATATAATTGAAATACTATCCCAGCGACGGTAAACCCCAATACAACAACAACAACATAACACAATGTTTACAATCTTAGTTTGCGTGTTGATACATCTTCATAAGCAAAAAGCTGCATGAAAAACTATCCATCTATACATGTTAAAGCACTTTTCACAAATGCTCTAAGAAGAGAAATAGTAAATAGCAGCTTTTGTAAACTAGATTTTACACAACCTACAATCAACATATAAAATGAAATGGGTGACTATTACACTGTTGTTAGCAAAAATAAGTATATTATTGGGACTGGTGAAATAGCAAAAATGCCCCCCCCCCCCGTTTTTAATTAAATTTGGCTGAGGCCTTGTAGCCATAAACATTAAGTGGGTTACAATGATGTGAATGGCCGAGAAAAGAATATAAAGTGAAAATTTAGCTTCAATAATTAAAAGGAAATAATTCTAAGACTTACAGATCAGATATACTCATATTCATTTAAATATTACAGCCATAAACACCGATTTAAAATATTTTATCTCATGGACATTAACATTGTTTTGAAGTTTAATCTAGATTTGTTAAAATAATAAAGATCTTAGAGTGAAAAAATTAAGTGTTGACTATGGGTTTAAGTGCTTCAAACTCAGGTGATGTTTCACTTTGATATACAGACATTTGCTTCAGAAATATTATGTAAAGTTACTTATCATATTGATAAAATGATTATGTTAATCCAAATCCTAGTGAATTTGAAATCCCAAACACCATATGGGATTTGAACTTTTCATATTCTTTAAAAACAGGCAACTGCAAAAGCATGCCGCGGGTATTTACTTTGGTTATATCTCCCCATGCAAGAATGTGATTGATGGTAATGAATTAAAACCAAGTGGTGGGACGCGTTAACTATTGCGTGCGAACGTGATAACTATTACGTGCGCACGTAATAGCTGCTACGTGCGCACGTAATATAAAAAATATCTTCCATGTCCCGTTTATGCCACCGTAGTACAATATACACACATACATAGAACAATAAGGAACAGACAGCGATGCCGTTAACATTACTTAAAACAGTGCAAAATAGGCATTGAAGTAAAATGATTTCAGATGAATTTAAAAGTTTCTACAGATTCACATTGTCTCAGACTAAGAAGTAATTCATTCCACAATTTTGGACCAACTGTACAAAAACTTCTGTCAGAGAAAGTTTTTTTCATATTAAAAGGTACAACATAATAACTATCAGAGGATTCAGATGATCTTAAGGTTCGCTTTGACACTTGAGGAAACAAAAGCTCTGTTAAATACGATGGTGCGTTTCCTACCAAACAGTTATACATGTAAGTTAATATCTTGAAACTGATTCCTGCTTTAATCTGGTGCCAGTGAAGATCAAATAATGCCTGTTTCGAACTGTCGTACTTGGAACGGCCTAATACGAGTTTAGCACACATATTTTGAATACGTTGAAGTTTGGATAATTCATTTGAGATACCCCATAAAGAATTATGTTGCAATAATCTAAGTGGGATATTACTAAAGATAAAACAGCGGCTTCCTTTGACTGATACTTTCGAATGCTCTTAATCTTGAAATAAGTAACCATGCATAGCAGTTTTACACTTTCTTTTAATATGATCTTTGAAATTTAGGGATTCATAAAAAAGCACCTAGATGCCTTATACAATTTTGCGATTCAATAATATCACCACATATATTGATATCTGTGGTGTTACACTTATTTAGCTGTGAACGACTTCGAAAAGAATAAACTCTGTCTTCGAATTGTTCAATTTTAACTTGTTATTGTTCATCCAATCATTGAACTGCACAGTCCTGGAGGTCTTTAATTACGCTTGTTATATAGCAGACAGAGTCATTCGTGGGTAATTGCTGGCAGTAGATCTATTTCAGTCATCTGGAGACAATCTCTACAGTACTTGAGACAAATAAAAGTTTAATACGTCATTCCATAGACACGTGACGTGATACCAGAACCAGTTACGTCATCCTGACAAGGAAACAGCAAGTTTTATATCTAGGCCTACATGTATACCCTATAACAAAGACGTTGGGCCTCCGTGGCCGAGAGGGTAAAGTTGCTGACTTTAACACTCACTCAACCCCTCACCGCGTGGGTTCGAATCCCGGTAGGGTCATTCGGATTCTCATGCCTTCCAGCTGGCTTGCGGTAGGTCGGTGGTTCTACCCGGATGCTTCCGTGCATTCGGGGTATTCCTCCACCTGTAATTAGCTGGACGTCGCTATATGACTGAAATACTGTCGAAGCGACGGTAAACTCAAATAGTCACAAAGACCTAAAACCGAATACATACATGTCTTTGATTACATTGAACACAGTTTATGGAGCTACATGCAAATAACATGCTTAGGATTACCGGTCCCGGAGGCCGAGTGGTTAGAACACTTCCCAGTAACCTGGGGGACATGGGTTCGATCTCAGGCTGTGACATTTCACTTGTAATTTGCGCTCAGCACATACTGAGAGTCAGTCCTATGACTAGTTTATCCCAGTGTCAGGATAACGTGACTAGATGTGGTATCATGCAACTTCTCTCAGAGGCGCTGTACTATGTCTGCCTCATTTAGACAATTAGGTCTCTAGACATTTGAAATTTTCTTGGTGGAAATTGATCAAACACAATCAAACAACAAATCAAGATTTTGCTTATTGCTGTTTGCGTCATTTTCTTCATATCAAATTATTTATAATGTTTCCATTTTTGTCCCTTTTTTTTGTTTGTCGCAAAATCAGAATGAAAAAAAAAATCTGATCGAGCTCGTGTACTAGGCCCTATGTGGCCTCAGGAGCTTGTATGACGTTTTATCGGTTGCAAGTGCACATTTTCCTTAATTAGCTCTCTACAGTCCGTTCATGGTTCGATGATCTACAGTAGGTCCCGTCCTTACTTTCATAAGAATCCTATTGTCAAATGATTGGTGATTCCATCGTGCTCCCGTTTGCCATAGTAAAATTTCATTTTCAGCTTTTCTTTATCGCCAGAATATTTATTTTGATTTTTTTTTTGTCCTTGTGCATTGTAAATTTCTTCCTTGTCTTTCAATAAAGAATAAGATTTGATGAACATTATTTTTTTATTATTTTACTTTAAACTTATCCAATTCTCTAAAAGTATTTATAAACGCGGGTAAAATAAAGGATTCCATGGTATATCCGTAAATAAAATTATCATTTATAGTTTGAATTATTCTTATAATAGATTTCTTGAATGGAAATTGAGCTTTTTCGAAAAATGATAATCATGATATGTACAGAAGAAACTGGTTTATACATTGAGAGAACTCGGGCTTTGAACTATCCATACGGTTAAAAAAAATAATAATTAAAAAATATGGTTACGAATTGGTAGGGTTGCGAATATACAGAATCTCATTATGGTCTGGTTCCCGAACTTTACTAACGTAGTGTCAGGGGAAGGAACTCCAGACTAAATCTCATTACGTCACCCGTATTATCTATTTTTAGAACAGCCAATAAAATCATCACGCGCAATACTCAAAATATTTGTAAACATACGGTAGGGGTACGGTAGGCAAGCTTTACTCACTAATATCGATGGATAACTTAGATCACGCAACTAAAGAAATGAAGAAAACAAAGAAAGGTAATATCATAATACTTATTATCTAGTATGCTCTATTTAACTGTGGTAGGTGTAATAATTCAATATTTTCTTCACAGGAAATTCGTCCTAAACGGGAGTAGACTATCCAGTTCCCACCAGTATGAGAAGAATTGAAAGAAAAACGAACAAAATAATCTCTCATCTTTAAACCAAATATATTCAGGAATGCGTCAATATATTTTCTCCAAATGTAATAAATTGTCAATGGTAATCGAACACAAAAATAAAACATATAACTGTCCAAATCCAACAGTCAAAACTATAATTTCCAAAATGGCGTCTTGAGTTCTCGTTATATAAATGTACTTGAAATGAGACTGTGACGAGTATGTTGGGTATGAAGAGACAAAATCTTTAAACAACAGTTGCAAAGAATTAAACTGTTTTTCCAAACAACACAAATTTGTGTGCAAAATTTAAGATGATCCAAATAAAAAGAAGCATTAATAAATTATTAAAAATCAGTAATTTTTACCGAAATGAGGGTTACTAGAAAAACCGGAATACGCATAATATACCGAAATACACTTGATATGCACCTTATAATTATCGGAAAAAGTGTATTTACCCTGCATATATTACAAATATGTTATTTTGCATAATTGTAATTTGTATGAAGTAAAATCGCTATTTA
>CM037777.1:81021862-81071862 GCA_021229015.1 Solen grandis
AAAGTACTGGTCAAACCAAGGAACCATTATGAGGGTTTAGTGTTATTTGTTAAGAACTTGTTTCCCAGTCAATATAAAATGAAATAAGGAAAAGATGTTAGAGAAGTGCAGGTTTATAATGCATGGTTTGGCTGCATTGTGAAGTTCTTCCTTTGTTCATCTTATCTTTGATCCTAATGATTGTCTGTATTTGTTTTCTTGTTTATATTGTATGCAACTTTCAGGTGCTGAAGGATTGAAGGAACTCAGTTCATCAGACCATCATTAAAAATGTTTGTTTGCGGTGCTTTGATTGACTCAGCAGAATTGATAATGACTCAAAAATTTTTAAGCCCTAGACCGACATTTTTTTCAGCTCTTCCAGTTCCGTCTTTTGGTCAATTTCGTTAATTCTGTTCTATCTGCAGTTTTCATGGCACTTATAATCGGATATTCTCTGCAGTTTTCATTCAAACATGTTAAACTTTGATGAAGCATTTATTATATTATTAAGCTAATTAGTATGTTCATTTTCTTCATCTTGAAGGCCTTTCAGCTTTGCCATTCTTAGAAGTAATAAAAAAAGTAGCAAAACCAAAAAATACCTACCTACCCACCTTAAAGTTATGGGTTGGTGCACAGCCAACAAACATATTTTAATGATAGCCTTGTGTATGTTTTTGCTACACATGTTGATCTTAACCCTTTACTTCATATAGACTCATTTTGACACATTGGCAAACAGAGCAGACCCAGATCGGACAGCTCCTATTGGAGCTGTCTGATCTGGGTCTGCTCTGTTTGCTCATACAATATTTTGCTCAGATTCAACACAGTTTGCAGAGCAAAGAAAAATCCACTGTTTCATAAACCATTTTAAAGTTAATTAATATTCAGGAGCTCATAAATTTGTACATGAATATTCATGAAGTAAAGTGTTAAGGATGCTGAATGTTTGCTTGATCAGGTTTTATACACATAATAGAGAAAGAGTTTTTTCTTCTATGCACATTTATAATTAAATATACCTACTTATATTATGTGTAACATACTACAATGTATTTTGAGCATATTTGCTGTTTGCACCTTGCTTCAGATATATGTATATTAAGAAATATCAGCATGTGAATGTCATATGATGGACTGGTTTGCTGTGTAAGCCTAACTACATTGGCATGTTAAACTGTTTCAGAGGACAACCAGTCTGTGGGGGATGAGTCACAGAACCAGTCTGGACATTGTGAGACTGCAGCTGACCCAAACAGTAGCATTGATGAATCTCAGATAAAACTCAAGATTCCAGTGGATGTTCATGTTAACATGGACACCTCAATGGGTAAGTTTGCTGATCTGTGCCGGCCTCTTTGGCTGAGCGGTCAAACATGTAGTCGCTTGTGTTGTTGGTTCGAATCCCAGTAGGGTCACTTAGATTTTTCATGTGAGAAAGCTGACCAGCTGTGGTAGCTTGGTGGTTCCACTTGGTGCCACTGTGCATTTGGGTTCTTCCTGTATCTGTAGTTAATTGGATGTTGCTATATGACTGAAATACTGTTATAACAACGGTAGACTCCAGCACATCAGCAACAGTCCTCTATGGTGACTATCATTAGAACAGGAATTTTAATGCGGCCATATTACTCCCCCATTTGTAGAAACAGTGGGGTGATGGTGGCGTTAATTGTCATCGCTCTTAGAAAACCATTATTATTCATTCATGTCCGTACATGATCATGATGGTTACAGGGAGGCTATTTCATCCCAATTTGATAACTAGACATACAGTCATAGACAGTCTTGAGATAAGGCTGTTTAATTCCCATAATGATTTTGTCCTTTCTCTGCCTTGAAAAATAATCCAATTATCTCTAAATTTATAAAAAAAAAGGAAATAAAAAAATGTTATGACAACTTTGGTGCTTTTGTAATAAAAATTAAATTTATTTCTTTTTTTTTTTCTCAGAATCTGGGGCAGATGGTTCGGAAGTCCCTTCATCGCCTGGGCGACCAGAGACAGAGGGCGAGGCTTCTGAGGAGGAGTCAAAAGGTGACACGGAAGGAGGTGAGACAGAGGGGGAGACAGGCACTGATGGGGGCACAGAGGACAGTCAGAAAACTGAGGACAGTCAAAAAACAGAGACAGTGGGGAAACGGAGGACAGTGGGAAAACCGAAGATAGTGGGAAAACAGAGGACAGTGGGGAGGAGGAGGAGGCAAGCGAGGACACTGGTATGAAGAGTGACTCTTTTATGCTATTTATACTGTATGGTTCAGCATACGAAGATAGGGATTTCCCTCATGGAAGATAACTCTATTTTCCATGTCACATGATCAGCTTTCTTCCATGTCACGTTTACAAATAAACAATGATGACTGTAAGTTATACATTTTATCAAGATACAAAACTAACTTGTTGTAATTCATGTGAATAGATATATGTTTGAAAATATTATATAAATCTAGTTAGTTATCCCTTTATTATCATTTATTACTACCAATGTGAAATAAGGCTTAATATTTGGGGGGAATATTACGTACCGTCAAGGTCTGGTATTTTTTACTAAGTTATTTTAAGCAAATGGTAATTCCCAGTGGAACGAACATCAGAATTTAGGTACATACTTGCGTGTGAACTTTAAAATGCTGATTTCTTTGATGTTGTTATTGTGTTAATTTGTTAAGCGGCAAGAAAAAAAGTGCAAAAAAAAATAAATGAAAGCGCGAAATGTTTATTAAATCGAGGCTGGCGGTCTGTGGCAAGTAATTATCGTTCATGGGAGAAAAAAAATCCATCATTTGTAAATTCATGAAGGATTGGGATATCTCACCCTCGGGATCAGAAATTTCAGGCAGGGACGATGCTCTGCCGAAATTTCTGACCCTCGGGTAAGATATCCCTATCCTACATGAATACTCATGGTGGATTCTTATAATCTTCATATTTAATATGCATTAATTACTTTGTAAATGCAGTTATAAATTTCATTTATTTCCCAAAAATTCTGAAAATGTTTTTCTTTTTTTTTCTGAAGCAAATGAAAAAACTGAAGATATTACAGAAAAAGAAGAGGAGAGTGTAGAGGAGGAAGAAGAGGAGAAGGAAGAAACCTCAACAGAATCAAAAAATAAAGATGAAGTAGATGATGAAAGCAAAACAGTGGATACAAAGCCTGATGAACAGCCAAATGAACCAGAAAGTAGTGAATCACAAAAAGACACAGATAAAGAATCTGAAGTCTCCAAAGAAACTGAGGAAAAACCTGAAGTTAATTCTAAGGTGGAAAAAGCAGAAGAAAATTCTTCTTCAGAAGAGAAGGCAGACCAGAAACCAGAAGTTGCGGAGAACAAAGTTGAAGAAAAAGCTGAAGTTAATGGCACAAATGCGGAGGATGTTAAAGATCAAATAACTGTAATATCTCCAGTTAGTGGAGAACAAATGCCAATATCGTCCATATCAGGGGGAACTGGAAAGACAAGTGAGTCTACAGATGAACATAAGGGGTCCAACAAGCCGGAGAAGCTGGAGCTACAGAACACACCTATTCCTGCACCAGTAAATCTGTCAATGTTAGATTCTGGGAACTTGACAGAGAGACTTGAGAAGGCACTTGGCTCAGTTGCACCATTGCTAAGGGAGATATTTGTAGATTTTGCTCCATACTTGTCAAAAACCTTGATAGGATCACATGGACAGGAACTTCTGATAGGGGGTAAGATTTTTTGTATCATATATTGAATTTTGCCATAGGCTTTTGAGAACTGACAGAAATGTGTTTGAAGATTCATCTTGAGTCTTATCCTCTGTCTTTTTACAGAGAGGAGTAAAGATTCTGCATTTGGAACAGCGAACAGTTCCATACATTACATAAGTTAGAAACACTCATTTCTTTTATTATGTCAGTTTGGAAACTCATTCTTACAAATGAAATTAATCCTTGGTTCCTGGGATGGACCAGTATATTTAATTTGTACCTTGGAAGTTCATGAAAGATTCTTGCCAGTGGGGTTTGATCCCACAGCTTTCAGATCTGCAATCGTGTAAGCCACCTCTAGATCAAGGCATCCTTTATTTCATGAATATTTATATTTGAATTTAATACTTTATGAATATTCAATTACTAAACAATAATTAGTATATGAAATGATAGAGACTGTGGAATATGAGTAAACAGAGGAGATCCTGATCAGACAGTTCTGGAAAGGAGCTGTCTGATCTGGGTCTGCTCTGTTTGCCAATGTGTCAAATTAACATTTATTTGAGTTAAGGGGTTAATACCTTGATATGATTATCCCCAGTATTGCACTGTAGTAATGGATGTATTTGTGTGCAGGACTTGTGACATTGAAGCAGAGCACATCAGTGGTGGAGCTTGTGATGCTGCTGTGTTCCCAGGAATGGCAGAACTCCCTACAGAAACACGCGGGGCTGGCCTTCATAGAGCTGGTTAACGAGGGCAGGTATGATCCACAGGACATGTTCTATAATAATATTAGGTGTGGTCGTAGATCGTTTTCAAGGTACCCTGTGGGTCACATTGTCTGAATGTATATCCCTGCCCAAGATGTTGGTTGCAGGTTGCTGAACAAAATCAGCTATTGAAAGCAAGGTTCATGTGCATTTGTGCATAATGCATACTGACTGGCTCATGATGTTGTTTGTCGTCATCTTTAGCATTGTATAATATTATCTATTCTCCATCTCAGAATTCTCCTAAGCTTGATAACTTTTTAATTCTCAATTGAGATTACATCAAAGATCGGAAATCTGATTAAAATATCCTTCAACATTGAAAGTGATTTCTAATTAAATTTACCCTTTAACATAAGAAGGGAATTCTGATTAAATATAGGGAATTGGGGAAGGGAATTCTAATTAAATTGCCATTTAGGGTTGGAAGGGAATTCTAATTGAATTGCCATTTAGGGTTGGAAGAGAATTCCGATTGAATACCCTTTAATATTGTAAGGGTTCTGATTATATTACCCTTTAACATTGGAAGAGAATCTCCAACATTGGCATATCATTTCTACTGTTGGTATGGCTATGATATGATAAGCTCAATTGTATATCAATTTGTGGTGATATGAATGTTGGATATTCCAGGTTGTTGGCCCATGCCACTCGAGACCACATAGTACGGGTGGCCAATGAGGCAGATTCATACTGAACAGGATGAGGGCAGAAGATGTACAGAAACATGCAGAATTTGAGGTACCATTACTGTGTAGCCATGTCTGCCATTATCTATACACTGTGGGTGCGCCCTAGACTCAAAATCAATCTTTAAGATTCATTGTAAACTGTAATGGGTTGCTCATTGAGTCTTTTCTTTCTGATACTCCGGATTATTATCATTATAATAACTACATGATATGCCATATTTCTAATCTAGATTTAATCATTAAATGAACTGGCTACATGTACATAATAATTATCTTGAAAGTTTTATACTCTGTGAAGTGGAGGCTATATACAGGAAACATGCACATTATTCTGCCATGTCTGTTTTGTGTATTAGATTGTGTCCTGTTTTATCGCGACTTCCCAAAGTCATAAAAAAATGGTACTGCTATAGCTCCCTTGCTTGGCACTCGGCACATAAGGGTATTTGCAGGACTTGTGTTATGATGATGTGACTGGGTGTGAAATCATGCCACATTTCTATGGTGTGATACTGCAGCATGGCAGCACTATATCTGTCTCAAAAAGACATAGTCTCCAAATTACTGAAATACTGTCGGTGGGACATCAAACCCAATAAACAATCATTACAGTTTGGCAAATGGGGGTATTAATCACTTTCAGCGATAGTCTAAATTTATAAAAAAATGTGATTTGCTGTTTTGTTACTACACAAAAACAACACTTATATTAGATATGAAATATACAGCTTGACATTTATTACATTGTGTATCGGGGCCGCCGTGGCCGAGCGGTTACAGTCGTGGACTACAAATCTCTCAGCCCCTCATCGCTGTGGGTTCGAATCCCGGTAGGGACTTCGGATTTTTCATGTGAGGAAGCCTTCCAGCTGGCTTGCGGTAGGTCGGTGGTTCTACCCGGGTACCTCTCTGTACTCGGGGTCTTCCTCCACCTGTAATTAGCTGGACGTCGCTATATGATTGAAATACTATCGCAGCAACGGTAAACCCCAATACAACAACAACAACATTGTGTATCTGTGTGTGTTTTGCAGTCGCTGTGTGCTCAGATGATGCTGGACCGCAGAGAGGAGGAGAAACTGTGCGACCATCTCATCACATCAGCCAAACGTCGTGACCATTCACTGGCCATGAAACTCAGGGATAAGGTTCTTCACATCCTTACAAACAAGCACGGGGCCTGGGGCGACACCGAGACAAGGTTTGTCTGTAATACTTCCTTATTGTCTGTACGTCTGTCAGTTTGTCTAGAGCAGGGCTGACTGTCTGTTGTAAGGGAGGGGAAGGCTTAATGAAGTTGTATCACCAGAAAGTAGCAGCTTATGTCAGGGTTTTTCTCATCATTTGGGAACTTTACCCAACCCCCAGAATTGGGAGTTTTTCGCGTCCTTTCAGACAAAATTGGGAAAATCTCATACCATATTATGTAATTCAAAACAAAAAATCAAATATTTGGTTCATTCAATCCTTGTATCATTTGGATTTGCTACTTTTATACCCCAAAGACATGGAAAAAATGGCGATATTTTTTTTATTTTTTTTCTTGAGTTGGGAATTTTCTCCTTAAATTGGGGAAAAAACCATATTGCAATTGAAAACATGACCCAATATTGGTCATCAAAACGGGCCAAAACAAAACCCTGTCACTTTCACTAGCAATATTCACATAATATTAAATGCTTAAGTGCAAAAAAAAAAAAAAAGTCACTGATTTGTTTAAATTACATCTCTGAAACCACTGTTTATACATTGATGAAACTTGACATTAATGACCCTTTGGGCCGTTTTTCACAAAGTGTCCAATATTTCAGGTTGTCAGAGTACTGGAAACTGGATGTGTGGGAAGACGACAGTCGAAGACGTCGCAGGTTTATCCGTAACCCTCATGGATCCACCCACCCCGAGGCTGCTCTGAAGGCCGCCCTGGAACATGGTATGTTATCCGAGGGTTTGCTTACTGACAAGATTTGTGGATTTTGCTTCACACGTTTTCACATTTTGTTTTCAAATTACTGAAAAGTAAACGATATTTAAGCAATATTAATTGATGACTTACATTGGCAATCTGTTATCAATGAAAACCCTGCTTGAGACATTTTAATCTGTTCCAAGAATTATTGATTATTTAACTAAACAAAAAGTAATTTGGGACCAACCTGCATAAATATGTATAATGACCTTCTTCTGACTAGGCAATTTATGGTAAAATCTTGATTTTAATGTATATTCTTTTAATTTCAATGGAGGCAATTCAAGCCTGTGCTCCAAAGAAACCGATATGGAAGGTTGATGATTTTTTTTTCCCATCTTATATCAAATTGTCATATCATATGGAGGTAGGGAAACCAGTTCCTCCAGTTAACCCTTTCCCTCATAGAGGAAACCTTGAAAAGACCTATGCGAACAGTATAAAACCAGATCAGCCTGTGAGTGACTCACAGGCTGATCAGGTTTTATGCTGTTCGCTGCTCCTCAGTGGTCTGGAAATGAGGACTTTATAATTAAATTTGGTAAGGTTTAACTGTGGTTTTCTGCAGATCAGGCTTTATGTGGTACCTATTGAGTGCGTCAAAATGAGTCTATATGAGGGAAAGGGTTAAGGTATCATAGTTGCTAGTGTTTGATCATCATCATGTATTTGGTCAAGGCTGTGGGCTGTCTGTGGTGGCCGAGTGGTTAGAGCATCTGCTTTGGGAGCTAGAGATTGTTGATTCAATCACTGCTGCAACATACCAAAGTCGTAAAAAATGGTACTGGTATAGCTTCCTTGCTTGGCGCTCAATGTATAAGGGTAGTTCCAGGATTGGTTGGCCCAGTGTCAGGATAATATGACTGGGTGTGGTATCATGCCACATGTCTGCAGCGTGATTTTGCAATGTAACAGCAATATATCTGTCTCAGGTAGACAGTATCCAAGTGACAGAAATACTGTCAGTGGGAAATAAAACCCAACATAGAAACAAACAAGGCTGTAGCACAGTGCCAGAATTTCAGTGTATGACCTCCATTTTTAGGTGCCACAGATGACGCTATCAATCAGGCCCAGGAGGCCTTGCACGCCCACCTGGCCGACAAGCGTGCCCAGACTCAGCAACCTGACTACACAGACGAGGAACTGCTGATGGAGGAGAATGAGTTTGAGCGGGAGTATTCAGGTAGGTAGTTTCTGTGTTTCAATCGACAGTATACACAATAGACATTTTGAGTTTTTGCTGAAAAGAGTTACCCACTGGCCATTATTACCGTCTGTTGTCCAGTGGTAGCATATATATGATTGCTGACCTGAAGATTTTGAGTTTGAGTCAAATTTGATAAAATAATCTATCATGACCTTAGTCTTCAATACTTTTTTTGTAATCTATGTAAAAAGTAATGTTTTAATTAACTTATTTTTAAATTCTTTTCTATTTAGGACTAGTCTGATTGCTAACAAATAATATCACAAGCAAATCAAAGTGCTATCTAGTATGAACTAGGTCAGGCATTCATCATATGGTATCTTAGAGTAGTTTTTATATACGGTTGTAATAAATTTGAATACCAGTATATGTCTAACCCTGGAAATATCTAGAGAATGATTCATAGTGCAAAGGCTTTCTTATAATACAGAAATCCAATTTGTCTTGTAAAGAACACACTACAAGCTAGATATAGCGCAGACTTGAAATTAAACGTCATATCTAATTTGTATTCAATTACTCACTGGTTGAAGCTGTGATATTGATATTTTATTATAGTGTGTTGTTGATGTGCTGCAGTCAGAGTGTGTCTCTATCTGACTCTGTTTTGATTGTAAGGCTTACCTCCCCTTCACCGTATCTCTCTAGCACAAAATTCAATACTAACAAACATTAGCACAGTTATAGTGAAATGTTTTATTTACCAGATGAATCATAGTTTTATCGCCTGGCGTGCATTCAGTATGCTAAACTGTATGTAACCTTCTATGAAATTGCATTAATGCCATATATCTGTACGGTACTGCTCATGTGCAACTTATTTTGTAGGTATATGCTTAGTCACTAAGACAGCTTCATAGCTGACTGTAAGCGAAAGGTTGTATACGGCTTGGCATACTGAACGCATACCTGATATTTTTATATATAGGTTTTGTTGTTATAAATAAGGCATATTGTGAGCTTGGGGGAAAGCTATTGTAACTGCTTTATATGTAGTGCCCATAGCATTACTAAGCCCTCAATTTGTGAATTTAGAATCGTCACTCACAAATTTTGGCATGTCCTGATTCAAGGCCTTACCTCTGGTGTCAGGAGGATGTGTCTGGGTGTGGTATCATGCCACTTTTCAAAGGCGTGATATTGCAGTAAGGGCAGCTCTATATCTGTCTCAAAGTAGACATCATGCCCAAATGACTGACTTTCTGTCGATGGGACGTTAAACCCAAACACTTCAGGGCTCTATCTTTATAGCTGTCTTTGGTAGTGATTAAACCTTGCATAAGATCATTTTTAAAAAGAGTAAAAATCCATGTCCAGATTGACCAATAAAGTTAATGACAATTACATGTGATTAACTTCCCAGGTCCAGTTGCAATGTCCACTCAGTGTAAGCTTATAGCCCCTGGTGTGGCTATCGCCGGCCTCATGTCCATCACTAAGAATGACCTCTACTTTGAGATGGATGAGGACGATGAAGAGAACAAGGCCATTGACCCAAACGTAAGTTCTTTATAGCTTAGCTTCAAAGGAATATGGGACTTTTTGTTCACATTAATGCAATTGCTTTAAAAGTTTGTCTATATTATCTACTTCAAATGCAGAAAAATGTCTGTTTTACCATTCCTAGGATCTTTCTTTTCTTTCAGTCTAAAAGCAATATTTTTTGTGATGAAAAGACCCTATTTTTTGTTTAATTTTCAGTCCATGATTTTGGTATGTCTAAAAATATTTATATTGTTGAAAGGCACCACCAAAATGTCAATATTTCAGCTTTAGTGTACACAACAGTTCAATAATTTATACATGTATGAACATCTTACAAGCAGCTCCTGCTCTGTCTTGCATTGAAATGAGCTCTCATGTGCAAGAAAAGACAAAGTGAACTAGAAATGAAGTAGACTTTTCCAGTACTGTGGTAAATGAATTTTGAAAGTGATATTGAAGGAGAAGATAAATCAAGGTTAAGTTATTAGAACTTAATTTAAAGTATGTTAGTAAACAGAATCAAAAGGCTCCTATGTCGTACTGCACTCTCTGTAAGACATTGGTTTATTGGATTGGTGAAAGAAGTAGAAATCAATATTTCTTGGTAATGTTTTATCTTATTTAGGTATGTTGAATGCGCTTTACTTTATAATGTACCGCTAATGCCATTCATTCATTTGTTCTTAGTACTGAATATTCAATGAGACTTTTTGTTTAGATTGATGGTAAAAGAAACTCTATTATCTTTTTATTAATTTATGCATGAGATTTACATGCGGTTCAAGCATGATATACAAATATATATACATGTATATACCTTATCTTATTATCACCCATCCATCCATTCATTTAATCATCTATACATTGATACAGTCATAAGTATCTTCTTTAACCCTTTCCCTCATATAGACTCATTTTGAGCACTCAATAGGTACCACATAAAGCCTGATCTGCAGAAAACCACACTTAAACCTTACCAAATTTAATTACAAAATCCATATTTTCAGACCACTGAGGAGCAGCGAACAGCATAAAACCTGATCAGCCTGCGAGTTACTTGCAGGCTGATCTGGTTTTATGCTGTTCGCATAGGTCTTTTCATGGTTTCCTCTACGAGGGAAAGGGTTAAAAGGTCCTGCAATTCTATGAGAATATTATATTGGGTTTATGTAGAATTTTTGAAATAAAGTTGTACCGGAGATTTAGATATGTGTATATTATTTCATACTTAAAAATGTTCATTCATTGATTCACTCACTACTGAACTCTCCATGGGACAATAAATGCTCATTCATTCATTCATTCATTCATTCATTCAGTACTGAACATTCTATGTTAAATTTGACTGGTGGAGAAACACAGTTCACACAGATTTCCCATATGTTAAATAATGTTGTTATATTATTTCATATTTGTGACTGCCTCCCTTCATGTTTCATGTGCTCATGCCCTGTCCGTGCTGGCCACACATTGTAAGGTACTAGTTGCTTATGTTCGTGGTTATACCAGTTCTGTTTTACCTGCAGGAGTTAACATCAGCTTGACTAACGGTTCCCTCTTGTCTCTATAGTAACAGCCAAACTTAATGTTCCAGCCATCGCCGAGTTTATTCATACTACAATTTATTCCGATATATATTTTTACAATAGTTGTTATACTAACCTATTATAACAGATAACAGCGAAAATGAAACCGTGACATTGACCTTTAATGTTACTGTTGTTTTTTCCCTTTGCTGTCTGCCGGTTGTTCGTAAAAACTGCAAAGCTTTGCTTTTGACACCCTTTTACTTATTTTAGCAGTATCAACAGCTTAACCAAAGACATAGATGTGCGATTTTTAATTTGTGCCAAATTTGAGCAGCGATGATTGCCTCGATGTTTGATGTTGGATACTGGGCTTCCTAAAGGGACTATTGAGGCCAATAACGCTGCTTTAAGATTCATTAAGCGTTAATGTGGTATTTTGATGGTCACTTTGGTTTTGCTTTTTTCCCCCTCATTTTTACAGTTTGTAAGAATTGGCTAACGTGCGTGTGACTGAATACATGTTTAAAATTTGTACTTAGTTCTTAAAATGAAAAAAAAATGTAAGAATAAAGTAACGTGGAAGACAATATAATTTGATCCATTTGAATTGTAAAAGAGTGTATGCATGTCAGTGTGATAGAACTCTATCTTATTTTTGGCAAGATTGAGTGTCGAAAAGCAGCTATTATTTTAGTTTGACTATTTTACTTCTTATACACACATAATTCAGGGTCTGTACTGCTTGCTCATCCAATAGTAAAGCTCAGATCATTGTTTCATATGTCATTTAAAATTCTTCAACTTCAATGATGTTTCTTCACAAAGTCCGTTTAGGACATCACGTGAATGTGTAGAGGTCAGTGTGTCTGTACACTTTACACTTCAGTAAATTAATCTTTTAATTCAGTCATAAGTCATGCATAATCATAAGGTAAGGCATAAGCTTGATTGCCAATGTCAAGATTTTCTTTCCCGTCCCATATTTCTTTCTCTCTTCTAGTTGATTTTTTTTTCAGTATTCAGGTGTGCACGTATTAGTAAATTTCAGTTAGTTGTATTTATTTACATTGTGTTTCTTGTATTAGAAGTTATTTGCTACTGTTTTGTGTCACCTGCTGTAAGCAGATTTGACACATAGGAATTACTTTTCCGCCGTCTGTCTATCCATCCGTCCATCTGTTTGTCTGTCTTTTTTTTTCCGTCACGCTTCAGCAGGTGACACACGTGTTCCAGAGAACACTCTTGATTTCATATATGTACACATGATTAATTGTAGAGTAAATTCCATTATCCCAATTTCACACATGAAACCAATTGTATCGATAACATTTGATGACAAATTCAGTTTTAAAGTCAAGAGTACAGTTAATTGTCCAGCATATAGCGTGGCAACACCAGCTTGATTGATTCTGTCTGATTACTTTCACAATCCGTCACAAGACTTGTATGGTATATTTACGTCTATCATCATTACCATGTGCGTACAGTAATGTTTGTCTTTAATTGTTATGGATTGAATTGTAATCTAAAATTAAATTAGATAAAAACAGGTCGAGTTATCGCGTTATGCGACTTCTTGTGCGGAATGCTTTATCATACCTCGGACAGGAAGGCGCTCTGGTAATCAGGGACACGTGACATATGCACAACGTTGTGGTGACTAGTGACGCCTCTCTACTTATCGATCATTTGGAGAACTCGGCACTCGTCTTATATCGGCTGCAACGTGCTGTACTTCCGGCTTTTTTTTTAACTTTAAATATTTGTATATTTTGATATAATTATGAATTGGATATATAAATGTTCTGTTTTGTATTTCGATTACGTATTGCAAAACTTTATTTTCTTCTCAAAGTGTATCTACTTAAATGGAAAAGTAATGATGAGTTACTTAAAAAAAGGGGGGATGGTTATTTTGAGTGCAAATCGACATATGCGCACAGATATAACTCTTTTGCACCTTAGAGAGATCCATCTTTGTATAGATCTATTAAGTATTTGCGTTTAATTGCATGCGTTTCTGATTTACGGTATGTGTTACTTCCTGCTCTGAATTCACGTAGTGTACCATAGATGTGAATTTAGTTGCTAGGAACTTGGCTGGGTGGTTACAGTCGCTGACCAGTTAGCCCCTTACCATTTAGGACTCAAGTAACGATTAACGCACGCCCTCCCACCTGCAATAATAGCTTGACAACGCAATATGATTGTTGAAATATGTTTGCTGCGAAAGCAAACTTTCAACACAACAACAATAGAACATGTTTAGAATTGTTTAATGTACATTCGATTCAACTATGAACATTCTATAATACCAAAGTCGTAGAAAATGGTATTGGTGTAGCTTCATTGCTTGATGCTTAGCATATAAGGGTAATTCTAGGACTGGTTGGCCCAGTGTCAGTATTTTTTGGGTATGGTATCATGCCACATGTCTGTGGCGTGATACAGCAGTGTGGCAGCACTATATCTGTTTCAAGTAGACATCGTCTCCAAATGACCATAATACTGTGGTGGGGACGTTAGACTCAATAAACAAACAATGATCTACACAGTATCATATAGATTTAAACATTAATTATGAATATATGGATTTTATAATGTATAATACTCAAATAATATATCTTATAAGTTCTGAAGAAAGAAAATCAAATAGGGTGTTAGACAGCATAAACAACAGTATAATCAAGCGTATAGAATTTCTGATGACTTGAGTAGTTGAAAGACTGTCGCTGATTAATTCTTTATCTTATGAATTGCAACAATATTGTAATGAGCCAATAGAAGCTGCCTGATCTTGGTCTGCTGGGCTCTGCTCTGTTTGCCTATGCTTCAAAACGAGCCTATACGATGTTAAGGATTAATGCTGTTTAACTAAATGACACAAGCCATTGGTATGGTGAATCCCTTTATTGTTGTTCCTGTGAAGCAATGGTATTGCAGTTTTGAACCCGTTCGAGGTGCATCTTATAGATGGATGGCCATGATAGAGTATGATGCATTTCTGGCCACATGAATCACTCGGGGTTGGTAGGTGGACCAAGTTTGTGACATTGTGAACGTCTAGCTTCAAAATCACAGCTACTGATTATGTATAGATTTACATGTACAAACATGTCGAATAGCTGAACATTCATGGTTGTTTTATTTTGTAATGCTTTGATATAATGTATGAACATTCAAAGGGGTCTAGCACGTAGCTTTGATCATTATATCACCATATACAATACAAGGGCTATGCTATATTTTATATAGAGATAAAATGACCAAACATACGTGTCAGACTCCTTTGTGCACACTGATATCCGTTTTCGATTTACTTTTTACATTTTTTTCAATTACGTACCAATTAAGCAAAAATTGTTCTTTATGGGTCTAATTTGGATCTTCATAATATAATTTACAATATGGTTCAGATGTGTATATATTTTAAAGTCAACGATCAAGTTATGTGGCTCGAATATTACAGATATAGCGCTTAGTAATGCTGGTATTCTTGATTTAGGTAGAAACATATTCCACCATTTCTTTTTTTACGAAGTATTGAAGTGCATTTATTGAGTGACATAGAATTTTACACTAATAGCTAAAATATTTGTTCAGAATTAAAACAGCTGGGTATTTTTATTAGATAAACAAGAGTGGTGAAAATCGCCCCTTAAGTATTTAAGTATTGCATACTTGTGGTCGGTATGATTTGTGTCAAAATTCGGCCATTGGTCTTGTCTGAATGATATAGAAGTATGATCGTCTTCTGCACTGGTCGCTTTTCAGGAAATACGTTTTTAGCAAGCAACCCTATGAACAACTAATGGTTTCTATAAATGAAGAAAGATGTCCAATTAAGAAATTTAGTATAGTAAGGGTTAAACACACATGCTTTTTTCATAGTGCTATGCATTTCTATACATAAAAAAAAAAATACTCATTTAACTTGATTTGTTGTCACATGAACGGTGCAGTTATTTTTACACGCTAATAAATATCATGTAAACCGCATTTGAGTTCAACATGTTGGAGATTGCCAAAGAAATGAGAGGAAATGTTACAACCGTTTTATGTTTGTGCATCGTTTTCATCTTAAGTTAAAGTACATAATGTGGATTTATATTGCGGTCTTTATGAAGATGGGCCATTTCAACAAGCATGTCAAATGGAGAAACACACCCGCACTCCATATTAAATCAATTAGGCCTCACGTGACTATCCCATTGGCAATGAAGAATTGATTGCTCCTATTTAAAATATCGACGGATCTTTTTTGAAACCATAAAATTATACACAAAATTGCCATTTTAACCATAGGCTTAATTTGAAATCTTCTGAAGTTTTATTGCAAAGATCGTCATATTCAAAGAAACCTTTTATTTCTGAAAGAATGCTTCAACAAATGTTAAAACTTGTCAGTATAATAATCAAATCTTATACAAAATCTGGTGGTCGTGGGTTCGATCCCCCGCCGCAATATTATAGCCGTAAAAATGGCGCTCTTACGTGCACAGTTATCTTGCTTGGCGTCCAGTTTATTTCCAAGACTGGTTGGCCTTTTGTCAGGATAATATAACTTGGTGTGGTATCATGCCACATGTCTACGGCGTGATACTGCAGTGTGGCAGCACTTTTTCTGTCTCAAGTAGACATAGTCTCCAAATGACTGAAATACTGTCCCGTCGTAAAATCCAGTAAACAAACAAATCTTATAAAAAAAAACAATAGGGCATTGACAATGACTAAGACTCCAAAAGACTGTATGTGAACTGTGTAGAGACTGCTCGCCCGGTATACTGATCAAAGTTTTCAGCGACTGGATCTAGCTGGCCGCCCCAAGTCTGGTAGCGGGCGCCACGGACCTCCGACGTCGTAATTGGGGTGTCATGCAATCAGTGGTTGGATTATGAAATACAAGCCTGAGTCGAGCCTGTGAAACATTAACAGGGGAACTTTGAACTATGATAGAGGTGGCAGTTAATGAGCTGTCCGTTCTCACCAATCTCCTTGCATTCCAGAGTGTATTGTTTAGTTGCTACGTCAATTGTTCTTCCTGCCAGACTGTCATCGGCCTGGTTAACAAGCTGCCATACCATCAGGTGATCTATCCGTTTTCAGACCCCAAAGAACATGATGGTATATACTCTGGTATTATGCAAAAAAAGATTGTATGAAAATGTTGTATATAGCCATATCAAAGCTGTTGAGGGTAATGAAAGTGAACGGACCCAGTAATATAATATTGTTAATTATATCAAAGCCAAGTCTTGTCCTGTCGCGTCGCGTTTTACTGTTTCATGCTGTAGAGTTAAGTCGATGTAGCGGGGTAACACATCCCCTTCTGTCATTAAACTCTGCCAAAATAGTTTCCATAGATCTTAACTTTTATTGCAGAATTTCCTCTTTGCTAATATGATTAATATATTTTTTGTTATAATAAACGATTTTGCACCAAGGAAAGACGGTTGTTATTAAGAAAATATATCTCTGGAGTTTTTTTTTTTATTTATTTGAAGGCATGACGTGGCTAATGGGTAGGCTAGATTTTTACTCGATTTTTTCTCACACTTCGAAACAATTTCAGAGTGTTCCCTACTTTTATTTCATCGCGGTAATGCCCGGTGATTAACACAATTGACTATTAGCTTGCATCCTTCTCCCGTCCGTCAACCCCGCTATCATTGTATCGGATTATCACAGTTTGAATATAAAGTTTAATGGACCACCAGGATGGTTGCCACATAAACACACAAGATGTGATAGTAAAGACGTGTCATATCTTTCAAGACGGGAGCCAGACATGTTGCACGTTAACAACAGCTGTTGTTCCTGGCACCTGTCGCGGCCAATAGTTCCCAGTCCAGTTGTTTTGGTGTCTATTGTTTCTTCAACTCCCCTGCTGTGTTCGGATGTACCGTGTAGACGGATAAACTCTCATGTATAAACGAAAATCTTTCACTCGGTATTTATGTAACGGGGTGTGGAAATAACAATTCAAGATTTGTCACGTTTATTCAAAATGAGTAAATATGAAATAAAGGACCTGGAAATCGTTAAAAGCTAAATTAAAATGAGTAAATATGAAATAAAGGGTCTGAAAATAGGTATAAACAAGGCACAAATTCCTCGATACTTTGAAATAGTAGTCGTGCTGGTAAGTTAGCATTTCACATTTCAGTAAATTCAAATTTTAACTAGTAATGGTAACCACTTACCAACGCTATGTGGTAATATTCAGAAGGATGCTGGTTCAAGCATTGGTCCGATCCAGGAACCGTCGAAAGGGATTAATGTTAGTTGTAAAAAAGTTGTTTCCCAATCGTCGTTAAATAAATCATAATTAAGTAAATAGCTTTATCGCTAGGTCAATACTCAGTTCCAAAAGTGTGCACTTTGTTTTCTGTTATTTTCCATCGACTTTTTCTTTTCCTGAAAGTCTTGGTACCAAAATCAGAAAGAACCCAAAAAAACATTGAAAATATTTCCATGTCACGTGGTAGATTTTACAAATAAACACGAGATAAAGTGTAAGAAAAATGAAACTGATATGTTTGCTTAATATGTAAATATTTAAAATTAAAAAGTGCACACTTTCTTTTTGAACTGAGTGTATTCTAACGCAGAAATCAAATGTGCCAGATTAAAGTATTGTAAAATTAGGTTGATATATACGAGTGTTTGCAATACTTCGATGAATATGCGAGATAGTAAAAGATTAACGAATTAAGTAAAAACTAAACGCCATTCATAACGTAAAACTGTTGGATTTTATTGCTGTTGTTGTTGCACAGCAATCTTTAAGAAGTATGTAAACATCTGAGATATATAGATATCACCAATATACTGCAAATCTCTCAGCCCCTCACCGCTGTGGGTTCGAATCCCGGTAGAGACGTCAGATTTTTCATGTGAGGAAGCCTTCCAGCTGGTTTGCGGAAGGTCGGTGGTTCTACCCGGGTACCTCTGTGAACTCGGGGTCTTCCTCCACCTGTAATAAGCTGGACGTCGCCATATGATTGAAATACTATCGCAGCGACGGTAAACCCCAGTACAACAACAACAACAATATACTATTTTACTACAACGACAGAAAGTTTCTCGTCTATGACTGAAATACTGTCGCCACGATTTCAATTCCAACGCCAACCAGCGAGTCTTCTAACCAGGTGCCTCTGTTCACTCTGGATCTTCATTCACCTTCACTTAACTGGAACTAAATAATGTTGCAGCGATGGTTTATTTTGATAGAAGACCTGGTTCGACCCTGGTGCCTCTCTTCTTCCACCTGTAATAAGCTGGACGTCACTATATGACTGAAATACCGCCGCAGCGATGGATAATGCAACAAATATGGGTTCTATACACAAGGGGGATTCCTCCACCTGCAATTAACTGGAACTGAGATATTAATTCAATAACTTCAACAAGTCGTGGGTTTACTCAGGTACCTATCTTCTCCTGGACGTCATTATGTGACTGACCACCTACAGCCTCAGTGACAGTAACTAGCACAAAAGGTGTTGACTCAGGAACTTGAAATGCATCATTCGAAGAATGTTAACTTAATACAATTTGCATTATATAATAAGTTTGGTTATTTATATGGAAAATAACTTAGGTCATGTATTTAAAGCACATATATTCAACATAATTAAAAGGTCCATGATTAAAGCCCGCTGTGGTTTATGGTTTCACAAGCATTCGGGCCGTGAAATGCTTTTCAGAGTGAGTTCTCCAAGGGAAAAAGTATCGGAAACTTCTGCTCTAATGATTTAAAAATTCAAAGTTGTGTCCATTCATCGCAATGAAATGAAATAAAAAACCGAAAAAGGGTAGATAGATGACATTTTAAATGCTCTTTTAAAGTTTAATACCCAGGCTTTCATTTAAGACTCTTGTATCAAGAAGGCCTACAATTTGAGACCCATTGCCCTATCTTCCGTGACAAATGACCCTCTTGGATGGTCATTAAGAAATCTGATCACAGAAATCAAAAATTGTTTTAAGCCATTTTTCAATCTGCTATCAAGCGCCGTCATCTTTGAAGTTTATTATTTTCCTCTCTGATAAATTACACGTTCTTTTAATCACTTAGCCAGAAAAAACATTCATTTTGGGATTCTTGCAGTCATAAAAGACATAGCAAATGACAAACGTTTGCGACAATCGGATACATTTACACTCAAATATAGGTAAGTTTAGAAATGCCGTATTGTCCATACCCCGCCTCGATTTGGGTCGAATTACCGTGAATTACCGCGAGATTTCATCAAGAAAGTATTTCTCCTCAGGTGTTTCTTTCATGTTGAATTACCGGGTCAATTGAGGTCACGTTTTCGTGCTATTAACTGCCGTTTAACGATGTACAAATATGTTCATAAATAGCCCCAATCGTAGCCGAATTTACTCATGTTTCCTCTATTAGATACAGATTTACTCGTAGCATTTAAGTCTCCTTTTCACAGATATAATGATTACTACAGAAGGCTGTAGCTTAGTTAAAATTCATGTTGAGCTCCCAGTCTCCAATTTGTTAATAAATAGTATCAGGCGTGTTGAATTAAATATTTTGTCGAGTCAATCTCATTAAATCGGATAATGCTCTTAAAATATTTTTTCTAGCTATCAAATACATGCAGTAGCTGAATGAGAAAATAAACATGTATGGAAACGTGATTTTCAATATTATTTATCATTTTTTATCTTAAATGATAAACTATATCAATATATTGCGAAGTTTATTTCAAAAGTACTTAAAGTCATATAAGATGGTACTCGGTGCTCAACATGTTAGGGCAGTTCCATGATGGCTTGACCTGGTACCATTATAATCTTACTTGTTATGTTATCATACCACATGTCTTCGGCTTGATATAGCCGCGAATCATCAACATATCTGCCTCGTGTCCCTTAATGACTGAAATACTATCGGTTGAACTAAAGCGACCAAACAAACAAAGGTGATTGTAATACTGTTGGCGAATGTCTCCAGATCCTTGGTTCGAGACTGACCATGGCACCGCCTTTGTTTAAACATGCTTCAGGTGCTTCGTCATCTCCAGGGAGACGGGGTCAAGAAAACTGACCCCTCTAAATACACAGACGTCAACTCACGTCGATGAAAAAGTACTTAGTAGATGTGACAGTGAAGGAAGTTCACGTTCGACGTCACACACGCTGGGTCACAAGTCTTTCATATGGAACGCCATGTCTGTCTTTATTTTTTCTCCTTCATTTACTGTTCTCCCTTATTGACCATGTCCCATGCCAAAACGTCGCGTTTGTTGTTGTTGTTGTTGTTGTTGTTTTTTGTCTGAAAGTCATATGTAATTATCACAGTGCTTAGACAAGGTATGTTCACTTTCAACGGTAATATTGCAGGAAATGAACATTATATTTACAATTCAGCAACACAGACTGGAGTAAACACAGGGTGTAATACAGTTTAGCTGCGGCGCAGAAAGCCATTTACTTGAAACCTGTTTGATTTTGATGATTAAGATGGTTGATTTCAATGAAACATGTAAGCTTATTACTGAAATTCTTATACATACTAGGACACTTCGTGACGCCGATGGTCATCAGTGACATACGATAACAAGGCTACGTCATATTTCTAAAAACATTGAAATTGCGACCTAACAGTATGGACTCCGGTCCAGTGATGAATGGAACGTGATGTGTCTTGTGTATTTTTTTAGCTCACCTGAGCACAAAGTGCTCAAGGTGAGCTTTTGTGATCGCCCTTCGTCCGGCGTCCGTCGTCGTGCGTCGTCCGTCGTCAACAATTTGCTTTAAACGACATCTCCTCTGAAACCACTGGACAGAATTTAATGAAACTTGGCAGGAATGTTCCTTGGGTGAGGCTCTACAAAATTTGCTAAAATAAAGTTGATCCATGAAGAACTCTGGTTGCCATGGCTACAAAAAGAAAAATAATTTGAAAACTTTAAAAATCATCTTCTTCAAAACTACTGGCCAGATTTTAAAATAAATTGGTACAGATGTTCCTTGGGTCAACCTCTACCAAAGTTGTTAAAATTATTCCGATCCGTAAAAAAACATGGCCGCGAGGGGCGGGGCTTATTTGCCTTATATGTATATAGAGAAACCTTTAAACAACATCTCCTCTGAAACCACTGGACAGAATTTGATTAAACTTGGCAGGAATGATCCTTGGGTCAACCTTCACAAAAATTCCTAAAATAAACTTGATCCATTTAGAACTCTGGTTGCCATGACAACAAAAAGAAGAAAAAAAAGAAAAACTTTAAAAATCATCTTCTTCAAAACTACTGGCCAGATTTTAAAATAAATTGGTACAGATGTTCCTTGGGTCAACCTATTTATCTCAGGTGAGCGATTTAGGGCCATCATGGGCCTCTTGTTTCCCTTATTTGTTCAGTGCATAATTCGATCACAAGTCATATCACATATTGGTATCCACAAACACTTGTAACTATTTAAATTCATGGTCTTATTAATTGAAGTTAAATTTTGTGTTTAAATTTTATTAGACTTCCGGTTGGAGTGTTCCTTGCGTCACTTCCGGTCTAATTACATGTAGTTACTTCAGTAAACATATGCGATATTGATTTGAGAATTAAGACCTTCGAAACGAAGTCCTGAATAATTCATGCAGTGGGACGAAAACAAAGCCTACCGCTTAAACACGAGTATTAAGGATGAATGATTTACTAAGACGATGCTGACAAAATTAAACGAATTTATGACTTTTATGAATGTTTATGAAGCCACGATGGACACTGGATGTTTGTGTGGTCGTAGCGCGTTACTCTGCATAAGAGCCAAGAGATTTTACATTGTATAGCACCGTCCCCGGTGGTCGAATAGTTAAACCACCTCGGGAGCGGGGGTCGTGGGTTCGAACCCCGCCCGCGACATTCCAAAATAATTAAAACGCTACTGGTATAGCTCCCTTGTTTGGCGTTCAACATATAATGGTAGACCCAGGACTGGTTAGCACGGTGTCCGGATAATGTGACTGGCTGTGGTATCATGTCATTTCCCTACGGCGTGATACTACAGTGTGGCAGCACTATATCTGTCTCAAGTAGACATGGCCTCCAAATGACTGAAATACTGTCGGTTGGACATTAAATCAAACAAACAAACATTGTGTTAGATTGTTATTAAGTCTCTAAAGAGAGAGAGAGGTTGAATAGTGTCTTTGCTGACTTGCTGTCTTTTAGCCGCTCACCTCTGGGGTTCGAGTCCTAGACTGGTATCTTGGATTTTTTTCTGTGAGTTAGGCTTCAAGTTGCTTGTATGACTGAAATACTGTTGAAGCGACGGTAGCCTCCGAAGCCAACAACTGATGAGCATTGTAGAGTATTTTTATACCCCGCAAACGAAGTTTGGGGGGGGGGTATACTAGAATCAGCCTGTCGGTTGGTCGTTCGGTCGGTCTGTCTACAAAATATTGTCCGGTGAACTCCTCCTTCACTTTAAGTCCGATTCACCCGATACTTGGTATAAATATTCACCAGGAGCAGTAGATGTGCAAGACGCAAATTTCACGTTCGTTTGCACAAGGATTACGGAGTTATTGCCCCTGAATCAACTTGAAAAGTCTTGTCCGGTGAACTCCTCCTTCAGTTTCTGCCTGATTCACCTGATACTTGGCATAAATATTCATCGGGAGTAGTAGATGTGCTAGACACAAATTTCATGTTCGTTCGCACAAGGATTACGGAGTTATTGCCCCTGAATCATCATGAAAGGTCTTGTCTGGCAAACTCCTCCTTCATTTCAGTCTAATTCACCTGATATTTGGCATAAATATTCATCAGGAGCAGTAGATGTGCAAGACGCAAATTTCACGTTTGTTGGCGCAAGGATTACGGAGTAATTGCCCCTGATTCGACTCTAAATATCATGCGATGCGAACTTCTTCTACATTTCTTAACAGATTCAGTTCAAATTTTGTGTGTGCATTGATAATCAGCTATAGAGGTGCGTGACATAAATTACACTTGAGTTATCTCAAGGATGGCAGAGTTATTGTCCTGGTCCCATTTTTGAATTATCTCCCTTTCTTGTCCGGAATATAACTCGAAAACTATACAAAGTATTGACTTGAAACTTAAAATGTAAACAGATGGCTAAAAGAAGTGCAGTATCCAAGAACTGTAACTACACTTTTAAACTACTGTGCCAGACAACCATAGCTGACTCTCAATCCTCATTAAATAAAAACTTTACTTACTTATTACTTACTATCATAACCAATATACTATGTATACAGGTTCTTATCTATGCTCTGACTGGACTCTGGATTCTCCTGTATCAAAGCATTTTGCGGAGGTATTAATCACCTTCAATGATAGCTCTAGTGTTGTTATGTCTTATCTCAATTCATCTGGATTCAACTTAATAAGTTACGAAACATATTCTCATACAGAGGATGTTACGTTGGCATTATTACATGTATCTGTTTGTGTCTTGTATATATAAAGAACCATGGTGTATTTTACGTCCTAGACGATCTGCTTGGCATGCAAACCTGTATTCAGCGGCCAGTGGGGGAAATATCGGTCGCTTAGCATATTATGTAATCGTTAATTATTTTTTTTAAATATATATATATATTATTTTTTTTTTTTTAAATGCCACAATTATGCCAGTGCTGACCGTTGAAATCTGTTTGGCTGCTTATACAGTAATCGTCAATACTGATTCATCTGTACATGTATATGGGGGCAAGTATATAGATTTTGAAAGAAGGAAAATCGCCCGTCCAAACCGTCTCTGTGTTTGACAATCGCCACGCAGTCAGACCACCTAGCCTTCCTTCTGAGTGAGAAGCGATCCATGATGGGCACATGCAGATTAGGCTCGTGAAATCCTTCATCGAAAGTTAATTATGCCGAACTGCGGTATTGTTTAAAGAGAGGGACATCGCATTTGCATATAAAGGATAGATTTTAATTATCTTTTACATGATTTATGCTGGAAATAACTCGCTAGCAGTGTGAATTTGTCACTCAGAAACGTGGAATAATGAAACATTTTTTTTTCCATAAATTTCAGTGTTTTGCATATCTTTCTATACTTTTTCTTTAACTTGTTACATTTGCTCAGAAGCCCGTAAAAGGATGACGATAATGCATCCGGTTGCATAGGCATTTCCGTATAGAGTCTTGATCCTTATATTACATAAATTAGACGTAACTAAGGTCAGATTTAAATACTTTTTGTAAGATTGAAATTTAATATTGACATAAAAAGACAACGGGCTGCTGAATTCTTTGGGGAATCCCTTGTTAGGCGGGAGAGTTAATTGGTTCGATCCCCAGCTGCGTCATTAGTACCGTTGCTTTGTTTAAGGAGATGTATGGCAAATTACAGATGGTACTGGTATATCTCTCCTGTGGTTTGCGTAAAGACTAGTTTGATCTGTGTCCGGATATTATTTTTTTATTGGGGTTTAACGTTTCGACGACAGTATTTCAGTCATTTCGAGTCTATGTGTACTTGAGACGGATATAGTGCTGCTATCCTCTAGTATTATGCCGTTGACATGTGGCATGGTACCGCACCCAGTTACATTGTATTATCCTGACACCGGGCAAACCAGCCCTGGAACTACCATTACATGCTGATAGCCACACAAGGGAGCTCTATCAGTACCATGTTTACGCCTTTTAATAGGTCGCGGTCGGGGATCGAACCCACGATCTCCCGATTACGGTAATCTGACTTGTCATGTGACTTGACATGTCTATTGTGTGATTGTTCAGTGACGCAGCACTGTATCTGTCTCGTGGAAACAATAGTTCCCAAATGACTGAAATACTGTCGATGGGATGTTAACCCCTAAACAAGCAAGACCTTTGTCCCGATTTAGCAATGAGGCGGTGATGTTAAAATCATTGTATGTTTTGTATGAAATTTGTCATCTGCAATTCACAAAAAGTACACACGCAGAAACATTATAATGTGCTAGCAATCCTCTTGTCTAAGCCTTAAATGACAAATTGTTTCATTATTAATAACCAATTAACTTTTCTCGGTTAAGGATACGTAATGACATTTTTATTTGAAATATATATCATTTTTAAGTAGCTTATTGTAAATTCTGTCATTGTTAAATCTTAAGATGTATGCATGTAAATGTTTGAGTGAGGGGATTCCTGAGCGATTTATGAGTGAAGCACGGTACGTCCACCGCACCTGTTGTATTGACAAGGTCAGTAGAGGCCCCACCCCATCGCAGGTGTCCCTATCTCGCAACTTACTCCAGGGCTACTTCTTGTAGTACGCCAGTCTGGGCAGCAGTTTTTTTTACTGCAAATAGCGTCAAGAAGAATCCTGTTTTTCGTTCTTATAATGGCCTCAAGTGTTTTATACTTATAGAAAGCTTGCTTCTTCGCTTCGGTAATGTCATCAAGCTTATAATGCCATTAGGAATCCCGGTTCTTTGCTCAGATAATGTCGTCAAGCGTATGATGCCATTAAGGATCGTGTAAAAAAAAACTATAGGAATCTTGCTTCTCCTCTCAGATAACGGCGTCAAGCTTATGATATCTTTAGGAGTACTGCTTCTCCTCTGATAATGGCGTCAAGCGTATGATGCCATTGAGAATCCTGTACATTTGCTCTGATAATGGCGTCAAACTTATGATGCCATTAGGAAGCCTGCTTCTCTCTGATAATGGCGTCTAGCTTATGCCATTATTAATCTGTCTGATAATGGTAATTATTTATTATTTTTATTAGGAATCTTTCTCCTCTGATAAGGACGTCAAGCTTATTATTTCAATAGGAATCTGCTTTACCTCTCTACAAGAAGCTAGCTTTTTTATCTGTTAATGGCGTCAAGTATGCGATGCCTACAGGAATCCTGCTGTCAAACGCCCAATAAATAGGAACCATGCGATAACTTAGATTGTCAGCTCAACAGAATACGTTTACAAAATAAAACGCGTTTTAAACTCTATATAGGTGCCTCCGTGGCCGAGAGGGTAAAGTCGCTGACTTTAACACTCACTCAGCCCCTCACCGCGTGGGTTCGAATCCCGGCAGGGCCATTCGGATTTTCATGTGAGGAAGCCTTCCAGTTGGCTTGCGGTAGGTCGGTGGTTGTACCCGGATGCCTCCGTGCATTTGGAGTCTTACTTCACCTGTAATTAGCTGGAAGTCGCTGTATGACTGAAATACTGTAGAAGCGGCGGTAAACTCAAATAGTCAAGTCAAGTCAAACTCTATATACAGATGTATTGTCACTAAACGTATTTCGTGCCAAAAAGAAACGTGTGTTGTTAAGTATTTTTGGCTCTCTCAACTTCTTTATGCTCGACTCATGTATAGGTTTCACTGCCACTTACAGGGCCAACGACCATATCATCATATGACAGCTCGCTTTTTGTCCTATCGCTGCAAACTTCTTAACCTTGATTTTTTTTATCGTGTTGAAAAAGAAAATGAGAAGTAACTTTAAGAAAATTGCGGTGTGTTTAAAGATATAAAAAGTATTTTTATGAAAATTTTGGGTCAAATAATTGAAATAGTTGGTGTATAATGCCATCGGTGGTGCCAGCAATCATATACATTATGTTTTATAGTTTAAACATATGACTCGTGCCACAAGTTCCAAAACTTACGGATTTCCCCATGTGGGTCTGTCCTGTATATAAAGGCGTGGTTTTGATAGTTATGCCAGTGCTATGATTCCTGAACCACGTCCCCTAACACCCTTGTCACTTAACACAATCGTCCGTTTACAGTTTGCAGTGCTTGGTGCAAGCCATTGCAATGCTTTGCATCTTTCGTGAAGGCGCCATGGAAATTAAAAGGGTCGGACAAATCAATGGGATGGGGTTGTAGGTCACGATAAGATTACTAGTTGATGAAAAATTAGAAAATTGCCCTTCTATTTAATTCATTGAACGTTTCTAATACATTCTCGAGTTACAGGCGCTCGTGTGAGCGTCCAAGCGAGCTGTGCCTCTGGTCCTGCCGATTACAGACTAGCTTGTTCCGCGGCATATTAATTTATTGCGGTAACTTACACAGCGGACATTGTTGAGGGTCGGATTTCTCGTGCTCTCGTGATATATGACTTTACCTGTCCTTTCGAAAATTTATGGATATTGGTATAAAATATGGCGTGTTCTTTGATTTCTTATTCCTTTAATGAATAACTAAGAAGGGAACCGGTTAATTTATGATTGATCTATAACGAGACAAATCGAGGAAGCACATGTTTGTTTCTGTTTTGGGGCATCATTGAAAATATAACTTGCATTTTTTCTTCTTGATTATAATAATAACTCCTGTAAAATCAAACCTAGATATTTTTCGTGTTGACCTAATATTTAATTGGAGAAATACATGTGTATTTTTAAATAAAACTTCGATGTACATTAGGTACCTGCATATTTAAGAAATGGGCGTGCTTGAAATACTTAATAGTTTTTAATATACTTTTGTATTTCATTGATGTGAGATAAAAAAAAGAAGAAAAGATCGGCGTGAACACAGAGATATTGCACTGTGATAATGTTAAACAGTACGATATAGTTGTTATCTTGGGCCATGCGGTAGGTCGGTGTTGCCTGTATGCTTTCGAGCTCTTTCTTCCCCTGTCATCAGTTGGAAGACCTAATTACTGTCGCACCGAATGTTAACCATCCAAAACCGGTCCAGGGTGGTCAAAGTGGTTAGAGCATCCGTCTCGGAAATGGAAGGTCGTGGGTTCGATCCCCTGCCGCGACATACCAAGGCAGAGAAAATGGTAATGTTATTTGCGATCAGTGTATCAGTATACAGGGTAGTTTCCGGGACTGGATGACCAAGTGTCAGGATAATATGACCGGATATGGTATCATGCCACATGTCTACAGCGTGATGCATTGTATCTGTCTCAAGTAGACATAATCTCCAAATGACTGCAATATTGTCGGCGGGACGTTAAACTCAACAAACAAACAGGTTTGATCTAGTAACCTGTTCTAAAAAATCGATGAAGCTTATTTGTCAGGAAGGAAAAAAGAAAAGACGTGTGAACGTCCCATTATGGTACATTGAACCACAAGAGAGCTTAACGACCTATAACACGTGGTTTTGAATTTAATAATATATTTCGTAATGCATGAAATTATATAATCTTATCTATGCATTGACATAGACGTTGCTTTAATTGCGGTGGTGTGCCGAGCCTTAATTTGGCGCCGGTGATTCGAACTAGGCCTTCGAAATGACGACTTGGATTTATTTATGACTTGGAAGGAGCAAGGATTACTGTAATTCCAAAGTATAGCTTTATGTGACAACAATGGGCTTGATATAACTGTTTGTTGTGATTTGTAATTTGTCCTCAGATCGAGGTAGCAGTTATTATTTTTTTGCAGTATAAACCATTTTTCGCCGATTTCAAATAGGCATTTGAGACAATTAAGGCAAGGTTTCAGTTGAATTTGAATAAAACAGAAAATTGCGGTAAACAATAATGTTGGTTAGTTTTTGCACGTTTCTTGTGTACAGGTGCACTGACTTGGAATAGCCAAGCAGAATTTACGAGAGCTGAGATAACATATGAATGTGCAGTAATGATCATCCGCATTATATATTGCCCCGTGCATCGAAAAATAATTACCGGCGTTGTGCTGCTCAATAGTTTTAAATGCATTAGTCAATGTCATTTTAACGTCATCGAAGGGCAGATTTTAAACGGGGGTATTTTTACTTTCACAGAAATGAAATCAGGTATATTTCATCGAGTGTCACTCGATAGCTTTGAAGTGGATGTGCTTAAACACCATGTATAATCGCTTACACTTTAGTAACTACTCCCAACAATTATATGCAATAAGTGGCGTTTAGAAATAATGAAGGTGAAGAGAACATTTTCCATCTCGTATTACGGATTTCATAGCACGTCCAAAGACCAAACATTTCCCCCCGATGGCTTTTACTCGGTAACAATGCCCGTGATTTTTCATTGTTTTAAACGACATAATGACGGAATAAATACCGGTTATTATGTCGAAAGAAGTCCCGGTATTTGAATATGAAGTTTTAATTAAGTGTTTTTGCATGCAATCGTTGTTACCCTTGTCGTATCGGTGAGGGAAATCTCTCTAATTGTTGAGAATGGCTTCACGCACCCAATAATCGGCATCATCTAGAGGGCTGTATATTATGGGACATTGATCATTTTGCTGTCCCGGACGCTTTGTTCTGATGATGTATAGCTCGGCAGATATCGCAAAGTGACTATTTCCTAACGATTTAACTGACTGTATCACGGAAAATGTCTCAGGAGAGGAAAATTTCAGTGGCACCACTCGCGTGGCTGTGATCTTGTCGCCGGGACTACTAGGGACATCCCTGTGTCTATCGCAAGCCCCTGTTTGTGTTTGATACTGTCAGGTTGTTTAGTTCATGACCGCACTCTGTTTGTGTGTCTTTCTCTTATCTTCATTCTAGAGAAGATATTTTTGAGTGAATATGGAATATGTGTCATCGAGAAGTGATACAATTTCATATTTTCACTTCGAGATTAGACATATTCCATATTCACTCAAAAAAAAAATGTCCTTTTTATTTTATGCTAACGACTGCTACATACCCGTATACATATCCTTTATATGTAAAAAGTAAGTCCCGGCAAATCTATATCACCCACACTGAGAGAGATAGATTTTATCTCACAGATAGAACACATTATTTCATCATTTATCATAAAATAAATCGATATATTTGTCAAAGGTTTGGCTTAACCTTTTACTTCATGAATACTCATATACAAATTTATGACATGGTGAATATGAATTGACTGAACTAAAGATCTCCTATGAAACAATTGGGTTTCTTCGCTATGCAGATCATAAATCTTCGTTTGAATATCGTTTGAGAAAAGACCCTAATAAGACAGCTCTGGGAAGGGAGGAGCTGTGCGATCTAGGTGTGTTCTGTTGCCAATGCATCAAATTTTGTCTATAAGAAGTAAATGGTTTAAAAAAAGGGCATCTTTGCCAGTCTGATAATATATTTAAAAAATAGTGATATTCACCCCCGGTTTGTCTACATACCAATCCCGTCGCCTATCTGTATCTCTTTTACTTATTTTCAAGGGCATTTCATCGGCCGAGTCTTGCTGAGATATTGTAATCAACGCCCCATGTCGGTTTGGGGCCGGTATTAACACTTCCTAACAAATTGCACATGCTTCGTTCAATCAGAAATGTAGTTCCTCGTGGTCCGATTATTGGATGTGAAAGGTGCTTCTTTTGTTATGACTTACTGTGTTGACAGAACCATAGACAGTACTGATCGGTTTATCTGACTAGAGATATATCGTACCCGCGATTCTACTGTAGTTGGGTAGTGTGTTAGTTTGCGAAAATCTTGTCCAACCTTCGCGCTATGTTGTCTGTTGGCGCATTTTCTTGTAGAGCATTTCATGAGGTCCTTAGAATCTTAAGTTTCATTACTTAAATATCGTCCATTGAAAGCCTGAAGGGTTCATCAGTATAAAATTATATAAAAGGAAGGATGACAACCCCTTTTGGCTGTCAATTAACAATGTCTGTTTTATCAGGGTTTTTTTATCGATTGAACTTTGATTTGCATGGAATCGATATAAATCCAGATTATATTTTTTGTGTTTTTTATTAAATATTATAATTTTTGATCTACACCCTTCTGATATAAGAGAGAAATAACTCACATAAAGGTCTATATGATGCGTACAGATGAAAATAAACGAATAAATAAATGAAAAATAACTACAAAAGCAGCTATGTGAATAATGCCCACGTCTTGTCGTTGATATATCTACTATTGCATACAAATATGTAATAGCATATTTTCGTGTGGGGCCTGGAGTGAAAGAACGAATGTATGTGAATCGTCCCCCTTTTCACCCGCTATATATACTGTATTCGGTTGCACTTTCACATTTGTTTTCTTTTCCAGGCAATATTTTCTCTAACCCTTAACCTCCCTGCAAGTAAAAAAGTTTTCAAATACATTTGTGTGACAGTGACACTGATTGTGCAATTTTGTATTTCCCTGGTATATAATGGACCTCCGCCTATTTACGTAATTGATTGCACAAGGCAGCGTGTGTCTCGGTCGTTTCATTCCTGGAAACATTTTTGAGCAAATCGGCGCCATGATGGCCGTAGTGTTGGTTCCCGGCTCTTGTCTTAGTGTATAGTTCTTACTTCACAGACCAGGGTACCAGCTACAGCAAAGTATCTGTGCTTCCGGTGCAAATTTGCTTCCCTGGCTTGAAATACTAGCTGGTGTTGCTTTCACATAGGTATGTTTCCAATTGGCGACGAGGATAAATTTATCTTCGTCGGCGATTTGACAGGCCTGCATTCCGATCGTTGGAGGTTTTGTTTTGTTAGCGTATGTAAAACAAAACATCTAGACATTTATTTCGAGTTGTCAGAAGTCTGGAAGCAACTCGGTTCCTTTCTATTACTGGTGTTATGAAGCCGTATGACAATGTGTGTGAGGTTTCGGGGAGAGTTATATGTTTAACAGGAAATAGGCTTATACACAACTGATGCACACAAAAAAAAAAACGTTAATCTTGACAGGAAAACACTACTGTTTGGGGGGCTTTCTTTCTCAATTTGTTACTTTTGTTCGTGCAGATGGAAAGTAGTGTGCATTGAACAAATTAATGCGAAAGTACTTCGAATTTCTTTGTATCATAGTATGAAGTACAGTTATATTACTACATATTCCACTTCGAAAATTAATAAAATTGCCTGATTAATCAGTATACTGTATCATTAAATTCATAAGATCTTTACGGTTTTTTTTTTTGGTTTTTTTTGACGTTGAGGTTTATTCTTGCTTCATTTGTCATTGGGCAGTCCCGGATGTTTTAAGTAAATTTGAAGCTAGCAACAAAATAAAATTTTCGTATGTATGTTCATTGTTTTAATTGAAAATTGCTCGTTTTACAACGTTTCGACAAAGAACGTTCCTGTCGTCTGTCGGTAGAGTTCACAGTGTTCTGATAGGGGGAGGTAACCGGAGTTCCAGGAGAAAACTTACGTGTCCACACGGACGATTAAATACCCTTTCATATACATATACAACATCGGATTGCATTGCTGGAAAGTTTGTACGTTAATTAAGAAACTATCAGGACACGTTGATTCCTTCAACTCTGTGTTAGTTTCCTTGTCACAGATTCTATACATTTGACCTCATGCACGTTTTGCTTGTTATATCCCGCTAGTGGTAGCATTTCCATTTTAACAATATAAAAATACAACATTTGGTCAGAACTCGTTAACATTTATACACTCATCAATGTTTGGTGCATATCAAAATCGATCTAATAATTTTAATGGACATGTCATAATATACTGGAATGCCAAATGAAGTTTGCATCTCAGACTTTCGAAATTTTCGTATCGAAATATATAGAATTAGGCATACATATTGGCTAAAAGGATGTGCAGTTTCCTTTTTATACGCCCGAAGGGCTGTATTATGTTATGCCGCTGGTCGTCCGTCCGTCTGTCCGTCCGTCCGTCTGTCCGTCCGTCCGTTAGCAATTTCGTGTCCGCTCTGTATCTTTTGAACCACTTAATATAAATGAAAACTATTTGGCAGAAGTATCACCCAGAGTGAGAGGATGTGCAGAACATAGGTTTCAGATGGCTAGGTTCAAGGTCAAGGTCACAATTCAAGGTCAAATATCTTAACTGGTGCAAAATTAGTATTTTTGTGTCCGCTCTGTATCTTTTGACCTGCTGGATGTAAATGGAAACTATTTGGCAGAAGTATCACCCACAGTAAGAGGATGTGCAGAACATAGGTTTCAGATGGCTAGGTTCAAGGTCAAGGTCACAATTCAAGGTCAAATATCTTAACTGGGCAAATAGTATTTTGTGTCCGCTCTGTATCTTTTGACCCGCTGGATGTAAATGGAAACTATTTGGCAGAAGTATCACCCACAGTAAGAGGATGTGCAGAACATAGGTTTCAGATGGCTAGGTTCAAGGTCAAGGTCACAATTCAAGGTCAAATATCTTAACTGGTGCAAAATTAGTATTTTTGTGTCCGCTCTGTATCTTTTGACCTGCTGGATGTAAATGGAAACTATTTGGCAGAAGTATCACCCACAGTAAGAGGATGTGCAGAACATAGGTTTCAGATGGCTAGGTTCAAGGTCAAGGTCACAATTCAAGGTCAAATATCTTAACTGGAGCAAAGTAAGTATATTTGTGTCCGCTCTGTATCTTTTGACCCGCTGGATGTAAATGGAAACTATTTGGCAGAAGTATCACCCAGAGTGAGAGGATGTGCAGAACATAGCTTTCAGATGGCTAGGTTTAAGGTCAAGGTCACAATTTAAGGTCAAATATCTTAACTGGTGCTAAGTTAGTATTTTTGTTTGTGTCCGCTTCAAACAGATCATGACAGGTCCAACCACAGATAATAACTCCACAATTGACCTCATATTCACCAACATTGAAGACTGTATATGTGGAACCAAAGAAGCATATTACACTGACCATAAACTATGTTGGGTTAGCTGGTAATGAGGTAACTCTTGATTAAAGCACTATTCACATAATAAGAAACATGAAAAACCTATTTGTAGCCACTGTTATAATAAAGCCCTTGAAGATTAACATTGCCAATCCTTCTTGTTGAAATAATACTTTATATATACATGTTTGTGCTTATCCTTTTTGTCTTAGGATATTCCCTGACAATACATACCTTCGGGCGTATATTGCCCCGCTGTCAGCGGAGCTCTTGTTATCGAAAGTAATGATATTTCAGGGCATTATTTTCTGTCTGAACATGGTAGATTTCTAAGAAATAATACATTTAAGATTACGGAAAGCTTGGTGTAGAGATAATATTAGATGTGTTTTAACACAAGGCAAATATAGCAGACCCAGATCAGACAGCTCATGGAGCTCTGAGGAGAGTCTCCTCTGTTTGTTCATACAATATTGTAGAAAAATCCACTGTTTCATAATACAATTTTAAGCTTAGTATATTGACATCATCTAGTCATAAATTTGTATATGAATATTCATGGGGCAAAGGGTGAAAGCATGAAGTGTTCGTGGTAAGTACCGATACAAATATTGAGTAAAAGCAGCGATCATGAGATGTTCGTAGATACACTGATATCGGCATGTCATCATTGTGAATATCTTCTGGCCCTCCGGACATGCTCCTGCTGTTCATTTCTCCCCCATACCCACTAATTTGTCTTTTTGTTGAATTCAGCTGGGGTTTTAATGAAGATTATTAAGTTAGTAGTTTAGGGATATCAATATTGACAGCTTCTGTCGCTGTAATGGAGTTCTCTTTGAGTTCTACCTCTTGAAGGGCGGTCGTGGAGTGGCTGCATTGTGGTTCGCTAAGGACACGGGTGTTTGTTTGACAAAATCACAAATTGAAGTGGATTATTGCTCATTTGTCCACGGGAAGGACTTCGCCTACAAAAGACGGCCCGACGGGGATCTGAGACATGGCGGAGGCTTCAAACAAGCAGCCGTATTGTCGAGCATATTGTCCCGCCGCTCGATGGTACTTGACAAACAAGCAGAAACCGTCTCCGCTTTCTGTAAAAGCTTGATCTTCTGTTGAATGAATAATAATTTCGATTTTATCTGGGTTCCTTTTATTCATGTGTAGAGATTGCATACAAAAGATATATAGTAATAAAAACATGAGTATTTCCTCACATATTTGTTGTCTCGCTTGTGTAGAACCAATGACAGGAAGAAAAATGCCATCAAGTTGTTTCATTAAACCTTTTGTTGACTCCTTTCCATTTTCCCCAAAGGTTTTTTTTTTTTTTTTTTTTTTTTTTTTGTTGAGGCCTGTGTCTCTCTCTCTCTCTCTTTCTCTCTCTCTCTCTCTCTCTCTCTCTCTCTCACACACACACACTTAAAACCTTTTTATTTTGACCACCCATAGAACCATGATAGGTGGTCTGATTTTCGAGTTGAGTAAGAGTAAATCTGGGGGTTTGGTGGAAATGTCATAAAATGGTGGTCTGAAAAGTGAGGTGGTTTTAATTCGGATGTATTTTTATCTGCGGTTTTACTATATATATGGCGAGTTGACGCGGGGGGTGGGGGTGGGGTTCGATACCAAAGCCCGCGACATACCATTGTCGTTTCAGTGGTATTGTGTCTTGCCCTTAGCACATAATGTAAGATTCAGGACAGTTTGTCCCAGTGTCAGGGTAATGTAATTGGATGTGGTATCATGCCACATTTCTACGGCGAGATACTGCAATGTGGCAGCACTGTATGTCTCGAGTGGACTGAAGGCTCCAGATAACTGAAATACTGTTGGTGGGACGTTAAACAGAATAGGTATTTGTAACCAAATTTCAAGGTTCTTGGGGGAAAAAAATGTTACGCTGCATTTCCTGGTCGGAGGCAGCTTTTATGATTTGTTGTATGACTGTCGTGATAGGCAGATGAATAATATGTTCTTGTGTAATCCCCTGACATGCACTGTTCTACACATTAAAGTGGGAGGCGAAAAGTCATTTGTAAAATTTATTTTATTGCTCAGGAGCACTTCGTATAGTATATGACACCCTCCTTAAGCACTTAGCTTCATCCATATTTATTGTAACACCGCTACGAACTACATGTTAATGCTATTATGACATTCAGTTTGCTCAGCTTTCAGCATCTCTGGCATGCATCTTGTAACGCATAGACATAGGGGGTCCATTACTGTAATTGTTAATCACTTACCAATTTATGTGTCGAATTCAGGAAGTGGATAAAAAGTTCAAATTCGCTCCTGGGGTTCGACATATGTTTGTTTAGATGTTAGTTGCATACTGTGCCCAGCCTTCCATGCGCGTGGCAGGCATCGGCAACGCGACTGGAAGGTGCTGGAGATTTTAGAATTATAGGTGAGTAAACGAGAAAACATATTATGTGCATTAAGATTTTAAGTGATACAGGTCTGTGCCCTCTTTTCCTAGTGTCAGTGAAAGTGGAATGGATGCTATAAATGGTTGATTGTATGAAATTTGGGCAATATAATAATACCTGATTGCGACTCAGTGTAGATGAACACTGACCAGCGACTGTCGTTAGTTTCAAGAAGAACACATTTGTGTTCATAAATTTTCATGCTACTTTGCTGATAGGATTTTATCATTCTAAGGCAGTCACGTGTAAAACCTGGTCTGAAAGGGCACGAGTCAGTATGGCACCCCGATTGGAAACATTAAGATTTGACATTGACGTCTTGTACTTGATGGTGCTTCAAGACCATTACCGTCCTCATCTTGAAACAAGGCCTGGTCTTTATCTTAGTCGAAGCTGATTCTTGATTTGCACTTTTTATGTAAACATTTAGTACACGTCAAAGAAAATGAGTGCTTCATCGAAAGGACTCTATTAAGAAGGTGAATGCTGTCAAAATCCATCTTCGTAGTTTAAGGATCATGGCCGTTTAAGAAACAGACATTTACAGGCCTTTTACACAGTGCGGTGAACCGCAAATGTATTTAAATGTACAAATGATTCTGTATCTAGTTTTGTAATTGAATGATATTCGTTTTCAGCTTGCTTATATTAGGGTTACCGTAAAATTTAATTATTCCTTGATAAACGATTTCATTGAATCTATTTTTAAGACACTTTTATATACATTTTTTAACTTTCACATGACATTAACGAAATATTAATGAGTGCACATTATTGTGGCGGGGGCCGCCGTGGCCGAGCGGTTACAGTCGTGGTCTACAAATCTCTCAGCCCCTCACCGCTGTGGTTCGAATCCCGATAGGGATTTCGGATTTTTCATGTGAGGAAGCCTTCCAGCTGGCTTGCGGTAGGTCGGTGGTTCTACCCGGGTACCTCTGTGTACTCGGGGTCTTCCCCCACCTGTAATTAGCTGGACGTCGCTATATGATTGAAATACTATCGCATCGACGGTAAACCCCAATACAACAACAACAACATTATTGTGGCCCGATATATTAGCAATGTACCGGGTGTATGTCTTGGTGGGAAAAACAAGAACAAATCTTCAGAGGTTTCATATTTGCCATTGTTATAATCAACAAAAATTAAATCCCCACGAAAACTCATGATTTTACAGTACTTTTGGCTGTTTTCTTCCCTGTAAGAAAACACTGCTTTAAGACAACTGTGAGCGGCTTCCAGTGGCAAATATCGATCTCGCCGCTCCGTAAATGGAGCTGTCAGCCCGAGTTAGGCGAAGCACCGCCCCAGTGACACATGCGATACGACGTTCGCGTGATGTTCCATCCAAAATCCTCCAGCTCTCGCTTCCGCAGACTAATTATAGAGTTGTACCGAAGTATCTCGTCCCCCTGAGATAGGTACGTTAGAACAGCTATCGATTTCTGTTGTTTCGTCTTAAGATGCCTCTTATGGTTACTTGTTCATTTTTTGGGGAGACAATCGGAAAATTTAATTTCACTCGAATTTTCCTGTGTCTAAATAAAAGTGATTTGTTTTTCATCGTTTTATATGTCTTCCTTTTTTTCCGAAATGCATCGTTCTTTTAACTTTAAAATCAATACAGACACGTTTACAATTTTGTGAAAAAAAAAAAAAAAATACATTTTTTTTACCATATGTCATCATTATTTTTTTGCATAAAAATAATAGATGTGCAGGAAAAAGAATGAGAACATATTGAACTCCCCATGTCTTACCTTGTTTGGCGATGAGCATATAAGGGTAGTTCCAGACTGGTTGTCCTGGGGTCAGGATAATGTAACTGGGTGTTGTATCAAGCCAAATGTCTACGGCGTGATATTGCAGTGTGGCAGTACCATATCTGTCTCATGTATACAAAAGTCTCCACAGTGACTGAAATACTGTCGATGGGACCTTAAATCCTAGCAATCAATCAAACAAAAACAAACATGGAGAACCTGCAGATTGCAGTAAGAATCACTTATTTTTTTATTCGTAAATAATTAGGTAACGACGTCCGTATGTCAATGTCAAAGATTTTTTTCGAGTATGCTGAACTCGAAAGTCTGAAAGTTTCTGAGTCCACGGGGCATCCTCGTGATAAAAACCAGACATGGTGAAAAAATGTCCGATACCTGGTAGATCCTGAACCAGCAATGTTTGCTATGTGCACCATACTGAGAGCACTTGAGGTCCATTTACCGTTCACTGCAGTAATGAGTTGTTTTTAATACATGTTCTGATATTTCTGTAGTAAAACGATTTTGTCCGCATGATCATTCACAAATTCCGTGGTGTCCTTTCTCCTTTTCTGTTTATTATTTTTCAATTTTTTTTTGTTGTTTTTGACGGTTACAAATCATTTGTTGTTGTTTTTTTTTTTGTTTGTTTGTTGTTGTTTTTTTGTTGTTTTTTCTTTTAAATATTTGCAAAACTCTTTGCATAATTACATTAATATGAAAATATTGGTTGATTTCTTAGCTTTTAATGTTGGCTGTTTCATATTTTACAGTGAGTGCAACTTTCTCTCGAGGTTTATAAATAACATTTGTTCCAATGATTATTTAACATGCATTTCATTGCCGAATATATTAAGTGTACGTATGTATGAATACTTCAAAGCTGTAGGTAAGACCTTTTGAGGCTGATGTTCATATGTATAGTAAACCATGTGATTTATAGCACGTGGACCCACCACGGTGACAGAAATTATCATTCATTGACCGAGCAATTCTCACCTGATGGTTTAATTCGCCTCTCTGACAGAAGTTTTGAGAGTTTAAGGTGGTTTATTACTGGGGCGGTGGAAAGGACCGCCGGCTGGCTTGTCTCGGACGGCCCTGACTGGAGGAGTCATCGAGACACCGTGTCCCCGGGCCTTCACAATGTTAACATGTCCCATTGCCTTTATCTTTATTGTTTTTGTTATCATTAAATTTTTTGTTACATTTATTTTTATATTACTTATTATAATTACCATGATTGTTTGTTTTGGGTTTAACGTCCTAACGACAGTATTTCAGTCATTTGGAGACGATTTCTACTTGAGACAGATATAGTGCTGCCACATTGCAGTATCACGCCGTAGACATGTGGCATGATACCACACCTATTCACATTATCCTGACACCGGGCTAACTAGTCCTGGAATTACCCTTATATGCTGAGCGCCAAGCAATGGAGCTATACCAGTACTATTTTTTACGACTTCGGTATGTCGCGGCCGGGGATCGAACCCACGACCATGATTAGTATCACCGTTTATATTATTATATCATAATAATTAGAAGTACATGTAGCATTGTCTCTGTTATAACTATTTCTGATTTAATTATTATGTTTATTAGTAGTAACAGTAGCGGCATTTTGTAGCAGCGGTTGTGGTGGTAGTAGTTTTAAAAGTAGTATCATGTTAACATTAGTATATTAAGAAATCAATAGATGCTTGTTAATTGCAAAGACTGCAATTTCTATGCCGGAGTGGAAATTCAAGAGAAAATAAAATAGTTCATTTGAAATATGGCTTTTCCTCTATTTATTTGTACTTTTCGGAAGACTTCTTTCACCGAATTTATGAATGATTTGTATATGCTATAAATATTCGCCAGATAATAAATCATTTTCATCTAATTAGCAGTGTGCTTACGTCACAATAATCCGTGTAGTGTGTAAACAGCGGGGTTCGCATCGTGCACAGCAGGGACCGAGTGAGGCACATAACATCACTAGCTCACTAATGGCTGTTCCGTACAAAAAAACAAAAAGAAACAAAAAAACAAACAATAAATGTTACAAGTTTGATATGTAAGAAAGATGTCTCCGTTGTTTGGCATTCACGTCTCTGAACTGATGCTCTGACACGATGTAACAATTAATCAAACTGCTTATCCATATGAAATGTAGGCGACCATCTTTCGAGACCCTTCCTTATAAAACCTGCATATATATACTAATTGCCCCATTGTTTAGGACAACCTGTAGGAAATGTTCACTCCTTTTTGTGTGTGTGAAAATTTAAAAGTAAGACCCAGCCCATATTTTTTTTTGCAATAATTTCAAAATGTCGAACTTCATTGAACACACACACACGCGCGCGCGCGCGCTATATATATGTATATATATGTGCGTTATACTATAACCCAAGTGCATGACTAAGGGAATGGGGTCGATAAATCTATAGCATTATTCATCAAACAGGTGATTTCTATCAAGTGAACATTTATTGTAAGCTTTGTATATACATTTTCGTATCAGTGAAGTTCAGTGTTTAACTCTTGAGTGGTGTTGTTACGTTTTGATATATATGTTGTATCAATGCAATGAAAATACAGACGTAGAGATGACAGCATTAAACCTTCCCTTCCGTTACCTCTATACGATAAGTTATATATTTAGCGAAAACAAAAAGAGCCATTAGTATTAAACTGACAATTATGGCGAATTAAATATAAAAGTGCCCACTACTGCGGTCAGCCTTTTTTTTTTTTTTTTTTTTAAAAAAAAGGTTGGGGGGTGTATGCATATTTTTGCTTTTTGCACACAACAAATGGCTTGTGTTGAGCATTGGCCTTCAAACGATTGAGACATTCAGAAACTGTAAAATTATTTATTTTCGTGAGATATTTCAGAGATGGGTTTCTCTGCTAATATTAAGCCCCACTAAAAACAAGAACAAGGGAATAAATCGTTCATTTATTGTATATCCCGTTTCCTGGAACATTGATCTATATGGCCACGAAATTGCGATCAATATAGATTCAACGAAATCAAAAGCCAGCGACGAATAAATGATTTTTGTCCGCATTTTTTCTCCTTTAAAGTTGGTCTCTTTTTTTATGTATTATTATGTTTTGCATGATGGTTCTTCAAATAAAGATGTGCCAACAAAATCATTTTGTCGCATCAATGGACGTCATATTTGTCACAGTGACCCTTGCTGTGTAGTACTATGTTCGTCCGTCTGTACCGGTCACAATGACCGAGTGGTTAGAGCATCCGTCCAGTAACCAGGAGGTCGTGGGTTCCATCCCCGGCGCGAAATTCTAGTTAAAGAGTCGTTTTTAAATATTTCATTTTTTTTGTTGTTGTTGTTGTTGTTGTTTTGTACATTACGCGACGCAATAACGCAATACTGCAGGGGCAGCAGTGTGTCTTTAATATGGTTAAAAGTCCCCCCCCCCCCCCAAAAAAAAAAAAAGTGACCGAAATGTTGTCGATGGGGCTTTAAACTCCATCAAATCAATCAGTCTTTAGAGCATCTGACATGCTTTGGCAGAATTAAGTGTTGACACGGATTATAAGAAACAAACTAATGTTGTTGTGTGTGTGTGTGGATTTTGTCTCCCTTGCAAGGAGTTGGTGTGTAGCATGGCATTAACGCAGGTGAAATTTGTCATGCGAAAGTCGACAAGTGAAAATACATAATTGTCAATATATATGACCGGTGGCATGATGAATTTAACGTACATTGGCTAATGAAATACATTGACACGAGACACAGTTTACATAAATTTTTTTTATATTTATGGGATATTTAAGGTATCTGAAAATTTCGTAAAGTTACATTTATAGTGGTAAATTAAAACGATTTATACTGTGTTATTTATCTGTTTTCAAAATGAAGTTGACGGGGACATAGTAGGTTTGAGCGTTTAACGAATTTCCGATGGTCAAATTATTTTAAATAGCGATGTGAAATTAGAGATTTCCATGACATGTTATGTCCGCGCATCATTTGACCAGGACCGGATATGAATCGTCAGTTAGAATACCTTTTCAGTTAGCAGACGAGAGGCAAATTATCTCTAGTGAGCGTTTGCAGTTAGCCTATTGATACCTGTCGGCACTGTGACATCATTGTTACTGATGATACCTGTGCTGGAATTGCTGACATCATAAATATAATCCGATATCTAAAACACGCCCACCCTGTCACGTTTTATTGGCGCGGCCAGCCCGTCACCTTGCGGAAGCTGAATGTGGCGTACCGCGCTGTGTACGGGTACTGACAACCGACATGCTATCCTTAGTTCTGTGATGTCGCAAACGTCCTCTGTGCAGTTTACTTTTATTGGCAGCCATGCACTATTGACTTCAAGTCTTTTGTCATTTATTTGCCTATCACGTGATGTTTATTGAGGACTCTTATCACTTATTAAAAGAAGAATTCTATAATTAATTTCAGCAAACACTGTGGCCATATTGCTTCGATTTGGTTTAATGACCTTTTAATATAGGGATTAAACGGCAATGCTGCCGGAAGCCAAACTTTGTGTATCAATTTGATATGTCTTTAATATTCTAATAAAGTTAACGATTTTTATTTTCCTGACATCCACTCGTAGGTTAATCAAATGGCGATACTATTTTTTACTGTTGAATAATAATGGTTATTTATTTGTGCCTATATCGTCCTTTTTTCCCTTTGTCGATTAACATGCCCGGAGATTCGCCAGTCTGGCTAGCTTTTCTGAAACAGTACATAACTCCTTTATCTTCACTCGTTTACCGATATTTTCTACATAAAATTAATTTATGTAAATGATGGAAAGCTTTGCTTCATTGAATTATAATTAGAAAATTAACCATCACTGATTGTCATTAAAACGTTTGAAATCCGCAGAAAAAAAATGCTCAGAAGATTTTGCCTTATTTGTTCGTTCATGTTAACTTTAATGTTTTCATCATTCGGCAGTTTGAATAAAGATTGATTAGATGAGATTTGTAAATAAAGTAACAAAAAACACGTTTTTACACATTTGTCCCATTCACTTGTTATGAATCACACAATAAATAATTGGCTGTGGTTTGTTGCTTTCAAGTTAATATTATTCCTAGTTCAGGATCCTGTTTAACCCTTTCCCTCATATAGACTCATTTTGACGCACTCAGTAGGTACCACATAAAGCCTGATCTGGTTAAATCTTACCAAATTTAATTATAAAGTCCTCATTTCCAGACCAGCGAACAGCATAAAACCTGATCAGCCTGCGAGTTACTCGCAGGCTGATTTGGTTTTATGCTGTTCGCATAGGTCTTTTCATGGTTTCCTCTATGAGGGAAAGGGTTAATATTATTCCTAGTTCAGGATCCTGTTTAATACAAATGTACCATTTCGGGCATGCAACTCAACATTTAATATAATGATTATAAAGAAATATAATAATTGGCTCTTTTTTTACAGACTTGGTGTTATTCAGAGGTGACCTTAAATACAGGTTAAATTGTATATTACACACATAAACAATAACAAATATTTGACTTGCGGTCAACCACAAGACACTGGTCACTCAGTGTAGGGACGCGACCTGTACACTTTAGTTAAAACAGACAGGGGGATAGAAAATGCTGCTTCAAGGGCGAGTCACTGATTTATGTAACCGCATTTATCTCGTCTAACGTGCAGTGTGTGGCACTAATGAATGCCTTTAAAACAAATTTTATTGCTTGCTCAGGTAGTAGGTACCATCCGATGGTTTAAACCTACATAATAAACGGTTTGTAGTTGTTTCTTTTATTGCTTCTGAAGAAGTAGGTTTCGCACGCTTAACAGCAACGACAACGTGTAATTCGTTTCAAATACATAAGAGTAGAATCACCAATGTTTATATACTTCCTAAACTTCATCTGATTTTAAAATGTGCACGAAGACTGGCTCCTTGGTCCTTATTCTTCAATCCACAGGGTCTGTATTTTAGACTTTCAAATTTTCAGAGAGATTTTTTACTGTTTAAAGCTTATAAAAAATATCTGACTAGAATTATATTTCTCAGTAAATAACGACTATAATTTCCGGTAACCCATTTTAGTGTGTTTTGTGTGTGTAAATTCATTTATTATAAAAGAAAATATTTAGAATCTTTAATCTATGTCTAAAATTTAGACTTAGGAAATTGTGAATAAGGACCCAGGCTGAAATACTTACTGTTAAATACCCCGTAATACTTAAATCCTTAAGAAGGTAGAAACGCATTCTATTCCATCATTCTTTTAAAAGAATATTTAAAGGTTCATTGTTCTTTCAAAAGCAGTATATATTCTTTGGACAGAAAAAGCAAAATGTATGTTACAGATTCATTTTATACATATACTAATTGACGACAGCATTACTACAATGCATTAATAAGAAATAATCTAAAGACAAATCAGTTGTAAACAAAAATACCTGATTTTCATATTCCGCTTATCTTCGTAAATTGTTTGACTTATTCCATAGACCGCCCGTATGTTGGTGACGTAGCAGATAATAAAAAAATGTGATTCGGTGACGGGTTTTCAAATTTTAATTATTTTCGATAACGAACCATTTTCGGGAATACTCACCAATTTCATATGTAAACAATTAGAGTATTTTGATATCCATACTAATCCCCCCCCTTTTTTTATTGTTTTCAATGCGTTTAGCTGTTATTTTACAAAAGATATTTGCACATTATGTGCCAACAACGTTAACCTAATATGTCAATGTTATTTATTCCTTTCCTTTTTCATGAAAATTGTATCATTTTGAAGGATAATGGACCCTACAACTAAGTTGACATAAATTATACCATAAGAAATAAAACGATTTCGTTAAGAGATTAGGTTTGATGATGTTTGTTCCCAAGTATTTAAGTATTACTTAGCGTTAAGTATTGTTGGTGGAATTCGAGCTAGGAGTTATGTACAATACATAAGCGAAGGTTTGGACTCGTTAATCACACTTTTGATGAAATATACATACCACGAGAACATATCATCAGCATCATTAGTTCGTTTTCATGTTTAGAATGGCCACGGGATTCTCTCAACACACTATGTGTCTAAACTCTTGCGGAGTCAGGAAAAGCACGTGCGTGCGGAGTTTCCTTTGGAGTCGTGTGCTGGGTGATGCCAAACTTCCAACTGTTGGAGGGAGAACTTTCACCTGTATTGAGTGACTGCCGGGAAATATTGCCAGACGTTCATTTTAAACTGCTTGTCGAATTAACGGCTGGACGTTTTACCATCGAAATGAAAAGATGCAGTTATGTTAACTAATTGAACAGGAACTGGGGCAGACCTATTTTTTAGAGTTCAGTTTCCGTTGCTGTTATGATAGGGTGTGGAGGAGGGGTGTCGAATTTGCAATTATGATCCGTAAGTTATCATGTCGAATCGGGAGGTGGTGGGCTGGATCCATGGCTTCGATGTACCAAAGCCACGAAGAGGATACTGGTTTGTCTCCCTTGATTGGCTCTTGGGGAGGGATGCCGTGGGTTCGATCCATTGCGACACTTTAGAGTCGTTAAAAATAGCACTGGTAGCTCCCTGCCAGGTGCTCAGCAGATAAGGGTAGATCTATGATCTTTGACTTGGTGTCAGGATAATGTGACTGGATGTCTTATGATGCTACATGTCTACGGCATAATATCGTAGTAAGGCAGCACTATATAAAGTTACAAATGATGATTTTTTTTTTTTTTTTTTTTGGATGGGACGTCAAACCCATGCAAAACTACAAATTGGCTAATGTATCCGTATTTATCTCATTTCAAACTCTTACATATTTACATTGTATAATTATCTATGTGTACATTTATAATTATGGTTACCAGTGAAGGGCACGCGCAAGATCGTGCATGTAACCCTCCGCAAGCCTGTCCATCAACGGGACGTCTGGATCTAGTTACGGAAGCCCAGCTCCATACACGCTTAGTTACCGTCACTAAGGCGTGTCATGTGTACCTTCTCCGACTAATAAGAAGCATAATATTTTGTTTCATTCCGTCTAATTGCGGCGGTGTTCTTTTTTCATGTTGATGCGAAGCACGTGCTGTTTGGGGTCTTTGACTGATACATATTGACATCTGTCTAAGTATCCATGAAGCTAGATAATGATAATCTGCCCCGTTATATAGTTTCATTGTCGATCCTGTAGCAGTCGTGAATTTTCCGTATGATAGTCGCAGATGACGTCACTCTCAACTGTTCGTAACACGTCGTCCATTTCTTTGAAATACATGTATGTCTCACGGGTTATACGAGGGATTGGCGAGTAGATACGATTGACTTTATTTCTTGGCGAGCTCTGTAGGCATTCTGAAACTTGCATAATTCTGGTATGTGTTTTAATATTCTGTATTGTGGGAGAAGCAGACGCATTCATTGATCGAAGTGTAATTCAATTGGTTCCAACCGATTTTCTCAAGCATAAATATCTGTTAGATCTTTATGGCAAGAAACTGACTTCATGATAATAGTTTTCTCTGCCGTTGGTCTAGAACGACACAAGGGATAACCCGTAAGTCAGTATTCTCCCTTGAAAGATAAATTCTTTCGAGAAATTTTACTTCTTTATTGCACACTCGAGGATGTGCTCAAATTCTAAAAAATGATATTCCTATCTTAATAGTCAAAAAAAAATTATTATAAGTATTATTTTTTTTTTTATTATTTCTTATGAACAAAAATCATTTTGATGTAAACCTCCAAATTGCAATATCCAATTTGGACCGAAAGACAAAATAACATTAAAAATATGTCTAGTCGGCAAATTGAAATTTCTCACAATTATTATACCCCCGAAACGAAGTTTAGGGGGGTATATAGGAGTCACCCGGTGGTCGGTCGGTCGGTTGGTCGGTCGGTCGGTCCAGCGGTCCGTTGCATTTTCCTTGTCCGGAGCATAACTTGAAAACCGCAAGTTGGATTTCAAAACAATTTCATACAATGGTCAAGCAAATGAGAGGAAGTGCAGTGCAAAGAACATAACTCTATCTATAAGAATTACAGAGTTATTGCCCTTTGTTACTTTTCCTTGTCCAGAGTATAACTTGTAAACTACTGGTTGGATTTCAAAACAATTTCATACAATGGTCAACCACAATATGAGGAAGTGCAGTGCACAAGAACCATAACTCTATCTAGAGTAATTACAGAGTTATTTCCCTTTGTTACTTTTGTTAACAAGTCACACATATTGGTACCAGTCCTGGTGGCCAAGTGGTTAGAGCGTCCGCCTCGGGAATGGGAGGGTGTGGGTTCGATCCTCCGCCAAGACATACCAAAGTCGTAAAAATGATACTGGTATAGCTCCCTTGCTTGGCGCTTAGCATATAAGGATAGTTCCAGGACTGGTTGGCCCGGTGTCAGAATAATGTGACTGGGTGTGATATCATGCCACATGTCTACGGCGTGATACTGCAGTGTGGCAGTACTATATCTGTCTCAAGTAGAAATCGTCTCAAAATTACTGAAAAACTGCCGGTGGGACGTATATTGGCTTCGTGTATGAAGGTCGAAAATACATTTTGGACAGTTAAGTCCCCTCTCCAGTGTTTGAAGCAAGCCGTACAATGTACATGGTAATAGATTTTGCTCAGAGGTATTGGAAATATCAAAAGTATCAGATAAAAGTCTGACATAACGAGATCTGAATTTTCTGTTATTCTTACCAAATCATGGGCATATGGTTTCTTATTTAAAGACATATCAAATGTCGCACTTCAAAAACATTTCTCTCGTGCGATTAGAGTTCTCTATTTTACAGTCGTCACTGATTGCGGCAAGCCAATGTCAGGGAAGATAGTTTAATTGCCCGTGCCTCAATACCTGAGGTTGGACGGGGTCCTGTAGAGTGGAATCGCTTTGACAGCGCTCTTTGTACGGTCCATGCATCGAAGACAAGGGGTTTGACTTGGGAAATTGATTTACGACCTGTAAATGAAAGAGACACATTTTTGGTACGTCATTCATAAGAGATTTTTTATCTTCTGATTAAGGTCTCTCAGGTGTTTGTTCGATATAATGAGAGTGTGTTTTGTTGGCGGAACATTCTTCAACACCCAGATGATCCCTGCAGTATAAAACAATTTTTGGGGTGTTCGAATTCGCTTTAAAGAAATGATAAGTCATGGTCTACCGGAAGTGCGATAGACACTCTCAGGGGCGATTGCTGGGATCCCTTGCAAGGCGAAACACTTCCCCGATCTCCCAGGAAGTGTTACATGGACTGTCTAGAAAAACATTGTATTTCCCATTTAGTGACTTGGCTTCATACGTTGTTTTTAGTTTGGGAGTTTACGGTCGATTAAACATTATTTCAGTCATATAGCAACGTTCACCGGTCCCGATAGCCGAATGATTAGAGCGTCCGTCTATCGTGAGTTCAATCCCCGGCCGCGGCATGTCCACTCGAAAAATTGGTACCGGTAGAGCTCCCTTGCTTGGCGTTCAGCAAGTAAGGGTATATCCAGGACTTGCTGGCTCGGTGTCAGGATGATCTGTTTCAAGTAGATAGTCTCAGATACTTAGTAGTAAGTCATCGATTATATCCAATCGGCCACTCAGTGATCTATGAAAAATAAAGTCAGTTATCATTAAAACATGCAAAACTCAGCAGTTGTGGAAAATATTGTATGAGAAACCTGTGTGTGATTGCCTTCGTCACCATCTTGACTCTCTGCCCAAATATGCGTCGAAATAGTGGAGGATGTATAAATTAATGAGCTGGGGACATGATCACAAAAAAAAAAACAAACAAAAGAGGATGTTATTTCTGCTGGCTGTTAAGTACACGACTGCTATGTGTGTGTACTGACTGAGACAAAGTGGCCTGGCTGACTCACTAGCGGGGCATGCGCCGGTCTTCATACCGCTCTTGGGCCACAGGTGACACGCATGCGCGCGAACAGTTACACGCACACAGACACACGCATGTGTATGTTATATGTACATCGAAGAGAAACACTTTAAAAAAGGTGTCTCCTTTGCGAATTAAATTCTAATTTTCATTATTATGACACTGTTCGTGTGAAATTGCTATCTGCGTTTAGAATGATCAACTTTAGCACAAAAATTTAACGGTAGTAAATCTTTATACATGATATTGTGCGAGTCTTCCTTGGTACGAACTTGCGTGTAATAAAAGGGACAGTTTTTCTTTTCCATCATTCATTCAGCAATTGAACACGTGATGTAATGTATAAAAAGGATAAAAAAATATTTTACTTTCTATAGATACTGATACTTGAAAAATGATTCCAGTCTAATTTTAATATTTGTCTCATTTATTTTGATGACTACGTCAAATATACTGTAAATTCCAACTACATCGAGATTGATTTTCTTCCCTACATTTTGTTCGTGGATATGTGCTTTTCATTGCTTCTACTACAGTTTGTATAATTGATATTTTATCTTGAGAATCTCTCAACTAACCAACCATTGCCCCGTGTGGTTTTGATGAGTGACGGTAGTGCTGTAATTCTTACCGTAAGGTTTTATTTTATCTTGAGATATCTTCACTTTGTCTCTCCAAGTATGCCTGTCCGTTCTAAAGCCCCCCCCCCCCCCTCACTCTCTCTCTCTCTCTCCAACCTCGTTTGCCTGTCCTAACATTCTCCCTCTATTCTAACGCATGTAACATTCATTTTAGCAAAGCATGTATAGATTTTTCTTGTCAAACAGAAACCTGTTTAAAATAGCCCATCTTTGTAATTGTGTTCGTAAATGAGAACTCGAATGTCGATCTATGCGGCTGTGAATGATGGCACGGGATGCGAGACCGTTAGGTTCCGGTATCCGCCGCTCAGTTGTAAAGTCACGGTATTTAAACCTCACACAGCCACAACAATGAAGCGCTTTTTATGGTTTATGAGTAAATGATAATGTCATAATCATGATTTATAGGAAAATGCTGGGACTGGAAATAGAATACAACAGACACCGAGTCTGTGTTGGTCGTGTTTGTGTTTGTGTGTGTGGTG